>JAFMOC010000038.1:235000-835000 GCA_019802505.1 Corydoras sp. C115 | reverse complement strand
TATATATATATATATATATATATATATATATTTATATATATAAACACACACAAATAAATAAGGGATTGAAAAACAGATATTATAGGTGTAATATAAATAGGAACAAGTGTTCTGAGGTTGCTCACTTCTATAGCCAATATGGAGCCCAACAAAGCATCTCTCTGACTGCATAAGTAAGAATGTGAATAGTGGTTAAGCATGTAGTCACTGTTAAAATGAAGCACCCACATCAGAAGTGTTCTCCTGTTCAGCACACATCATGTGGTGAATTTTTTTAACTAGGAGTGTGGCTGTAGATCACAGCTGCTGACTTTAATGTGCAGCACATGAAGTCAAGAGTCCATCATCTGCCTTATGAAATAATTCTTCAAATCAATAGTCCCATATGGTTCTTTGACTTACTGTAATTACTTAAAGTCTGCGGTCTCCTTTGGTAATTAGCCTCAATCTGTCTTCAGTTTATCTAATTATTCCAATTAGTGGATATTTCCAGTTGATTCCCACCAATCGTAAACTCAAATTGTTTGAATATCTTTACCCTGGACTCTGCCAAGTTTTAACTAGCTGCCTTTTATTCTAGACAGTCCCTACTTTGTTTGAATTGTTGTTTACTATAATTACTTTATTTCTGATCTTCTTTTGCATCTGACAGACGTCTAAACAAGAACCAGCTTCACCAGCTCCCAGAGCTACTGTTCCAGAAGAATGCTGCTTTGTCACGACTGTGAGTTCCCTAAAATTTTCCCATCTATTGTTTATCATGTGCGGTTTCTTTGAATGCCTTTCCTAAGTGTTTTTTTTCGTGGACTGGAAATAGTGTGGTATATTATTGTATAATGTTTGACTAAGGTCATGGTTTTGGTCAGTGTTTATACAGATATGGATAGCCCCTCATTATTAAATTTAGGTTTCTTTACATTTTGAAAAGACATGCAGGTCAAGGGGTTTAATGTCATTTAAATCTTTATTTCTCTAAATGATTTCATGGTTTTTCAGGAGAGTGGGCATTGTTATAAAAATTAACTTTGACAACAGTAGATTTGATGTGAATTCTAGTGTGTTCTTTTTGTACGAAAATTAGCAATTAAAAATGTCACCAGCAGTGAACCACAGCTAAACTAAATTGTTATTTAATTCTAAAGGTCTGTTTTGTTTCCAGGTAATTGGTATAGAATATCATTTTGCTGATCATTTAGTTTTAGTTCTCGTTACCTGCAGCCAACAGTGGGAACACTACGGTTTGAGACCAGGAAAAATCATTTTCCTCCTCAGTCCTTCATTACCTCTACCTCCTAAGTCGTGCTTTCTCTCTCTCTCTCTCTCTCTCTCTCTCTCTCTCTCTCTCTCTCTCTCTCTCTCTCTCTCTCTCTCTCTCTCTCTCTCACTCTCTCTCTCTCACACACACACACACACACACACACACGTTCCAATAGAGCCTCCAAGGCCAAACATTTAAGGACTCTGTTCACATAATTCCAAAGTTTGTGTATTTAGGGCCTCTGGCAAAAGAAACAGCTGTTTGAATAATTTACCAGACACCCATCTTGATTCACTGACTTCTTTATTGTGGAAAACCAAGTGTCACAGACAGACTGCATTGATTCCTGTATCATATCATCCTGGGCTTTTTCACTTATTTGAAAAGAGAAAAGCTTGTTCATCTGGGCATGGTGTCCTGACTAGGTTTCATTGCATATTTAGGGCTTAGCTCATTTAGTGAATTTTTTACAGATATAATTGTGCAAAATAGAACTGTGGAGGGAATCAACCATCAGGGGAACTCTAAAAATTGGCATGAATACACAGTAAGTGCCTGTAAGTCATCTGACATCTGTGACACATGCTGCTCTGAGGGAAAGAAAGCAGCAAGGTTAAATTACAGAACTGTCTCATTTGTGTTTGGAAAGTTTAGTACCGGTAAAATGTTTCTTGTCCCTCAGGAAGGCATGCCTTTGCACTTGCTCAGTGGGACTTGTTAAGGTGCCTTTTTTCAATGCCCTTAACAAGTGGGTTTAATGTAAAAGCCTGTTAGCCTTAGGTGGGATGTTAATCCAGATGTTTTCTTCTGCATTAATTAAACCTTGTGTTTTTATTTGTGTACACATTTCTTTGTTAGAATCGATTTGTATTGATGATGCCAAGCTCTGTGAAAAAAATACCAATGGCCAGTATGTTGTAGATTGCACCTATAGAGACGTCTCTCAACTTCTCCTCTGTAGAAACCCTTAAATTAGACCTGGACATTTTACTGGTCTCTTGGGTCATATCCGACCCTTTGGCTGCCCACATAAGGTAAAAGGGAAGGTAGAAATCAGTGTACTATTTTTAACCTGCATGCACACACATCTAAATAAATAAATGCTTGAAGACTAAAGACAGTTCAACTGCACACAAAACTGCATTGATTTAATTTAAAATTATGTTCAACATATTAGTTTAGCCCGATCCATCCATCCATCTATCCATATAGCCATCCATCCAGTCACTTGGCTAGATGTACAGTCACATGGCTAGATGTATATAGAGAATAGAAATGCAGTTTCCTCAAAACTCTAATTTTCTGAAACCCAACCTATACGCACTACTCTGGAAACTCAACATGACTAGGATTTGGTCACACTTAAATTTAGGCTTTTTGAAATCCAAAGTGAGTATAGTAGTTCTAACTGTAATTTCATTGTAGCATATCGTCTATTCAAACATCCCAAATACATAGAAACTGACAAAGTAATTTAGTCAGTGAGGGTCAGTGACGAAGCTCTAGTTTTTTTATTGCTGATCTATATGCGTTATGCAGGTCTGTCACATAACTGTTGAAATTGATTAAAAAGATGTAAAAACAATGGTTAAGCTGAATTAGGGAGATGACCTGCACTGATAAATCAAGCAGGGCATGACAGAAGCAAGATGGTTATCTGCTCACACTAATCTCACTACATCATTGCTGAGCAAAAAGATAGAATGAGTGGAATGTATAGTAGCAATTACAGGTTGAATGACGGATTCCTGTTGGAGGTTGCTATGTGGGGATGCAGGAACCTGAGAGCAAATGAAACCTGACTTGGTGGAAGAATAACAAGCAAGAATGGGTGGCATCCATCACAGTTAGCAACCTGTTGCTCCCCCAACCTCCTCTCACTCACTACCCCTTTGCTAAGAAAGAAAGGCTGTGGTCCCTGTAATCTGAACATTCCGTGTCTGTAATTATCATGTTCATACTGTGAGTAGAGCAAAAAAAAGAGCCTGAGAGAGTTTAGAGAGGAGAGGTAAAAGCAAGCTTGATGGGTGCCTTTGGGCACTGGCATCTGGTTTGGAGAAAGCTGGAGAATATAACCGTAGACTATGGTAGAAAGCAAGAATGGCAGTTTTATCACACAGGCTAATGTTTAGGAAACCAGGTATTTCCTCATATAGAGACCTTTATTCTCATATATACTTTGCAAAAAAAAAACAGATTTAGTAGATTTTGTCCTGGTCTAATGTTGCCTTTATGAATAATAGTACATGTTTAAATGGGCACCCTTCATAAGACAGGTGGGAGGGAGTGCCATCTTCATCTTCCGTGCTACTGCCTGGCGACCATGGGTACCAGATACACAAACAAAGAAATCATATGAAGGCAAGCTCTAATTATAACACCATTTTCTGAATGTGTAGACTTCACACAAAAAAGATGTCTTTTTAATCTTTATCTTTTAAATATTGTTATCTACATAAATTCCAAGCTTTAGATAAGATGCATAAAACCTTATTTATTTATTATTATTTTCATAAAACCTTAACATAAACACTTATATAGTGCTGTTTTTTCCACGTTGACTGATCATATTTGCTCTTGGTGTCAGTAAAATGTTTTTAAATAAAACCCTTAACCTTTTAAAGTCCTAAACTGGAACCTGAGCATCATCTTATTAATTCTGAAGTAGCACCTCTGCTTCTCCTGCTGTCTAGATAAAATCAGCCCTTGTCTACTGCCTGCCTATTTCCTTCTCTCAGTTGTCACTTTTGCCTTCAGGTCTTATTTTCACTTGTCCAGGGCGGATACAGTCACTTCAATCTTGAATCCTACTTCCCATCTTCACCCACCACACAGGAGCCTTTAAAGTCCCACTACCACTGATTTAAAAGCTTTCTTGCTTAGTACGGCATGCTATGTCAAATTTTGACCAGATTGGTGGTGGGTCAAAACAAATAACAATTGTCATTTTATCCACATATTACATATCACATTTAATGTAAGACTATTGTTACTCCCCACACATGATGTCATTGTCTGCAATGAATGTTTCTTAAAGACAACGTCATATTCAAGTCTTTATTCACAACAATAAATGCCAGGTGGAAATCAAACCCTGGACATTCTTACTGTGAGGCAAGTGTACAAACCACTGTTTCACCACGCCTCCTGGAGTGCCATTTGTATAAGAGAATGCTGCCTCTTAATGTTGTCCAGAAGAGTCTGCAATGAAGTTATGTAAGTGCCTTTAAGCATGCGTCATTTGATTGGTGCTACAGTGGTGACGAGGATGTTATGAGTTGTCGCTGTTCTTTATGGCCCATGCAGTGTGTGTAAGGACCATATACACCATAAAACCAACTGAGGTAAGCAGAAACCAAACTGGTAATTTGAAAACCACTTCAGCATCTGAGGTATTCAAAATCGGTAGATTGTTGGATGGTGCAAAAGGGGGCAGGGCAGTTTCTGTTTGTATGTACTAGGAGTTCTGAATTTCTCCCTCATCAATAATTGAGGGAATGGGTCAGGCCTGTTAAATATTCACCATAAATAGCTTGAACATCAAGCCTTTCAATCAACGGGTATCAGGAACTGAGTTTCCACATCAAGTCTCAAAGGACCTCAGTGAGCTGGATCAGTTTGGCATGTAGTGAGCTGTAGAATATCTTTAATGAAGGGATCCCCCTCCCCTTCTACTCATCATTACTGTTTTATTTAACACAAGTCTTGTGGGAATTAGGCTGGCTGTTATGAATAGTTGGGGCACGCAGACGATATTGCAGAGTGATTCACTGGCAAAACTACAATTTGTAAGGAACACGATAAAAAGGTGGGATGGAAGAAATGTGCCAAGTGCTGGTCAAAACAACCCGGATGCTGAAATTTCACTATTGAAATGGCAGATTGGATACAACACAGTTGGCCTCACCCAGACCAACAGGCCGCCAGAGCTGGGCTGGAATTTTGAAACAGCAGCCAGCAATAACATCTCCTATAGTAACTGGCTTGTTCTTGGTCTATTGGTACAAACTTCCAGTTTCCTGCTCTTCCGTTCCCTCTTTAGTCCTACTATGTTTTAAATGAATAGGAAGCTGGATGTGGCAGGCCTCTTGTTACTATGAGTCTCTGAATTCCACTAACCCCCAAATAGATTTTATAATGCTTTTCAGGATTTTTCAGAATTTTTTAAGGTCCTAGCTGTTCTTATATAATCTATGATTTAACTAAAAGACAAAATGTTTATATTGTTACTATAGACACCCTACATATGCTGAAGATCAGTGGTACAGATCTCATTATTACCACATCCATCTATCACTAAACCCAAAAGAGCAAATTAATAGTGCACTCAGAGTGAAGGATTGAATAAATGGTATTCTTTTTCCCATGGCCACTACACCAACACTAGCCAATCATGAGTACCAGTGAGCTCATGTAAGAAGTGTCATGAATGCTAAACCAACGGAATTAAAAATACTTTTGGCTGGCTGTAAGTGTCAGATTAACTTTTGTCTCATGCTGCTTAATGTTGAACTTTTTTGTAATTAATCTAATAATTGAATGATCCTCAGACATATTAAAAAATATGATTATTGCAGATTATTACAAAAGTTAAGTGGGGGTCTCCCCGAGCAGCCTGACCCCAGTTCTTTCTCCGGCAATATATCTGAGAGCTCTTTGTATAAACATGACGCCAAGGAAGCTGTTGCTCCCACTCCCTGTTTTGTCTCTTGTCTGCCTGCATGTGTAAACAAGCAAACGGTGAGGGGCAGATGAAGCCCACACACACAGTGTCGGCGTCAACAGACTAGTGTTAGGCTACACTAATCTGCACTACTGAGATATGTCAACACCTCTTACCAAGCCTTTACTCTCAGATGACTAAATTACATCAGACCTAAATACTAGAAATGCAAGCGGACAAGAAGGAAGATGGGGAATAACTACAACCTATTTGGTAGTGAGACCGTAACTAACCAAGTTTAGAGCTGGAATGTGGTCGATGATGCTTTGTGTCATCATGCATCAGTTATAGCATTTAAGTTTAACTCTTTGTGGCTTCCTGGGAAAGCAATCCTGAATTCTTTCTCTCATCTACCCTTGGGCTGCTCCTTTGTCTCCAAGCTACTCTGTTTGTTTGTTCTGAATATCCTCTCGTTAAACACCTGAGGCTATGCTTTTGTTTAGTGGGAAGGATAAGAGCTCTCCTGAAACCTTGGGTCTATTGGGATCTCTACCTCTCTTACAGAAACTCTGTGAATCTTTGTGTTTCACCTCAGACCAAGCCCTCGATATCATGATGTCCACCTTGTCTTGGTTGAATAATTCAAGTTTACAATGGGTGCTTCCACCCTTTTGAGGTGTTTTGACGGTGAGTCAAAGGTTCAAGCACAGTCTTAATATTTACCAGGTCATTTATGGTTAAATGATAAACAGGCAAAACCTCAAAACCTCTTGTTTCTTCGCGTTTCTTATAAGGCTCTCTTTGACCAAGACTGATGGTCAATATGGAACCATTTAGCTGTTTTCCCACAACGAAACAGAGTTTTCATGGCCAAACGATCTCAGTTAATTTCCAACATCAAAATGCCTTTGTCTGGAACCAAAGACTATTGCCAGGAGTTTAAGGGAAACACAAGTCATAACAATTATTAAAATGAGAACACTACAAGGGATTTCAAATTATATTGTTGTAAAAATAAAAAAGATAAAAATGAAAAGCAAATATATTGCTTCCCTAAATTATCATTCTTTATAAAACCCACACTCAAAATACATTACAGGGAATGTTAAAACTTAGCTCTAAAATATCTGTATAAAGTTGTGTGAAATTTTTACTTCAACACAGATACTATAAATTCAAGGTATTTTATGAAATTGTTAAAAATCTAAAACACTGTATAATTAGTAATTTTAACATAAAAAGCTGTATTTGTTAAATCTGATTTGATTAGCACTAGAACAAAAGACAAAATCACCCAGAACATGTTACCAGTACATCACGGCAGATGCACAAACCAATACATTCACACCAAGAAGCAATTTGCATTATCATATTACCTTCTAGCACAGAATTTAAACTGCAAGGCGAACATACAAATAACTAGCGATTGAACCTAATACCTCTCGCTGTGTCACTCAACAATCATATATAACCCATTTGATTCCATACCTTTTCAAATCAAATGTATTCATGTATCCAAAAGCAATATATGACTAATTACTGATTTACCTCACTGGTAAAGTTTATATCATATTGCCTTGTCTATAAGAAAGATGTTCACCATGGTCAGGTATGGGCCTAAACCTTATGACCGTGTGGAGGGCTGTTTATTCTAGTCGACATGACTGCAGCTTTGTTCTGGTTCAAGACAGCCTTTTGCTTATTGCATTGGGACAGACCATGTTGTCGAGTCAAAACTCTTTCTATTAGGGATAATAAACATTTCTGGTTAGGGTGTCTTTTATTTTGCTGTAGCACTGTTGGTATTAGTCTTTTGATTTCTGGATGTCATTGTCATTCCTAAATCATTAGGAAAACAGTATAATCTTGATATTTTGAGATCAAGTCCCAAACTATTGTAAGAATACAATGTAACACATGTAAAAGTCTTGCTTATCAGGACAAAGCATCATTGTTGCTCTCATATCTATTAGCTGTAAGGATGCAGTATAATAATCTGATATTTTACCCTCAGTCAGTGGAACAGAAAAGTTAGGTTTCTGCATGCATTCCTATGAGATGGAAAGTTAGACCTCTGACCATCTCGCTTTTCTTTGTTAAGGGTCTGTGTAAGGGGGTGGAATAGGTTTCCTTGCCTTCCAACTGTTTATCCAGTGAAGGTGGGGAAGACCACAGGGTTCCATTTGAATGTAAGCCCCTTTCACACATTTACTGCACCCTTAAGCTTATGTAGGCATGACTGTGGAGCTGGATGTGAAAATGCAAATGCCTGAGTAGAACGGGACATTAAATAGATTTTATTCTGCCTGCTTCTTTGTATAAAATCTGTGTAATATCTGACAAGATTCATGTCAAGCCAGTCAATCAATCCTTCCTTCCTTCATTTTCTAAGCTAGTTATCTTAATTAGTTTCACTGGTGATGCTGGATTTGATTGCTCACTCAGTTGAGGGTGGGGGAAACACCCTGGAAAGATCAACAGGCTATCAATTAGGCTAAAAGATTCACTTGTACTTTCTTTCTTAGTAAAATGTAAGGGATAACAAAATTGTCTGGCAAATTCAGTGACAGATTTTTTCAGCATGCATATCTTTTTACCTGCACAACTTTTTTATATTAAATCATTATCAATATATAAGCCTCTCAAATAGATTCATCTAGGGGTCAAAATGTGCAATGGAAGAAATCAGCAATAGGTAAACACTCCAATATTGACTCATAGATTTTTCTTTTGTCATTTGAGACATTACATTGTGAAAAATGACAAAAAATAGTCAAGTAAAGTTTTCATAAACTGTTTCATTTTTTTTTTTGCTCTGTTGAGGTTAATAAGGGGCTGACAAAGAGGATGGAGATGAATAGAAAGTGAGCTTGGGTGAGGGATATTTGCAGGGGATTTGAAATGCCCCCCCCCCCCCCCAGCTAAATTTACACTTCAAACGATGGTGGTCAGTACAATGAGTGGCACATGAGCTCTGAGGATGAAACAGAAAAGACATTATGAACCTAATCTAAACCCCAAACCCCTTACTGACAGGCAGTGGCATTTTGGGGCAGAATGCAAGGTGTGTTTAATTGGCCCTGACACGGGGCCTGAAAAGTGTAGTTGTCCAACATGGCATAATATATATATATATATATATATATATATATATATATATATATATATATATATATATATATATATATATATATAATATATATATATAAAATATAAATTACAATCTACATTTATAAACCATTTTTGTGAAAATTAACTTCAAGTGGAGAAGATTGTATTATTATCTATACATATAGAAGTAGCAATGATCAAGTATTTACTTCAGAATACTTTGCATGTGATCTTTTGACTAAAACATCTAAGTAAAGTTTGAGTTTTTTTACTTCCACTTTAATCTGGGTAATTAACATCAATTCCCAAGGAAGGGTTAAGTGTGAAAGCAAGCAGGACGTGATCCCAAGATTACTTCCGAATTGCAGGAAGGATTTGTGCTTATGCAGGAAGGCTAATGTGTGAATAAATCTCTTAGATTGCCGGGTAAATGATGACAGATTGCTTGTTTGTGACCTGTGGATTATTACATTATGACACAGCCGCAACATGGCACCAAATCCAGCAATCGCCAATGGGCAAAATCCGATCTGAAGGATGTCAGTTGCATATTTATATACATTTACATAGTCAATGCTTTGTTGGTAGTCTTTGTGTAAAAGGCATAAAATCGTCTTCAAATGTAAAGCTCCTGTGTAAATCTGTTTCATATATCTGTCTCATATATCTGTCTCATTCAACAATTCCTACTAATAATATATTTAGATTTCAGTTGACTGTTTACAATATGAGGTATTCAAATTTACTTTGTGAACTAAAAAGCTTTATGTTCTTTTCTTTGTGCTAAAAACACATTACAGTCTTTTTTATGGTAACTGTCCTGGTGTTATAAATGAGGCAACATGCTGCAGCAGTCGTTAAAGGCAGCAAAGTAGTTCCTAAGCTGGAGGATATATCTTGCTTCACATTTAAATATCTTTTATAAGTCTCTTTCTATTACGATAATCTGTGGGTTTTCTGTGAATTTCATCGTCCCTAAAGTCTCCAAAGGGCCGTTGAAATTTTTTCTCTTTTTCTGAGTGTTGAGAAAAAAAGATAAAGAAAAGGATAGTGCCAGCTGAGATGGATAATATGTTAAGCTGCCTCTCTGCGAATGGACAATGTTAAATGCTTTGGCAAGGATGTGGCTGTGAGTAAGACTTCCAGAGAGGGGAGATGTCATTCGCCTCCCTATCCGCTTGCTGAATGTCTCATCAAACTGTTAAGCCAATGGCTAAACAAACAGTGCTCTGGCTATTCATCTGAGCAGGTCCCTGAGTTAAGCAGAAGAAAAGGCGCTTGGCCAAAACTTGCAACAAGCTAGGTCACAAAGACTACTTTCACTTTAAGCAAGACTGTGGAGTCAACCTGTGTCACTGGATTTTACTTGATGTAATGTACACACTAATAATATTTATATATTAATACTGTCTACAATTAATACTGTTTTAAATACAGTATCAGGCAAAAGTTTGCATGCCTCCTTTTTGCTCGACTTGTGTCCATTTGATCAGTTCACTTACATAAAGATGCACTTTTTAGTTCTACAATTATAGACTGTAGTCCATCTGTTTGTGGATTACAGTGTATATATACTGTGTTAGTCCCCTTTACTCTGTAGTGTATTACCAATTGCATGTGCTGAGAAGTGTGTTTGGGCCTCAGACAAGTGAGCTGTAGCTGGAAAATTCAAGTAAATATTATATGAGCTTTAAAAACAATCTATGCAATTTTAATTTAATGTCCGTTATGAACAGTTAAAGTCAGTCAGGTTATTGCTTTGGAGACAAATGGACAGTCCTCTTGACATAATATTTGAATGTCTATTCCATTATACATTCCAATGAATGTAAAAGGCTAACATTCACTTTTCTTTAATATTTTTTTTTTTACTGTTCACCAACTATTCACTTTGACATTTTTACCTTCTCACAATTAATCCTTTTTATTACATAGATGGTTCTTAATAGAATAGGATGGGAAAAAGGATATGGGGACTAAGCATATTTAATAAGTCATCAGAGTTTAATTGTATGTCAACTGTTTATTGAGACGTTATGATTTATTTTTAATTCATTGATATTTTTACATTTGAGATTAAAAATAAATACAAAACAAAAACCTGAACTCTGAAATGAGTTTGTCAGTGGTTGTTAGGCAGTGATTGGATAAAGAAGAATGCACTAAGGTTCGGATATGAAACAGAAACATTAACAAAGTGCGTGTGTACCTCTTCTTAAACTTTCCCATCTAAGGCAGAGTGTTTGGCCTCTGTAAAGTAAGTTCTGCTTTTCATCAGCAGTCAGCTGCTGACAAATTATGATTTAGACAAGATAGCATAAAATGATCAGTAAGAAAATGAAGTTACTCCAAATGTAAAATGTTTTTTTTTTCTTCATATAAATCTGAAAGTAGTAGTTAACATTTCATTATGCTTAGATGAGTCAGTTATAAATTGGTAATTTATGACCCACATTTAGACAAATTGTAATTAATTAATTGTAATTAAAACTTCACTTCTTTAAAAGTTTATGCCTTTTCTTACCTGACCATATAAAGCAGTTTTTCATGATGTGCAAAACTATATAAACATTGGTTTAGCAAGTCTGACACATCTTTAAACATCCAACTTTCTTAAATTCTGCAGGATTATCTGAGACGAATCCAAAGAGGAATTTGCCTCAGATGCTGATCCTGACCCGTACATGTTTTTTTTCCTTTCACTGTATTTGTAAAGTGAGTTTGGAGCATCGATCCTGACAGGCTCTTGTGGTGCAGGGAGGCCCTGTGTGCTTTACCCTGGCCAAAATTTAGCAGAACATGCAGATGTTTTTATTAGTATAATGGGACTTGTCAAAACGCCTTTTGCAAAATATCTGAGTCAAGCTGCTTACCCAGACACCAACACAAAGTAAATTCAGAAATAAGACATTTTGTACTGTTAAGGGTCACATGTTCCATAAAATAATAGATAGCATGTAACAGAGGTCATTTACCACAGCAAAGTAGCAGAAAACCTAGAAAAATGTAAGATTGCTTATCAGATTTGTAATTTTACCGCCAAGATTTTGGAATTTTTAATAGTAAAAAATACTACTGTTATTTACATTAATTTGTGAATACACACACACACACACACACACACACACACACACACACACACACACACACACACACACACACACACACACATATATATATATATATATATATATATATATATATATATATATATATATATATATATATATATATATATATATATATATATATATATGGACGTCCCATATTTACCTTTTTTTTTCTTTTTTTTTCTTTTTTTTACACTTTTGTGCATTGTCCAGTATACCCTGAAAGCTTTCCTATTAGCCAATCTGTTGTCTCTTCTCTGTCTCTCCCTCTCTCACTCAGTGCCCCCTGCCACCTTTTCTTTCAAAAGAGTGAAAAGACTGCCCTTTTGCATATGCAGCGCGCTTTCCCATGGACCCATTGTTCTCAGTTGCTAGGTGACTGCGCAGCCCCCCGTTTATGTCGCCAGGAAAATCAGGGGGAGCACCGGGTATTTGGTTTTGGGTCAGACGTGATGAAGATGGTACAATGCCGTGGGGTGTGCCCAGAACCTCCTTGCTTGTTTATTAAGCTATTTGGCATCCACTCATCTTTTGCTGGTACCCCATGGCAGGGCCTACTAAAGGTCTGTCAGTCTTGACCGAGTCAGCACAGTGTCAGTTGGTGAGGGACTTGAACACTTAAATAATTGGTAGTATGAAATTTAATCAAAGTTTGTTACTCTCGGATTTGAAACAACATTGTCTAGTGAAGGTGGTATAGGCTTTTCTAGTTTAGACAATATCCAATCCTCAGTCGTAAGGCTTTTTCAAGAGTCCTAAAGAGGTTTTTACAATCTTGCCATTTGTTGACAGAAATTTAGGGAGCAAGTGTGCACATTTTAACATTAAAAATATATGAGTGTATTTAAAATTATCGGGTTCTGTTTTACATTTTTATTATAGTTTATAATAAAACTATAATAATATGACAATAATATTAATAATTTTTACTTTTCCGCTGTCAGAAGTTTTTGAGGTTTATAAAAATAACTGGCTAAATGAAACTGCCTTTAGCAGCTCTTTGATGATACATTCACTTTGACATTGTTTTAACAGCCTTATGCAATGTGACATTTGATTTTTGTCCAGCTTTCAACAATGAAAGTGTTAAAACACTCTGTAAAGTATTTTGCACCATATCCAAAAAAGATGTTCAAAAGGTCAAGACTCTTAATCCCTAAACTACTCTGTCCTAATTTCAGCATTATAAATCTTTCAAAAAGCCTTAAGGTTATAATGATGCTGTTGACATAATTATACTTGTTTAAACGTCAGCACTCCTGATGATAAAAGTGTCATCAACATCACTTGCGCTGACGTTTAGCAGCAGATCAAGAAAGATAAGTTATATTAACATAACACAGTAAATGTTTAATGAAGACAAAAGTTAATTGTGAGAGACTTTTAATCAGTGTTTTAATAACTGAAAATTATACTCTGTTTCTTATCCCAGTTTATTGAATTGATGCATATAAAGTATTGCAGACTTTTTTTTTTTTTTTTTTGTCATTTTTTAATTATTTGAATTGATTTATCACTAGACAACATAATCGTTTCGGTGCATTTGTGCCTTTGAAGTTGCTCACCCTTATCACCGCATTGTTCTTTTGCTTTCTTTGCATTATGTCTCAGATCAGTTTTAACAGGATTACATTTAACAGGGCTAACCATCATTATGTTTTGCCTTAAGGCAGGGCAGAAGAGCAGTGTTCTTGTTTTTCCTGCAGAAGGAAAACTCACTCGTAGTGGAGCTTATAAGTTGATGTAGGAGAGCTCATAAAAGTCTTCTGTGTGTTTATTTAATCACGCTTTCTCAACACAATAAATGAAAACGAGATATGAACTCAGTCCCTGTATTGCTCCTAATCAAGATGTAATTATCTTCTAATTGTAGATATTATACTTTGCTCTGAGATAGAGTGGGTGGCTGTGAATCAATACTTAATCTTTTCTGCATGATGTACACTCACTGAGTTTTTGCCTGCAGGCCACATGCTTAAATGTGTGGTGCTTGATGCTTCTCTGCTCAGGTTTCGAAACCTTTTATCACTGTTAGCCGTGTGTGTGTGTGTGTGCGCGCGCTGATTGATGAAGTGTGTGTCATCGGATGCCATCCAACAAACGCATGAGCTGGAATCTATGCCAGGAAAGCTGGAGCGAACGCTGGTCCTCCTTTACAAAATTGTTTGTACATACGGCGAAGTGCTGAGTCTGTTCAGGTTTACTCTTCCATAAAGAAGCATTCATTATGGAGTTTTAATTAATTTTCAGGCTGCAGCTTGGTGGTGTACATGAAAAGGAAATTGCTTCCCAACTTGCTGATGGTGTTATGATTAATCCAACAAATGTTTAATCAGCAGATTTAATTTTCTGGTGCTTTCTTTTGAAATCTGATTCCCAATTATCAGTACTGAGTGCACAAAGGGACTTAAAACACCTGACAACATCATAGGCAATCTTAGGCAAATGAGCTTCATTATTGATTCCATCCTATTCATTTAGATCTATGATTAATTATTTTTAGGATGTTATTTCACAGGGGAAATTTTACTTGCCTTCGCATCTTTACTGTGGAGGTGGCTCAGTGCTCTTGCCCTACAGGAAGTAGGTCCCAGGTTTGATTTTTCAGTGGACTTCCTTACTTCAAGGAACTTGTCTCAAATGGTTTTCCTCTCACAATCAATAGACATGCTGGCAGGTAAACTGGCAATACTGAATTGTCTATGTGTGTCCACATGTCTCTAACCCACATGACCACATAAACCGTTCCTGCTGATAAATGATAAATAATGCAATAAATGATAAATAATTCTAGGTTTGATGATACATTAAAATTATGCAAAGAAATTGTAGTTTTTGGAGTTAATTGCAGTTAGAACTGAAGATCTAACCCTAATTCTGCTAGAAAATTAGTCTGTTGTAATGATAAAGAACCTAATTATATAGTTCATTATTTTAACATTTCTAATTCTTGAGGTTAGGCTGTGCAGATTTATGAAATTTGTGACCTCAAGGGATTCATTCGGAATGTATTTATCCAAGTCCCAACCTACTTACAGTTAATTCATTATGGGTGTTGCCACTTTTGATAGTCAGACACTTTTAAGTTACCTCAGTGGTGCTTCCTGAGGGCTGAAAAACTTTGTAAAAATAAACAAAGTAAGTTGGAATCAGCTTAATTTAGATAAATATTTACAGCTCACAGTATCTAGAGGATGTTCTTAGATCAGCATCCGTATCACATAAGACCACTTTTTGAATGCTTTTAATTTTTTATTTATTTAATTAATTAATTAGGCTTGGAGTATTTTGGCTCAAAACACGTTATAGCTTTGCAATAATTACCTAAATCCCTCTGAAGATATACAAGTTCTGACGGTCATGGACTTTCCTTCACAGTCATCTGACCTAAACCCTATTAGGCATGTATGTGGGCATAATCCAAGCAGTTAGTGACTTGATATGACACATCAGGTGTGAGAAATAACTTAAGGATAACTGTTACTGCATTCAAAAGAAGATATAATGGACTGTACTGTAGTTGAACTGAGCTATTGTTTATGTATCAGGGTCTTGATTTGCACTGCAGTATTCTCACCCACATCATTAAAGGGACCCCTTACATCCACCAGCTCTGTAATTCATTACTAATAATTGCTATCAATTGCATTTTGAGTCACGTAATTTTATTTGCTTCTAAAATAAAATTTTAACATGCATTGATAAAGTTAAATTTATAGTTTTATACTTTTAACTTTATAGTTAAAGTGTTTTCAGACCATAGCTTAAAATAAAAGCCGCCCAAGCACAAGGATTCCCATCCATGCTGTGGCTCGTCTCAACATGGAGGTTTGCATAAACATATCTTTTTGAGTCATGGTTGACATATTTACTTTATGAGGTACCTAACGTATTATTAACAGTCTCAGGGAGCGTGCTTGGCTGGTAACACTTGTGAGTCATCGGGCCTAAAATCCTGTCTTTTTTCCTCACACACATTTGCCTGGATCAACCTTACCTTTTATTTTGGGTGTCAAAGAAAGGCCAAGGACTTGAAGACACAGAACAAGTTCCGACAGTCAATTGTTCCCATGATTCCACTTCCCTCCAGCAGCTTAGGGCTCAGGAAAATGAGCCGGCATGCCACACCGTTTTTAATTACAGGCAGAGGGATAGTCTCCTTAAATATTTGGAGACAGGATCTGTTGTGTGTTTGGAGTAACAAGGCAGAGGAATTTGTGCATGAAAGGGAGAAAGACAGAAAAGAAAGGAAATCTACTGTATTGCATTACTCTTGGCAGGCGATGGCGGTCTGTTCTGAAAACAAGTCGCTTTGAGACACGGTGTCTGCTCCTTGCCCTTGCCCACGTTCCTTGAGTTGGCGCACTATTGAAGGCCAAGAAGGAGCCACTGAAATGTAGTGAAAAAGTCAAAAATGCTAAAAGTCCTCTTGTTAGAACAGACAGGTATTCAGATCTGCTGAATTTCAATTGTTATTGCTAAGGGTCTTTATTCTGGTATTCTGATGGTTTTGTGAAATCTGATCACCAAAAGTTTTGGGCTTGTTGAATAAAAAAGAAAACATTAATAAGCAGCTTTTTAGGCTCATAACTTTTTAACTAATCATTCGCTTGACTGGCATATATATGGATTTCACTGCATACCAAAAGGATTTACACTCTGGCTAATTTGAAGCAGCTGGGTGACAGCTGCAGTGAGTGACTTGCTGCTGTTTTCTTTTCATGGTGGCACTTTTCAGAAAACAATGCCTTTTATGTAAAATGCTGCAAATCATATTACATTGTTTTAATTGCTTCATATTGTAGCGGATCAGTTCTGTTTGTTCTTTAAAGAATAAACAGAAATTTGCTTTACTAAGAGTTGATATTAAAGGAAATTTTATGTTCCAACCGCTTGGAAAAAGTGCCACCTTGTAGAGTGCATAAATGGAGTTTCATGTAATACCTTGCAAGCTAGCTATAAATTAGATGAGATCCAACATAAACTACAAAAGTAATTAGGGGGCTTAATTACAGACTTGCACCTATTTAACTGGGGTGTTTTAGTCTGTTAGCTTTCTTTACTAGCACAGTTGGGTGGAAAGGTAAATTGCTAACAAATTCTGAATCCACAGACCCTTCCGGATAGTTTAGACTTTAAATATACTTCCACTTAGAGGCAGTTTTTTTGTTGTTAGCAGGATCAAACTGTGAACCATGCTCACTAAGCTTAATGAGAGATTTTGCATAATTTCAGCTAATAGATTAACACTAAACATATAGATTAAGACTAAAAGTCATAATGGATCCTTTTAATGTATGTATTAAAAAAAACTTGTATAAAAACATAATAGTTAAAGAAATAAAATAAAAATAAAATATTAAATACTAATTAAAATATGGTGTTATTGATCAAAAAAACTGATAAACACTGAATTCAATAAGTTTATTACTTAGTGAATTCCCCAGGGTGAGACTAAAAATGTTATCTTATCATAACTATTTCTTTCATGCCTTGATAATTTAGACTGCACCTTTCAGAGTTTACGCCTATTTACCCAGAAGAGCATTACTTAGATTAGATAAGGTGATGTATGTGAGGGCTTGTTCTGCAATCTTTGTTCTAGACCTTTGTAAAAGTGTCTGCTGGGGTCGAGGCCAGTCAAGTTCTTCTACACCAAATTTACCCAACTATGTGTTTATTTATGGTTTATTTATGGTTCTTGTTTTGTGCACTGGGGCACAATCATGCTGGAACAGAAAAGCCCCCTCTCCAGACTGTTCCTACAAAGCTGCAAGCACACAGAGGGACACCTGAATTCAGTGTTAGTACAAGTTACTCTTTTAACTTGTATACTAGCTTGTATACTCCTGTCACCTGCCTTGAATTGAACAAATGCATGGCTAAAGCATACTTTGTCATTTTCACCTAGTTTTGAGAAAGGATTCTTCAGGGTTTATAATTAGCTGTTTTCATGGTCCAACAAACACACAAGTGTAATATATTTTGTAATGCAAATAAACTTTTCATGGAAGTAAACCTAAACCTCCACCACTATGATCCCCCTCCTTAAAGGAAACGTGAACACAAATCCATTGCTATCCTATCTAAGCATGTCTGATGAGTGTGACCATATTACAGAGCCCAGAAATGGTCCTTGATGTTTGTGATTGGCTCTGAAATACACTGTTCCCTTTGCATTGTCTGCTGGTATGTTGGTGATAAATGCCAAGGCCAGCTCAGATCATGGCTGTTGTTGATTGGTTGTAATTGTGTGGCAATGTTGATGGTGGAACTGCTGTTGCCTTCACTCTAGAAGCACTCTATCAAAAGCTGGCTTATACACTTTGAAGGAGGTCACCAGAGTACTGGGAGTGCTTTGAAAGAGAAAATTAGCATGAACAGAAAAAACAAAATGCTCAAAGAATTAGACTTGGCAAACCTAAATTTTTCCTAAAAACCTAAATGTCCTTGGCTTCCTTCATAGTAGACATTTAAGGAATGACATAATTACTTAAAGTCATGTAATGTAAAGTAATGTTTCTTTTTCTTTGCGCTTCCCCTATCACCCCATGCTGCTAGGTTACCCATTGGTGATTTGTCTTTTCATTCCTTTTTACAAACAGTGAATGCAGAAGCAAATGCAAAAATCAGTGTGCAAATATTAGCCTGGGAAAAGAAAGGCATTCCTGAATTGCATGTCTCTCCATGACTTGCTCTTACAACCCCCCCCCCCCCCCCAGCCCATAAACACCATCCACACCCTTCACCATAGTCCTTCATATGACACCTCTTACTAATACGTATTTCCTCTTTCTTTTTTTCTCCACCTATTTATTTCTCACTGGCGTCTGTGGCTTTTGTTAGCCCCAATGTGTTGACGCCTGCTCTAATATTTTTGGCTTACAAAATAAGCACAGGTAATTCTTGCGTTACAGGATTTGGCTCATTGTGTTCCAGGGCGCCCAGACGGGTCTCCCACCTCCCACCAAGGAATGGGGGCGTAACCACACAAGCACCCGTGGCAAAAGGGGGGCTGTAATCTCCATTCTGATCCGTCACCTTTTTGCCCCCTGGTTAAAATGTCATTCTCATCTATGTCAGTGGCCTCTAGATGGAATGGTCAGAAACCCTGGGCCTGTCTGGGGATCTGTTTGTCTGAGGAAGCTGGGAGGTGGAGAGGTTAGTTTGCATTCAGCAACTAAAGCAGTGAGCAGGATGTCCAACACTAAGTTAGAATAGAGTCCACACTGCTTCCTAGGCAGTGCTATTTTCTCAGTAAACATCCCATCCACAGTTTGCAGAACAAGGGAATTGGTTTTCTCACTAAAACACGGTGCTGTAAATGTCCATCCAGCAAAATCATCCCCAATTTCCAGAGCCTTTTTGGAAAAGGTTTTTCAGTTATCAGTAAACATAAAACTTCTATAATATTTTAACATAAATATGACTTGTTTAAAAATCATCTTAATTACCTTAGGTATTTCAAAAAATCTTTATATTGTATGGCATTTGATTTACAGAGACAGATTTTTGTCTGTTTACTCAGTATGTGGTTACGTGTGTTTAAGATGTGGTCCATCTTATTATAACATCAGAATCATGTGCATGCACTGACTAAAATTTAACTTTTTGGCCAATTTCCTCTGTAAAAGTCTTAATTTCCTCCAGTTTAATCATACTCTGTCCCCATCTGGGTTGGTATGGACAAATTTTGTGGTCAGGTCACCTTTTGAATAGTTACTTTGCATACTTACTTTCTCCGTATTTGGAAGATTTAGTAAGCAGTCTTTAAAATGTTGATGTTAAAATTGTAAAATGGTGTCTGGGCAGTGGGAAATGCACAACAACTCTAAACAAAACTCATACCAAATGTTGGTTAAAGTAGGAGAAAACTTATTGTGTGAAGAAAACGCTGATGCCATACATCTGCTGTTTCAAAGCCAAGTTGAACAAATCTCTAAAATCTGTAGCTCATTCTGCTTTGATTAACTTGGACCATTTCTTAGCTCAGTTATTTTCAATTAGCCCTAATCCCTTTTTAAAATTATGTAAGTCTTCCTAAATTCAAAAGTGTGTGTGTGTGTGTGTGTTTGGGGGGTGGGGTCTTTTTACTTAATAAACATGTTGTTTGGCATTTTCTTTATTGGAAATGTCCTTCATCAATTCATCCCTCCACAGTCTCCTGTAGCCCGTATCTTTATTAGCCTTTGTCTTCTGACACAAGGCCATCGCTACCCCAGTATAACATAAGCTTTGTGGTTTTGGGCTTTAATTTCATGCCCCCCTGCTCTGGCAGTGGGATCCACAGCAAATGCCAACCTTGTGTGATGACACATGACTCCCGGGGGTCCAAATGCTGCTGAAGCCATTTGGTACTGGCATCCGATTAAATCATTGGGGCATAAAATAAGCTGCTTTACCTATGCTCAGGACTAACATACTTAAGAGAAATTTATGTGCACCCACTGAAACACAGGCTTAACAGAGGGTAGTTCAATCTACTTAACATAACTGTTCAGGGTTTACCAGTTTCACCTGAACTCACCTGAAAAGCTGGCACTGGACACACTTTACTTGCCAAGAGAAACTGTAGTAGTGATGTCAAAAAAAATCCACCATATACATTACTTTGTTAAGTAATATATACAAAGTTTTGGCTGCAAAAGTCACTTATTATATGCATAATAGATACATAACTGCATGGGCCACACTTTCTGTTTGTAATCATAATAAATGAGTATATTAGAAAACTAATTGGTTGCATATTGCTTTTAGAAGAGCAATGTAATAAAAACTCTAAAGGTTTCCAACAAAATTGTATCTTGGCTGTAACTTCAATCTTGTTTGATTGTAAATTATATTTAATTTGTGTTAAACATGTACAAAGGAAGTGAAGTGGATAAATTGTGAGGGAATGACATGCTATCAGTGAAGATCTGGGAAATAAGATTTGTGGTATTATGGGGATGCCGTTATCAGACTCAAAATTTTAAAAGTGGTTTGGGTTAAAAACATCAGAGGTCTGTTAATGAGAATAATGATAATGATTGTTCCAAAGCGAATGTCACATGGTTGAAAAGATGGCATTTACTAATACTGGTTGTAAGTCCTAGGAAAGACTTTGCTTGGCCTTTTAAGTCCAAATAATCTTTTAGACAAATGTTTTATATTAATTAGTTTTTGACACTTTTCTGCAGCAATGTATTTAGAAGATTCCAATATTGCACCTTTAGGCCACAAAGCAGATACCTGTATCCATAGTGACTTAGATTGGTCATTACATCTTACAAGACAGGCAACTTGGATTTAAGAACTTTCCTCTAACGCCTGAAAAGAGCCACACAGGCACTTAAAGCAATAAATAGTCCATTATATAGTACCTCTACTACAAAGTCACTGCTGCCATTTATACATGAAATGAGCAATATACTGTATGCTGTTGACTGCTGTATAATCACTGAACCAGTGTTCTTCTTGTTTCGAAAAAAATGACCAGTATGAAGAAATAAAGCAATGCAAATTTAAATGACATTTATTTATCAATCATACAGGAAGTTGAATTGTTACGCCACTGTAACAGATGGTAAGCATTAAAACATAATAATATAGAGTAAATATCAAAGCTATTTTATGTAATGGCAGATCAGTGTTATTACAATTTTAAATATGTACTTTTTTGTTAGTCATGAAACCATGGCATGCAGCAAGCTCCAAGACGGGCTGATTTGAAGTCTGACATGAAGATAATGTCTCATTTATGAATCGTCTTTGTCATCCAGCAATCCTCTGCTTTATAGGATTAACAGGAGCTATTTTTCAGCATGCCTATCAGGAAAATTATTTTATGACACAATACTTGGTAAGCAAAACCATGTCATTTTTAATAGGAAAAACAAAAAACAAAAACAAACATGGATACCCACTCCTGCTTGTAGTATATAGAGGTCTGAAATCAGCACATTTGTGACATTAAGCTTCATTACCTCTGTTCACGCTGCATGCTGCCAGAGTTGGCGATATGCTCTCTGGCCTCGGGGCTGAAGACACCCCTCCGATGGCTGACGCTCCAGGAGTTCATTAACCATGACAACCCTTATTCCTTTTTACTGCTATTTCCAACCCCCTGCCAAAAAGGAAAAAGCTGCCTAATGGTCTCCAAAATGAGGAAAAAAGGGTGTGATTGGAAGGGAATAGTCAATAAAGAACAACTGATGTCCAGTGGTTGTCTTTGAGACTTTACAGGGCATTTTGCTGCATTGTTCACAGATGACCATGTGTAATAAATAATATATAAAGAAATGCTTTGAAACCTAGACTGGGCTTCACATAAAAGTGATTTCCTTGCTTAAGGTTTTCATCACTCCTTTTTTGTGCTTGACACTGAAATTTATTTGCCAAAAGGTGGGAAGAAGATGAAGTTATTATACTAATGTACTGAAAAGATGTGATAATGATAGTGACTGAAAGAAGACAGTCTTTTCCCCTGAGCAGAGGAGAAATAACCATCCTCACTTTTTTCGATACAAAGTTTCTTAACAACAGGACATGTTTGTTTGCTATGTCTTTTGCTATGCTATGTTTGTTTGCTATGTCTGTAATTATATATTAGCATTTACAAAGTAATAGTAATAGGTTTGTTTTTTTTTACCACATAAGCTTTGCATTGTAACTTTATTTTACTTTTTTGTTTGTTTTATTCTTTTTTGTATTTAAAGCTACATTGTGTTGGTGGCATCGTTGCGCAACAGTTAGTTTTTCCACCTCAGCAAAAAAGTCCTGGGATCAGTTCTCAGATAGGGTTAACACCGTTCCATTCTATATGAACTCTGCATGTCCTCCATGTGTCTGTGGGTTTTCTCTTTTGAAGTTGAAGATGCTTAATTGTCCTAGCCATTGGGGAGTTGTATTTGAGGAAACTTGTACTGAGCATCCCAAGCCCAGATAAATAGGAGGGTTTTATCAAGCAGGCTATCTGATGTAAAACTGCCAAGTGGAATATGTTTTTACTGTGGCAATAAAAACAGCTGAAAGAAGAAGATCCAAAGCTGTTTTGACAGGTTCAGGCATCCAGATTTAGGCACTGAATGATAGACCGACACAAGTTTGCATCAGTTTTCAAAACAAATAAGCAGTAAATTTTTTCTTTCCTAAATAAATTTAATTCACAGCTAATAGTGATAATACCATGACCTTAAGTAATATGTCAGATTTTGTCACATCTGTACTACAATTAGTCACACGTTACCATGAGCAGTAATATCAGTGACACCCATGACCTGAAGACAGGTGTTTGGACAATTAACCTCTTTAAAGTTTGGGGATCCACTGGCAGGCACATATAAAGAGTTGCTTTAAGACATTTCAGGACTTCACCAGTAAATGTTATGTTGTAGGGAATTGTAGTAAATAAAAAACAGAAATACAGTATTCAAAGTGTTTATGATATTAAAACTCACGTGTCATTACAATTTACATTCACCATCAAGACTTAGAGTTGAAAATATGTTATTCATCAACTTAAATAGCTGTCCCTAGGCATCTATTCTGTATGGGTATCCAGGGTTTCTTTTCTTGTCCTAGTCCAGGGAAATGTCAAAATTATTGCTGCTACTCAGTTATAGACTGAACAAGACTAAAAAAGGATAGTAAAAGTTACTGTGGCAACAGAATAAATGAAAGTCTGGGTAAATGAAAAGTTTACCTTTCACTTCTGCTGCTTGTGTATATTGATGGCTGAGCATTTACTTTTAGTTACTTTCTTTTCTGTCAGCTTTGCCGAAGTACAAATATTCGGTTTATGTGGGAGAGAAGCTCAGAATGACCTCCTTACTCTTTGCTTTTTGCTGAAAAAGACATTTTTGTTTGTCTTGAGGGGAAGTTTGCCTTTCTCGCCCTTACCCGTCGTTTTGGAGATGGTGATGATGGAGCATGCTTGAGCACAGCAAGAGAGAAAAAGAGGGATTTATGACCTCTGGAGAACAAAGTAAATATGAGAGACCTGCCATTGTTGCCCCGCTCCCCCCCTATTGTTGCCCCGCAGCTTTCTTCCCACTGCTGCACAGCTGGGACTGAATCCTATTGTTCATACACCCCCCCATATGCACACAGACACATACACATACGCACTCCCCTGGTGGCTTAGTCACAGATCCAGCTGGGTACCTTTGGTTTCCTAGCAACCTCCACCTCAGCAATTTGACTCAAGGCACCTCTGGCGAGGAATCTTTATTGATTCGGAGAGCCTCCAGACATTTTGTTATAGCACTCCATGCGTGGAAGCGCCACTAAGACCTTTACACTTTCCTCAGACAGCCCTGAATATGCCACTGCTATATTTCACCCTTGTTAACCTAATGTCACAGAACAGGACTGGATTTAAATGTGTGGTGAGAGATGCTTCCCAGGACCTTCAGCACCACAGGAGCTCATTGCATTGCACTTTTCTGGGGAAAACGTGGTTGTTCTCGTTTGTGTACAGGTTTGAAAATGAATCAAATTCAGAAATCATGCTTGCAATTAACAGTTGTCAGAAAATGAACTTTTAAAGAGAAAGGAAATGTGTCCATGAAAATTAATTAATATTGTTATATTGCAATGTAAAGCCACTGTGGTGTGTGGTTACTTTAACATAAGAAGCTCCTGTGGTCATATTGTGAAGTTTGTAGGTTTGTGTTGATTAGTTCATCCGTCCAAAATGATGCTAAATTGTGGGTTCTCTGCCCAAAGATGCATTGATGGCCTGTCCAGGGTCTTTCCCTGCCTTTCACTTTCACCATATGAGCCCTGGAACAAGGTCCATAGCTCCACAACATTCTTATCAGAATAATCTTCTTACTTCTAACTTTTAACTTACAATAAAGTGTTTTCATTATTGCACAATTGTTAAATGTTACTGATTTGAGTACCATGACTATAGTTTTAAGTTTTTGTCTACACATTAAAAGGTTAAAAAAGCTTTGGTTATAAGTTTTATAGGGCTGTTGGACTGTAACCTTGCACAGCATGAGCTGAGAAAACAAGTTGTCAGCGTCTCAGTATCTGCTATGTATGCTGTGTGAAAGTCCTGCAGGACTTTTCTCTCTCTGAAAACAGCTGAAATGTCTGATGGTTGACCATGCGTGTATACTCGAAAGCAGTATAACGTCTTCCGAGATCATGAGAAACAGCAGGAACTGTAGTTACCACACTTAAACAAACACTGTCCAAACCCATCACCTGTTCAGACTCACAATCACAAATGCTCCCCACTGCAGTGCTGGAATAATCACAAACACAGCTGAGGAATTACAATATAGTGTTACTATTAAGTAAAAATTAAACTTTAATCTATTGATTAAAATGATCAAGCAATAATGGTGGGAATGTTTATCTTTTTCCATTATGCTTGTTCCTTCAAATTCATTTTTGCTATGTTATACTATCTCTACTATTTCTACCTGCATTTTTGACAATTGTGGTGTGAGATTATTTTGCATGCCATCTCTCAATCAGATTTTAGACCAGAAATATTTTAATTTTTTATTGTATGAAACAGATGAAGTTCCGCTTTAGTTGATGGAGGTGTAAGAACAATAAGAAATCAGCATGGCGACAGAGCACAATGACATTGACCCATCTTGGCACCAGTCACATATAGGCTGATAGATTGTAGTCTATAAGAGCAATGGGAAGGTTTAGACACTGCATGGGTTCAAGCAATAAAGTGACTGTGGTCTGTGGAAGTCAGTGTTTATTATGATCATGCCATTTATAGATGTTGCTGCAGTATACCTTGGGTTAATATCTTTATTCATTTTAGGTACTACTTCCAACCTGTCTTTTACTTGAAGGCCATGGGAAAGATATAGTATCTTCCCAAAATACACAAACTAGGGATATGGATAGTTGTTCAGATATTTCAACATCAAATCCCATCTTGATATTCAATTATTAAACAATGAAGCAATGCCAGGATTTATGTAGTAATGCCAAGACAGAAAATTGTATGGCCAAAAGTGTGTGGCCACCCAACATCTAAATGCTGCATCCAAGAACCATGGGTATTGGATTATATGGAGTTGGTCTTCAAATCACTGTTACTGTAAAATCACTCTTCTGGGAAGCTTTTTACTATATGTTGGATCATGACTATGAGGATCCACTATTATTTTACCAGAGGAGCATTTGCAAATTCAGCCACTGATCCCGGAAGATAAGGCCTGCTTGCAGTCGAGTTTCTAATATGTCCCAGATGTGATTGTTGGGCTTTATTCATACCAAGCAAGCTCTTCCACATCACACTCTGCAAATAGACATTGCCTTATGTACAGCTATATTAGCATTATTTAAAAAAAAATTATTGTATAACTGCGGCAGTATTTTAAACCATTGCTGAAACTAATGAACTCAACGCATCAGTGGTGAATGAAGAAAAGCAACATCATAATTGGTCTAGTTTAAGAATCAAGACTCCAAGGAACAAGGTTATTGCAAACTGCTGAGTCAATAAAAGCAATCTAATTTTTCATGCTGTGACCCCTGCACCCAAATAAATTTATACAGCTGAGTCTAGCAGAGGCCAAACTGTCAGCTTAATTGAAAGGGAATCATTTGTCACACTATTTCAATAGACAGCAAGAGCATGTGCTGTGACAGGAAATTTCATCAATGTGGAGATGACTATCAGACGAAATAGTGGCCAAGAGAAAGAAAAAGGGACATGCACTGAAAGAAAAGTACTTCAGAGGGAAAAAAAAAAAAAAACTTGAGAAGAAAGGGACTTCAAAATAGATGAGCCAGCTCTGTGATTGCGCTGAACCTCCTTTTGTCCAATCAAAGCCCACTCATGCCTTAGCTATTGATTAGAAAAGAGCATGAAAATCGGTTCACCTCAAAGAATGAGGGCCATCCGTACACTCGGATCACAGACTTTTTTGTTGCAAAGTCTATGGTATCACCATTGATCACCTTTGGATAATCGTTGAACCTCCAGGTCTTAATTATAGCAAAATCAATGGGTTTTGTGGAGTTCAGTTTGACAATGCCCAGTCTGTTGGTAAAGGCAAAGTGGGACTCTTCAGTTGGTGTCTTTGTGAAGTGGTGAAGGAGATTTGAAGAAAGTCTGCTTCTACATGATTGTGCGATGTTGAGAATTGTTTCATTGTCTGGTTATGATGGTGTCTTCATTACAGTTGTCTAAGGTCTTCGACAAAAATTATTTAACTTCAGCCACTTTTACAGAAAGACTACATCATTCACATGTCTTTGTTTTATTATTTAACAATGTTTAACAATTAAATGTAATTGTTTTGTTTAACAATTTTAAAAAATAAGCTGGTATCCTATTTTAGATTTATGTTGCTTTTGAAATTGTGAATGATTGTGTGAATGATTTCTATTGTTTTTTATTATGGTTCACCATTATATTATATTTTGGCATATTTGCTAAATGTTTCCTGTTTTTAACCCAGCCATCAGTTTAGGGTGCTCATACTTGACTCATACACTGACTGGTAACTACTATTACAAAAAACGTTTTAAAAAGCCACTTAACTGTAGATCAATATATGCTTTAGGCAGTTAAATAAGTTCCATTTTTAAAGTACATTTTTATTTTATTGGTGCTCATTCGTCATCAATAACTGCACTACATCAGCATTTTGGATGGGGGGGATAATACATGATCCCCTATAGCTGCATGAGGCAACTGTGGCATTATATGTCTATTTACTGTATCGTAGTACTGCATCATCTCTGATGATATCAGGAAATATCATGTTGATATAATCATTATTAAATTATTTATTTACATTCATGTAATATTTGGCAAAAAGCTTTTAAATTCATATACATGTAGAAAAACATTATTTTTAAAAATGTGTATATATATAACAATATTTTTTTCTTTAATTAGGCCATTTTATTACATGCTTTATTACACTGTTTTATTACAAGCTTAGAACAGATGTTATCTGGTAGCTAACTTATGCAACCTCTTGCACAACCAGCTGAGAATGGAGAATTACCATAATACCACTTTATGGTGGCAAATGGCTCATTAGGAATAGTTTACTTATTTTTGTATAGCTATTATTAGTTATTCCTGAAATTACAGCTTTCTCTGGTGGTTTAGTAATGGATGTGTTGTAGCCATTTCGTTTCAGTTAAACTCACTAAAATGTTCCTCAGCTGCACTATGTGGCCACAAATAGGAGCTAAGCCTGGCCAAGCACTAAAGTGCTCTAATGGGGTAATTGGCTATTAGACTGAACTACAGTTACCCTTCACTTTTTTAGCTTTTTTTGCTTTTTGCAATTAATCTTTCTTTCACATTTTCTTTCTTTTACCTTTTCGGTAGAAAATGTCTATATTCAGACTTTTGTTTACTGCTGGCACTTAGAAACAAATTAATCAGTGGAACACAGGCTTTGGTTGATTCCTTGGTTGGCTTTTGACTCCAGACTGCCAGTCTTTTCCTCAGCTCAAAGTTTTACACTGTGATTTGCTGAGCCAACCAATTAACAAAACCGAGAGTGTTTATTACTGACACGGTAATCCAGTTAGTGCTGAAAGGAATAGTTTGTTTGTTTTTTTATGTTTCGCTCTCCCCCTTCCTTTCCCTTATCACATATAAAAGCATCTGATCGTAATCATTAAAGTTGTGTAATGTGCAGATCACTCTGGCTTATCAGTTTTGCTTTAGCTCCAAAACACGATAAAAAAAAAAACCGTGAAGCGGTACTCCACCCCCAGACTCTGGCCTAAAATGAAATAATTGAGCTTAATGAGTCCTTTCCTGCTCACAAATGCAAATAAATAAAATAAATTGTGCTGGCTGGGCTTATTTGAAAATACAGATGCTTTACTACAAACAAATGCTTAAGCCTGAAGTTTGTTTGGAAATATAAAATGCATGATGACTTAAGATTTAGAATTAGAATGAACCTGTTTACCCCAAAAATATCACAGAATTCCTAAAACTACATTTTTACATTTTTCATATGTGCTGCTATCTTTTTCAAACACTGACTATCCATTTCCACTAACCAACAGATCCACTACTGCTTGTTAACAGTTTCTGAATGAAGCCAATAAAACCGAAGCTTGTGCTTAAGGTTTAATTAAGCAGAATGTTTGTTTCTGATTATTTAATGTAATTTCATTTACCGATTAAATAACTTTGTAAGAGCTTAAGTTCGTAAGTTGACAAAGGTAGAACTATTATCACTTAATGGACAAGTCATATTTGAATAAATAGAGGTACCCAGTGGTGAGTGATTGACTTGCCCAAACTGGGAGAATGTTATTAAAAATTCCAAAAAAATTAATCTTCATTTTAAAAAGTTTATTTAATATACCACTATCTCTCTGGTTTATAGATTAAACATGCCACTAGAACGTTTTTGTATTGTTACCTGTGGTGGAAATGTCCCACTTTCTTTCATGCTAGAATTTGTTCATTCTCTTGTGACCCCCTTTTTTGACTGATATCCTATTATGTATATATGGCTGCTGACTTGAATGAGAAACATCTGTAGTGTCTTCTCTGAAGGCAGAGATTTTGGTGACAGACCAATTGCTGAGAATCTTGTACTGCTAGCTTGTCTCTAGAGATAACAGAACAATGATCGACACGACTGGGGCTACACAGTGGAGAGAATTATGACACACATGCAAACATATATCTCCTCTTTTAAGCCCCACAAGGAGTGTAGGAGTCTGGCTTTGAGACTCCACAGACCACACACAAATCCAAAACATGAGGCCGAGAACTGCCACAGAAAACCATCCTGCTTTTTGGCAGCCACCCAATAATCCTTTAGGCCTTCCTGCTCTACCACTTCCCGTTAATCTCCGGATTTTAACACCTTCTCCGTTTTTGGAACCTTGCTAGGCTTCCAACTTCCATTCGTTGATTTTTTTTTTCCCCCTCTCTCACCCCTCATCTCTGCATTCTTCTATCTTTCCCCTACCTTAACTTCTCGCTTCTTTAACACTTTCCCATTCTTTGCAAAGATGCTCAGAGAAAGCAGCAAAGAGCAATTTGTCATGCCCTAGTGTTTGCTTTTCTGGCAGGCTGATTTTATGAGACTGATGGATGTGGATGTGCAAGAGATAGATGATGTGCAAGGCATCCAGCATTCCTTATTGGCTCATTATTAGGGAGTTAGAGTGCATCAGAAGGCTCACTGTCAAAATGCTGAGGTATTTATTGATTCTTCGAGATATGCTGATGCTTTCCTTGCTAACAACCTTCTCATCTTCTGTATATACTCCTCCTTATTCTTACTCCTTTTATGTAATTTTCTGTCTACTCTGCATACCAGGAGTCTACTTTTATCTCTGGTCCATTTTTATCATGGTTTTGCAGTAGGTTTATCAAAACAAAAGGTTCTGGTTTTTATTTCACGTAAGCATTTTTTTTTCCATAACTTGTCATGAAATAAGATAGGATATCTCAGACCCTCAAACAAAACTCATGAATAACCTTAAAAACTGACAGTAAAACTGTGATGATATTGTTAGAGTGTAGAAAAAAAGTTTAGACTAATGACTGTTGCATGAGCTGAGATTATCAATAGTGAGATTCTGATTTAATAAATCATATGTACACTGAATAAAAAGCTATTAATGGGTGAGACTTTGTGTAATGTAGTGCTTGTAATCCTTTAACAAGCATTACATCAGTTATGACATGATTTTGGCTGTTTTTTTATGAGAATGTTCCAAGATCCACTATAACTGAAAATGAAGCCTGGAATCTTGGTACTTTTGAACATCTCAAGATTGTTATCACCTGTTCTAGTTGATGAAACATAGCTAAATACCCCGTAAGTGCTGAGCTTTCTGACAGGTTAATGTATCAGGCTAATAATCCTGTCAATTGGCTATGCGACAAAATTATAGCTCAATCCCTGTCTTAATCTGAAGAACATACTTTCCCCTCCTAAAAGGATTTGTGTTTCTTTTTAATTTTCTCCAGTACTTCCACTTCAGTCTCTATATGGATCTGTCATTTTGTTTAGTATCACACTACCACTGTCTTGCAACATGTTATAGAAGTACACAGCAGCTCGGTTTGAAAAGGTCATAAAGCAGAAGAGGGTCACTATCAGAAGGCTGCTATAACCTCATGTTTGTTTTCTCTAATACACAATTGTATGATTATTTGTTTTTGTAGAATTTTTTGGTGACGTTTGGTGAAGCTGATAAACTTTAGACCAGTGATTTGGACGTCTATTATAGCTCATCAATCCTAAACACACACACAGGTTACTTTAAGTGTTTACTTTCAGGTATATTTTTATCAAATGGTCTTAGTGCATTAAAACGTGTGTGTGTGTGTGTGTGTGTGTGTGTGTGTGTGTGTATATATGTCTATATATATATATATATATATATATATATATATATATATATATATATATATATATATATATATAGACAAACTGCATAAGGCTTTAACATTCAGAAATCGCAATACTTTAAACCAAAGCTAAATATTATTTGCAGCTACATGGTCAAACATGTGGAATGTGGTTTGACTTTTTGACACATCTATTTATAATACCCTCTGAAACCTTTAAAAGCATCTGATGCTTTTATATTAGCTTAAAGCACTGCAAATCGCATGCTGGAGCACAATTGGAGCAGGGCTAAATTGCATGCCTTTTCCTGAGATAATTGGGTTATTTGCTTTTATTTGAGAAACTAGATGGTGAGGCAGGTGTACAGGAAAGATAAAGAGGTGTGTAGATAGACAGAGTGGTAAGTAGTCTAATGGAGCTTGATGAAAGGCAGTCTGCATAACTGTGGGGTGATTACTGGTAAAGTGTAAGAAGCTCATAAATGTTGCAGTTGAGGAAAGATCATCCACATACAAAGTGGTGAACATTGATGGGCTTTGACTTCTCACCTGAGGATCTACACATCTTAAAGAACTTAAATATTAAAGTTTCATAATCACATACTAAGTGTTACTTTAAAGTTAATACAAATTATCTTATTGAATTTGTGGCATCTGATGTGTTCGTTTCAATTGCTGATTTTTATACTAAGTTTATCATCCTGTCTACCCAGGGTTTGCTATATTAATTTAACAGACAGAGAACATTAACACCAATCCCACTAGTATGGCAACCTAGGCAATCAAGGACAGTGTGAAACTAAAATACTTTTGCTAAAATGTCTAAAAATCTCTGCTAAATGACACTAATCAAACAGTAAAATTTAAGAGTTTATTTACTAAGAATTAATAAGGAATTAAACATGGCTGTCAAACACGAAGCAGCAATTATTATGACATATGTATTTAACAGCATTGTAAATTTGCACCCTGTTAGGAGTGTATTTTTCCAAAAGTACATTGCTTTAGTAGTTCCTTTCCTGTTTGAGAACATTTCCTGAGTAGGATTAAGTGGCATTTGTGGGTTTAGGCCTATTACCAAGCAGCCAAATATTTTACTGTAATGTCAGAATATGTTGCAAAAATTCCCTAGACACCACTTTGTTTTCCTTAGTGGGTTTATTATGATGTAATAAATAGTTTAATTCAGGAAACTGTATTTTCATGATGCTTTTCTGCTAAATGATGGTTTTAATTCCTCTATAAACAAACTTAAATAAAATTTGAAACCCATATCAGGTTGTGTCAAGTAAACTGTGTTGCTTTAAATAATAGTGTGACTCCCACTGTTCCTGATGAGGTAATTCTGGAACCGCTTCTGTTTTCTTCACCTTAACATACTCACACCTGTAATCAGATGCCAAGTTGCTGAACTCTGGAAACAAAGACGAAATAGTGTTCAGCAGGTTATTATTACAGGTGTCTATGATTAGAATATGTTTGGAATTTGTGTATTAACTGCAATGAAGGGTCATCCTTTTCTGACTCAGAATGCTTTCAACATACTGCAACTGAGGCAGCTGGTACTTTAGATCCTTCTGTCACAAAATAATCAAATCATCAACATGCCCCATTTTTTTTTTTTACCAAAGTAAGTGGTTGCCTTGACAAATTCCACCTTTATCTTTTCTTACATGTTTTTTTTTTTTCTTTTTTTGCATTCAGACAGTTGTTCATAGCCTCTATTGCCACTATCGCATTAACTTAACGCTGTCTGCAGTCACACTCTATAACAGTGGGATCTGATAGCCCATAAGTCCCCCAATCTGGCATGACAAAATGTGGCTTCCGGCTCCAATTTGTTCTACTTGCTTTGTGCCCACAGACCACTGCTTGAGTCTTTAGGCCTGCCAGTCGAGATATTAAGTCAGAAATCAAGAACTGTGTTTTTATTTAAATTTAAATCATTTTTTTAACCAGCATGGTTAACTTTTAACAAAACAAGAAGTGAATGTTGGGTGGTAATAGGAAAGTAATTGTCAATATTAATAGACGTGTTATAGAGGAACAACACAATAAAAAGTGTTTTATTCAATGACAATATTTACCTAAATTTAATCAAGCAAAGGCTGGCTATTTAGCTCAAGTAACAGTCCTAACAATTAATGTCAGTCTGTGTTATATTAAATTTTGTTGGTTAGACAACTTAATAGCTCTTTTGCAAATACAGTGGCCCTTTATCATCAAACAACAATTAAACTAATCTGCCTGTTTTTCCTTTTGTAAGATCAATAGCGTGTGTTAAGGTTTTTCTAAGATCTTAAGTCTTTGTGGAATACTTAATCGTTTGTTTTATAGATATTGCAGAGGTCAGTTTTCATGACTTAGTAAGGAAATCCGTTAAAGTTGTTTTAAATGACTCTTTCCACTGTATTCAGCAGCACCTTTAACTGACTGCAATTAAATACCCATAAAGCAGTTTGAATCAAATAAAGCAAGCAATAAGCAGACTGTTTTGCACTGTTTCCCCTCCACATACCTGTTTATCTTCTTTTTGCCATTCCTGAGGTTTAAATATTTCAATTACTATTAAGGGCACTATTAGAAAATGGCTTTTGTGGCATTTACATATCCTTGTGTGAGTCATTCTTTACTGTTGCAACTATTCCATGGTCTGCTGAGTGTGCACCAAAGTTTAGATCTTATATACAGTCAGTCATCACTGCAGCAGAACACCCACCAGCAACTGTGCCAGCTTATACATATTCACCCACAGTGGATTCGCACTTTAACACTTTTAGTTAGATTTAAATTTAGAAAAGCAACATTGCAAAACACATGGCTAAGGATCCACTGGACCACCAACGACTTTCATTTCCTCTGGCATCCCAAAACCTCAATACAGATTTTCCCTGCCCCCAAACACATTTAGATAAAACTCCTATCACACAATGGTACAGATCTATATTCTTTACCTTCATAACCCACAGCAGATCTGAGTGAAACAGTTAAATATAACTATAGGTTTTTCCAAGTGTACCCAGTCACACAAGTACAACTGTGTCTTTTTGTGCACATTTACAGCACTTTTAAAAACACTGTCATTGGTTAGTCACTGCTTACTAAAGCTAATATATAGTCTCTTTTGTGAAACACAACATTACAATTAGCAAAAAATAAAATTAAAAATGGGTATCCATATCTAGTTGCTAATTGCAAAAAACAGAAAAAAGTTTCAGGGTTTGTTTTTTTTAATCTCTTTTAATGAAAGCCTTAAGAATTTGAGCAGAATTGCCCATGTGTTATTCCAAAGGATTGCTTAGAGCCATTTTAATATCCCAGTCAAAACTCGTCAGTTCCACCAATGATTCGAAAAAAGAACAGCATGCTGAAGTTCCACAAAGCCCAGCCTCAATAATTATTCAATTACGCATGAAGAGAAAGAGAAATGAAGATTCACGAGAGAAAGAAACGTGCCACATTTGTCATCCTCAGCCTTCTCATTAGCTTGTTCCAGGGCACACAATTAGCCCCCTGCTCAACGTTAGTTTCTAATCCATTCAAGCTAACACAGTTGTCGCTCTCTGAAGCGTTGAATGAGGTCCACAATCGTGTTAACGCATGCTAACAGGATTTACAATGCTGATTTGCAGCCTTTCAGTCTTTGTTTTTTAGTAGTGTTCTACATGGATTGTGCACAATGTTTGTATTTACATATTTCCATAAATACAGACTATAATCATTGCCTGGCTAGAAATACACTAATGCAAACACAGTAAAAGAGTAGGATTGACTGTTTCTCATAACCTGATTTGCACATAATTTTACAGTAATGCCTTGAATGCAACATATAAGTCAGTTGTACTGACTTTACTTCTGTTTTTAAGGCTAAGGACAAGCAATTAACACTCAAAAATCAGTGATGTGGTAAGAAAGTAGTCTATAAAAGCATGGCAAGCCAATTACCAGCACAACAGGAGACCAAACACCAGCAGGCTGAATGCCAGTGGTGGAAATGAGCTTTTGTACTACATGCTTGTTAGGTGGAATCTGTAAATAGTTTGTTTACCTCAGTTATTATAACAGTTATCAATATATTATACTGTCACTGTGCTGAAAATAATCTACATAATCTTAAATCTGTCATATAAAAAGTGCATTCAAGAAAATGAGGTATAGATGAATGTTAAATAAAAAACAGCAAAAGAAAGGGGAAAAACACATGATAGTGTTTATCATACATTATACACTTATGACTGCTTATAAAACTGTATTAAATTATTTAAATGCTATGTTTCTGAACAGAACACTTTTTGCCTAATTTAATTATAGAATAGCATATTTTTATTATAGCATAGAATATAAAGTGCTAAAAGACATAAACCTTTATGTAGGGCTTAACAAAGCTAACAGTTAGTATACTAGTGTTATTATAGCACGTGATTCCAAATTACAGCTTGTGTGGGTTCATGCAGGTTGGAACAGGTGACAATTCTACATCTAAATTTGTTATACAGAATGTAAACTAGGCAGTTTAAAAAGTATATGTATGTAATTGATTGTTCTTTACCAGATATGAAGGTGAAGGGTAATTATTATGGCTATTTCATGGTTCCATACATGTATTAACAAAGAACTTCAGTAGCTTTGAGCATTGATTACAGCTGTTAAAGTCCGTTGAGACACAAATATATACTACAATGAAACTATTAGATATCAAATGCTATAATGCAAATTTGTGCATGAGCATTAAATAAATGGAAATAGCTTTTTATTTTTACTGACTCAAACCATGGGAATTGAAATGAAGGTACAAACAGGTTAGTGAAGTGCCTTCCTAACTTAAAAACTCTTGGTTTTAATGATCTTATCCTACAACATTATCCTAACGTAGACAATTGTTACCAAGTTTAGATTGAGATTAAACAACTGTGAGCTTGTTGTGACCATCAGTGAATATGGAGTTTAAAACTGGCAAGAGTTTATCTATAGACAATATTGTTGATGGATGGCAAAAAAAATGTTTTTAAATATTTTTCTGCAACTTTTGAATAAAACAACATAGTATATTTCTATTGTTACTTTATATGTGTATTTTCATGAGTTTGGATACCAGGCAGACTGACTAGTCATTCTAGTGACACCCCCCCCCCCCACCCTATTGTTTATCATTACTGCTGAAACCGCACTGACTTTGGGATCCAATTTTGAGACAAGTTAAACAGTATAGCAATTCAACAACGTTGAAGGTCATGACATTAGTTTTGATGGATTTTCTTCAGGTTCACAATAAAACAAAATCTGTTCTGTGGGAAAGCATGTGCATCAGTCAGTCTGGCTTAGAAATGTGGGGGTGGCTGGCACAGTAACTGGCTCGACTCTGAAAATGTGGAGCTTCCATTGAACAACTGAACAAAGGTTTGCGCTAATTAGCCTCATTGGGCTCATTCTGTCTCCTCTTTCCTCCCGCTTGCTCCACCTCACCAACCACTTGCTTTAACACCCATCACAAATGATGCCATCAATAGCTTTTAGAGACTGCTAAATGGGTTCAGCCCTTAACATTCAATGACACCTCCTATTGGATCAGTCTGAACTGGCATTTTGTAGACATTTGTGCTTAAAATAAGATCAAAAAGCACCTTAAATCACTGTGTTTACCTTACTGATTTTACAAAAAGCACCAAATCAATGCAGTAAATTTTAACCTGTATTCATATTCATTTAAGAAATTGTTAAGATTTTCTTCAATTTATCCACTCTGTTTTAGAGACCTCAGTGAGAATTTCATCCAGGCTATTCCTCGCAAGGCCTTCCGTGGTGCCACAGACATCAAAAATCTGTAAGTTAATTCTTTCACTCCCTAAATATAAATGTTGTTTTCTACACGTCCTCCAGTGATATGTGGTTATTAAAGTTGTCTGTTTTTTTTCCTAATTGTTCTAAGGATTTGTTTATGAACTAATGGAATCTTTAATTTAGGTACCTAAATTCTAAAAATCAACACATGGAATCTGATCTATTAAACAAATCTTAAAGTGATCCTGGTAGATGTAGACAAGCTGATCTAGAGGAATATCATTAAGAGAGACCAGTTATGCACTTTAAAACTTATGCACCAAGGATAAAGTGTTTGAGGAAGTAAAAAAGGCACTTAACCAGTATCTATATAATGTCTAATGAAATTTTTTATTTCATTATTTTTGCCTTTTAACTATTAACTTGTTTCTCTGACTACTAATTAATTGTCTCTTTGCTGACTTATCAGTATGTTGTGGCTCATACTTGAGCCGTCATAAAGAACATCTCTCGGAACTAAATAAGGTCCATAGAGGTTCTACTATTTAAAATACAGAGATAATATTGATTCATCTCTCTGGAACGCTCAGATCTTGTCCATAATAATCTCTTGCATATGAGAATGACTTATTATACAGCATGAGATTAATGGGGAAGGTGATAGATAATGAGGTCTGCATTACTCATCATTTGTGTTGTTGTGATCTGCATATTGGAATAGTTTGTGTATTGATGTTTTATTTCTGTGCATGTGTGCATGTGTTTGTGGTCATTATCTTCACAAATCAGGCATCTTACAGTACCTTTATTTCTATTTCACAGTCAGCTGGACAAGAATCACATTAGTTGTATTGAGGATGGTGCCTTCCGTGCACTTCGAGGACTAGAGGTGTTGTAAGTAACACACACACTCAACAGTAAAAAAAAAATCTGATGTAATTTTGATATAATTTTGTAAATGCACAGTAAATATTTGTGCGCAAACACCAAGTACAAGCACACAGAAGATCTAAGGTTCACTTGCACTTAACCCAGAGTTCAAGTTTAATCCATGTGGATATCTGATTTGACTTTGGTGGAGTAGGAAATTGGAATTTGCTGTTCCTGGTCTATATGGCCCTGTGGCTGTTTTGTGTGTCGGTCTCTTTGTCTGTCTTTCTGCCTGCCTGCTTGCTTGCGTGTGTAATATCAGGGTGTTCGGGTGATAAAAATGACCTCCAGCAGAGGTCTTGAGGAACAAAGGAGGTCTCTGCTTCCTATTAGGAAACTGCCGCACCTTGCCAGACACTGATGAGACTTCATAAACCTCTATAAGCTTCCCTAAGGCTTGCAAACAGACACTTTCCAAAAAGCAATTTCACAATCCTGGCACCTCTTAACATTTCTGGTGAGGTTAAATTTGCTATGTAGTGCTTGCAGCAATTGGCTCTTGCTTCTTGTTACTATCCATTGAAAAAATATAGTTTGTTGTATGCCCTGTAAAAGTGCAAAGGAGCAGATGAACAGAACATCAGGTTGTAGATAAATTGACTAGCAACAAACAGGAACAATTTAAAATATAGGACACAATCCATTTATAATGTATGTGATTGAGAATAATGAAACTGATTAAGAAACCATATAATTAATGAAGTCAGGTGGTAACCATACAAAAGTAATGGTGCAATGTAATTTGGGGACAAAATAATTATTATATAATAATTAAATAATTAAATATATAATAATTATTATGCATGGCCACACCCCTGTATAATATAGGGCACAAAGTTGTTTTTTATGTTTTAACAATTTAAAACATAAAAAACAACTTTGTGCCCTATATTATACAGGGGTGTGGCCATGCTTATTCATCTATATTCACGCCTCTGGCATTTAAATAGCAATGAGGTTTGTAAATATATCTACCCCGATGGGCTTGGTGGTCTCAGAATGAGGTGTGTTCAGGTAAATATGTGGCGTATTGCTGTCTTAAAACACACGTGCACCACTGACCGAATACAAACCTAGGCAACAGTCAGACATTAATTGCTATCAAAGCAGTGAATTGTAAACACAGGTGTGTACACCCCCACTTGTTACGCACACATGGACATGCAGCAGAGCACAAAGCGTGTGCCAGTTGGAAGCTATAAAACCTTTCACACGAACAATAAATAGAATAAAAAATAAAATTTTATTGTTCTACATCAACACAAAATTGCACAATTAAAATAGCAAATCGCCTAAGTCAGACTGTAGTCAGACAAAACACACATTAATTGCTTAGTTAATTAATTGATAGCTTGCATATATTTTCCGTACTTACGATAACCTAGATACGCCCCAAATACGCCTTAAAACAAGCTGCACAGTTGATGGCTTACCAAAGATATCCATTGGGCCTATTATGTTGAAAAAGACAATATTTTGAACAATATTTTAAACTCAAGAGTGGCATTTTAATAACAGCTTGTTATTGTCTTTAAGGCTTGGAGTCTTGCTTTCACTTGATTTATTTTTTGCAGAACTGATAGTAACTACAACTATCTTGCTTGGTGTTCCACAGGACTCTAAACAATAACAACATCAGTGCCATTCCTGTGTCCAGTTTTAACCACATGCCCAAACTACGGACCTTGTGAGTAACATAACGTATTAACATTTATTTTACTTAATGGCATAAACATTACATCTATAACAATATGGGATACCATACTTTCTCTATTTTTCTAACTGAAATCTATTTCTTTGACATTGTTAGGTTTCAAAACATTTTATTTGTGTGTATAATATAAAACTATAAACTATTTCCTAAAAATTACATACACTGTATTAATACTTTGTAAAGTACCTTTTCTTTCAAAACAATCTCAAGGTGTTGCCATATGTAGAATTGTCACTCGCTGGATGGTTTTTCTTTATTTTACTACTCTAACTAAACTGTGGGAAGTATGGAAACATAAAGTCCCAGAGGATCAGCAAAGATATAATAATTATCAAAACAACCCATTTGGCACAAACAGTAATGCCACACGTGTACTGTATGATTTTATGCAGTGCACCATTGCTATATGATTGGCTGATTAGATGATTGCATAAATGAGTAAGTAAGTATTTGTGGGATATGAGTAAGACTTTAGAGTTGAAACATGAGTTTAGTCCTCTCATCAGGAGACTGCAAACGAAATCCCCAATGATGCAATAATCATCTGTAACTGGGATTCCAAATCATAAATGGCCCTGTTCTTTATTGAAGGAATATCATGGCTGTCTGTTCTTATTACTCTGAATTGTTCTCAAGTTTGAAAAAAGGCAGTGGTTCGTTTTATAGAATATGTGGAACCAACCATCTAAAAGCTCTTAGCGGCAAAAGAAAATAATTATGTTGTGCCATAGCCTCTTTTGTGTGTGTACGAGAACAATAAAAACATCTTAATTGATGTATATGTGCATGAAATAATAGGGTAAAAAGGTCACCACAAATTACTTTGTTGCAAAGCCATTGTTTGCAAGCACTGTGGCAAAATCTCATCTTATTGGACTTGGCCAACCTCCCTATTTAATTTAAACAAGCAATGAGTCCTAATTTTTTTTCCATTTATATGTTACATGTGGGGTATACAGTGTGTGTGTGTATATGTATGTGTGTATATATATATATGTATATATATATATATATATATATATATATATATATATATATATATATATATACATATATATATATATATATATATATGAAACTGCAGTACAAACAGATATTTTAAGAATTATATGAATCAGCTTTTTTCTCATAAAATACAGGGAAAATACATTAGCTGGAAAATACAGCTAACAAAAATTAAACAAATTAAAAATAAAGCAACAACCCATCTTGTTTTGCACTCTAACCAGACAATATGTAGTGAATTATAATCAGCCTTATCTTCAAGCCAGTATTTACGTCCTAAATCACAGTCTGACAACAGTGGAAAAACAAAAACTGCTGATGTATTTCATATTTAAAAACACTTTGTCAAACAGCAGTGTGTTCTAGCTGACAAGGAAAAAGTTTTAGTATGACAGAAGGCAGACATTTCAGTCCACTTCTCATGGCACCCCACAAAACGGATTGAAAGATTCTTTTTTGAGCTTTATAACAGCATGGCGTCTCATTGGGGCCTAATCCACAAAAGTTTATGACATTTTATTGACCTAAAAGTTAATTTTTTGGTCAACTCAACAGGCAGCCCGGCAGCTAGTGAAACCATTGTCCCACAGTGCTTGGGGCGAGAAGACACACACTGAGTCATTCCATGGAGTCTTGGTGGGCAGCCATAGGCCACACTGGGGTTTGTGAACATGCCAGAAACCATTTCCTCAGTTGATGCACAGAGCGAACAGACACAGAAATGAATACCCCCTTTCTGTCCCTTTTGTCTATATATAATTACGAAATATGAAACCATGCTACAATAAAGATCAGTGCTTTACCAAATTTGCAAAAGTGGTAAAGAAAAAAACAAATAAAAAATACAATGCCACCCACAATTTTATCTGCAGTGTTTTTTTGTTTTTTTTTAAATTGCAGAACATAACAGTTTATTGCTTTGGATTGCTGTCACGACATGCAATTAAATAAACCATGATACTTTTGGGTAATAAAAAAAGAGACATGACAAGTGTTTTTTTTCTTTGTTTATGGCAATTACAAATTATATATATACCCTATATATATATATATATATATATATATATATATATATATATATATATATATATATATATATATATATATATATATATATATATATATATTAATCCTTTATAAATAAAATAATAGTTTGCTAGATATATATTATTATTACTATATTATATTAAATTATTTTTAAAGAAAATCTGCGGAAAAATCTGTTTTGTTCCAGTCAGATGCTTTCTGGAAAATTATTGTACTAATAGAGTCTTACACATTAGTTCCACTGTGTCATTCCAAGGCGGAGCTGTCTCTTAAATTTTGTCCATTTCTAATTGCTTGTTCCTTCTCCAGCCGGTTGCACTCAAATAACCTGAACTGTGACTGCCACCTGTCCTGGCTATCGCAGTGGCTGCGTCAGAGACCCACTCTCGGTCTGTTCACACAGTGCTCATCTCCACCGCAGCTGCGTGGGCTCAATGTGGCCGAGATCCAGAAACATGAGTTCAGCTGTTCAGGTAAGTTTTCTCCAGTCATTTAAACTTGCAAGTTTCCTAATTAAGATCTAAACATCATAAAATTCCTTTTTGGAATTTGCTCAGTTTTACCTCAAATTATCATCAGCTTTGGTTAATCAACATTTTATTAGGTTTAGTTTAGTGTGCTTGTACTTTTGAAGTATCACACTTATAGTCATAATAAATAATACATTTTAAACAATGTTTTAATTTGCTTTAGACTAAGACATAGGTTATCCTCTTAACTAGTGTTTCCTCGGGTAACTTTTATCCTCATATGCTTTATAGGTTTAAGATATTATTCACATCAACACTCAGTGGAAATCACTGGCACAAACCACTTATCTTATTCAGATTAAAGGGAAAAACAATCAGTAAAATGGTCCTCTGCTTCCCAGGGGAGTTAACGATGGCAGGTACCTCCCTTACTCCAGTTTCATCACCAAATATACTACTGAGACTAGGCGAATTAGTCTGGCCTACAAGGTCATCTTTGTTCATAACAGCAGATGTTCTGCAGAGACTCCCATCTGATACCATGGGGTCATCTACAGTGTCAACCAGTGCTTTATTAAAGATCAGTTTTAAAATCCAGAAAAGTTTATCTATTGACAAAATATGAAGTGAATACATTTATTATAATTCCATTACCTGTCATAATTTTATGATTCCCCTTTGAACTTGAAATCTCCTTCCAACTCTTTCCAAGCGCTGGCACCTTTTTCAGCCAGTTGAGAATGCAGTTGCAGCAGCAGTGGGAATTTCCCAATACAGAATTCCCACACATACCATCCCTGGCCAGAGCAAAGGCATCTGTTATGGCTCAAATATGGGTCACTTCTGGTAGTCTCTTTGTGTTTTACACCTCTTCATTGCCCAGTTTATTGACTTTGGTAATCGACCGAGCTTATAATTCTTTAAATGAAGTTATCCAGTTGAAAGATTAGTGGCTATTATAACCTTCTTCATAAAATGCTGTGTTTTCTAGTTTTTGCAATTGTAGCTTAGCTTTTTCTAGAAAGATAGGAATGAATGACCTGTACCTGTTATCACATAGCACTTGATTTGTTGTATGGGGTAAAACTAAAAGGCAGATTATAGACATAGAACGTATATTTGTTAACACAAGACAAGGAATGGCAACTCTCACTGATGACAAACGTAACTTCAAATGTATACAAATTGACGATAACTCCACGAGATGGGATGAGGGGAGAAATGTATATAAAAATCAATAGGGGTCTCACGTGATGGAACACGGGTGCATAGAATAACATCAAACAAGGATTAATGACAAATTCTTTTTAAAAGGAATAAACGATGACAATAAATCAGCTCTAACAGTAGCTTCCAACATTCCACTAAAACAATTGTAGCATCACAGAAACCATGCAACAAAGATAAGTGACACATTAAAAAAATAAAAAATTTAATATTAGGTCCAATGTCACAAGCAAAGATTTGTCATGGTTCACAAACTTTTTGCCTGTTAAAGCATCTGGTCATTTAACAAATAACAGATTTTAGTTTCTGTTGCATTATATAGAGTACATATTAAATTGTAAAAAAAAAAAAGTGTTTCTGCATTATATAATGCTCTCATATGCCTTTTATTAAAACCTCACTCTTGCAAGTTAACAACATGCAAACAGAGTCTTGTTAAGCAGTCCCCAAGGATATTTTATATTTTTATTTTTGCCACCAATTAGTGCTCTGGGGAAAATATGACTTGGACAGTCTTTCCCTATCCATGGATCAGCATGATACACTGAGATTTTGGCTGGACAATTTGCAATTAGCCCAAATGCCTCATGAACTTATGAAGCAGACACTTTTGTGCTTAACAAAAAGGTCCGTTCATTCAGAACTAGACCCTAAAGTTCTAACCCAATAAACTAAGCATCTTAATATAGAAACATCATGGATTTAGTATAAATTGGGTATTTTTTATATGATTAGTAATTTTCACATAAGTAGAGCTTAGCAGGATTTTAACTGTTTATTGACAATAACTTTGAAATATAAACAGAATTCTAGTTGTCAGGTTGTTCTACAGTTAATACTTCACATGCTACTTCATATGCTAATCTGTTACAAGGGATTACACTGTTTAATTTTACCTGGATGAATTCATTACAAGTCTTTCTGTTTAATCTGTTTAATAATTATTGCACAAATACACACCTGAAGTAACCTGAAAACCTATGTGATACAATCAAAATTGTCCACACTTTGTAATAGTAAATCTAACAAAACTAATGCTATTGCTACCAAGAAGAAAATGATGTTTATCAGCATCATATACTTTCAAAATAGAGTTCAGCAGTCACGAGCTCTAGCAAAATAAAATGTTCACTTATATTTAAAAAAATGGATATTCTTGTTTACCATGTAGCGTAAGTCCCTGCTTTGGCATTTAGAAGATCACAAACATGATCTCTAAGGTACGAAATCAAGGTCACGCAAGTGTTTTTGTTTTTATGTTTATAGACAACATTGGATGCCAAATCTCTACAGTATATTTGGGAGTTGACTTTTTTCAACCTTCAAATGCTTATAGTCCAATTAGTGATGTCATTTAGCTATAGTCAGAACTTAAACCAAATAAAAATTCATTCACATCAGTGATCAGATACATTTGAAATACTTATTTTTATTTTTTGGGTGTGATGGTTCCATGGTTATTTACAAAATGTGCACTTCTGTCACAGCTTGTTAGATCTATCTGTATTAATACTACTTTATTTTTAAAACTGGAAAAAAGCATCTATGCCCAAGCAATCTTCTGTATTTTTCAAACGCACAACTGGACGCATCATTTCACCAGAGACCTGACCAGCGCATGAACTCTCAGTACAGGAATCATTATCGAGTCTCTCTGTCACAGAAATGAATGTTGCTTTGCTAATTTAAAGGGTGTGTGCCTTTATGTGCAATCATGTGCAAGAAGAGACACCTGTGTGGGATCTAGGGTGGGATGATGAGGTCGGATCAACACTCATGCTATAACCCTATCAGAACAATATTATATATGTGTAAACATATTTGTATCTCATTTGTCTACAATTTAAATGACTGGTCGCTGTATTAAGTAATCAGCCAAAACCAAGGTCTTGTGACAGATTAAGTGTTTAAGCAGACGTAATTAAGTCAATAGGCCTCGAAGTGCTGCCAGGAATCGGATCATGTAATGCTTACGTGTACAATAGCACTCGATACAGCCAGACACTCTAGGGAAAAGTGTTTGCTGTTCAGACAAAGCAGGCCAGACAGCCTTAAATGTCTTAGAAAATGTGAATAGCTCAATATCTGAGGTCTGTTTGGGTGATCTGCATTAATCTGTAGTGATTGAGTGAAACAGAATTATACTCTGAAACTCCTATACATAGCACTAATGACATTTTCTTAGTTTAAGCAACTTTTGAGGAAAGACTAACAGATCTATTGACTTTTTTTTATCCTTCAAGCATTTTAATTGACTTTCCCTTTTTCGTGCTCTTCTTCCTGCTATTCTCTCCCTGTGTGCCGGATGAGTTTCTCTCTTTATAAATTAAGCAGTAGGCAGCCAGATCTCTGGATGAGTGAGGGGCAAATCAAATATTCATCGGTCGAAGAGCTCCAAAGGACCATATTTGTTATGCAGCACAAATTATCCCATTTTGAAGTCTGTTTTATTCGTTTTCTAGGTTAGACTGACTGTTGTGAGGGTATCAGACGTACACTGCCATCTTTTTTTTGACAGTTGCAGAGCAAAAAGTATCAGGAGATAACACGCAGAGACGTTTGTACTGTATGCAAATTGTCTAAGGTTTTAGTTTCAGATGCGATAGATAAAGCACTAAAATGAGGTAAGAAGCGCTGATGGTGCGTATTTCAAAGCATTCCTTTGGGTGGTGGACTGCATTAATAAGCCATTAATATGCGGGGTGTCACATCACACTAAAACTGATTTCAACTTGTCCTTGGACATGCCAAGAAAGACATGGATGTGAAAGTATTACAGACTGATGGGACTTTGTTTTGGGAATGTATTTGCATTTCTTTTTCTGTCTTTAGATTCCTGACAAGATGTTCACTTTTCTCCTGTTTCTTTTTTAAATGTTGGCAAATACTGTAAATATTTAATCGAGCTTTGGGAAACCTGTTGCCAGCAATCAGAAAAGTGTATAATATAATTTTTTTTTATATATATAAAAAACCCTCAATTATGTTTCTCTTAAATAACAAGAATTTTATGTTTTATGAATTTGTTTCAAAATCCTTCAAGTCTATCATAGCATCCATTGGGTGAAAGACAGAGCCACTCAACCACACACACACAATTACAGCTGTAGGCAATTTAATGTCATATATCACATATATACTTATATATAAGAAAGTTTTGGACCATTGGAGCAAATCAGAGCTCCAGGATCAAACCCTCTGAGACACATGTGGAAACTTCACACAGAAAGAACCTTGTTCACGCTGCCAGTGTATCAAACCCAGGACCTTATTACTGAGAGGCGAGTACATTAACCACTGCACCACTGTGCCAAGTCTGAAATTCAAATACATGAAAGGAAAGTAAAAAGATTTAAATGGTGCATGCATGAATGTATTGGTGTAATACATTGTACTGTTTTCATCTTTGCAGGTCATTCAGAGAATCCCAGCCCACAGTTATGCAATCTTGCAGCTGGTTCTTGTCCTGCCATGTGCACGTGCAGCAATAACATAGTGGACTGCAGAGGTAAAGGACTGACGGCCATCCCGGCTAACCTGCCTGAAAACATGGCTGAAATGTAAGTGACCTGCTTTTGATTTACCAAATTAAAGCACTTACTAACTATGTTCCAACTAAATTGCACTAAAAATTACATCATTTACTTATTTATTTGTTTTACGTAAGATGTATAAATAATGTTTCAATAGCTTTTATATGTCTGTTTTCACAAAAGTTACAATTAATTGTAAAAAGGAAAGCTGTAATATATTGTGTAAATGATGAGTTAATTTCACAGGGTGTCTCATCTGTGGCTTATCATCTGTGGTCCATAAGAGCATAATTGACTATGACCATGTTCATAGTAAACAATCAAAGCCCTGTGTTAACTTATATTTGCCTGACAGGGAAAGTTATTAAAATATTTGAACAAATGTATTTTATGGTTGTGAAAGTCCTGCTTTTATTGTTTAGTTTTTTTGTCAATATTTTCAAAGATCTAGATGATCTATTGACTGTTAACATTATTTTTGGCTTTTCTGGCTTGCTGTTCATTGAGATTCCCCTTGAATATGTTATTGAGTTTGGCTTCTGATCACAGCTCTCTAGGGGAAGTGGGTGCCCTAACAGAGCCTGTGGATAAACCATTTTGTTTATGCTGCATTCCAACAAAAATCTTGGTTTTTTAGACTTCCCAGATTTAAACATAACATGGTGTACACCATCCTCAGGCTGGAGCATCTGATTGTTTCTACTTTTCATTGAACATATGTGAACACTTATTCTCAAAACGACAGTGGCTTATCTGCACGCAGACGTTGCCTGAGGCAGGGACGCCTTGGTCATTATATTAGAAATGTTTTTAGAGTAGTGTTTCTTTTTTTCTTCAGAAAAGTTATTTTTCTCTTTTTTAAATATGTTTGACACACTAACTATATATATTGTTGTTGGGTTCTAAGGTATTCAGCAGTTTTGAAAGCTGCTATAGTATAGTACTCATAGTGTAACCTCAAATATTTAGTCTGTTTTTGGTTTTTGTCTGTTACACTAAAGTACATAGTAAAAATATCTGCAACAGTGCAAAAGTGTTCTGCTGATTTGTGACAAAAGAAGGAAGAAATGATGTTTAGGTTTGAATTGCACTCATTTTGGGGCTGTAGGAATATCCACTGAGTTGGATGGCCTTGTTAGCAGCTCATTCATCCATTTACAGGCCAATTTTTCAAAAGCAAGAAAATGTTATTGGCTGACTAATATTACATTAAATTGACCTTTGGACTGAAAGCAATTTCGAACGTTTAAAGTACAGAAATATAGGCTTTTTTTAAAGGATTTGTGTATTACAGACCTTTTTTTTAAAGAGCTATTTTTTCATATAAATGTGTGTGTACTATTAATTTTTATGACCTTATTTTGATCACAAGGCAAAATCAAATGAATTATTTCAAAAGTAATGCATTATATACATAAATATATTCATGTCTTCTCCGAAATGGGGGCGTGGTTATATATCAAGGTGGTAATCAGGTTTATGTTGTATACTTTTCACCAACACTGCTTGGTTAAAAATACACACACAGCATGATTCTTAATAACCCTGACCCATTTTTTGGAAGCCTTGGCAGCGATGTTTGAAGAGGGTAAGATATTTATGGGTGGCATGGGAGCCCAAAAGAGGAAAGAGGGGGTTGGTGTTTGAAGTAGCTCAGGTTCTGTCCAGCCCAATGGCCTTGTGGGTCATTCTGACACTAGTGATGTTTCCCCATCTCACCCCCTCCCCACCCACACACGCAGTCACGCACCCTTGGCCTAATGACCTGTTTTCTATTAAAGCTCTCACATTTTATTATACAGTTACCTTTTTTATAGAATAAAAGAATAAAACACAACATGTAAACGATTGGACATCCTATAATGGACTTAGTAACACTAACGCCTGAAATTGAGTTCAACTCAAGCCAGAATTTTATCTCACATTTTATCTCAGAGATTGAAGTATTTTAGGATTTCTAGGTGTGTTGGCAAATGAGTTCCTAATATTTGCTGCTGTTTTGTGAAAGCCAATGTTTTCTCCACCAATTTTGCTGAATCCACGGGGGCCATGTACTTTGAAGCAAAATATCCACTTCCATGTTTCACAGTTGGTAAAGTATTTGTTGCTTTTGAAATGTCATCTCTTTTTTGTTCCTTCACAATGATCACCTTTGCTAACTGAAGGATAAGATTTCTAATTCAGACGTCCATATTTTTGGAAGCTGAGCGATGCATTTAGGTTCTGGCATGTTCTAGGTAGTTTCACAGACTTTATATTAACAAAGTATCCAGTGGTTCTCTCATTTTTCTCTCTGGTGTATCCAATCTCACCTCATGCAAAGTCACTCCCTGCTTTTGACTTCATAGAACTGGTTATATGTGGATTTTTAATAGGATGTTTTAATAGGACTTATGTAGGACTTTAATAATGCCCTTTGACATAAGTAAATATCTTAGATTTCTTTCATTTTTATAGATGCCAACATAATATTATAGATATTGTTTCAATAAAGACCTACAGCATGGTGAATCAGCGGCTTCAAGAGGAACAAAAACATTATATGTCTTCTACTTTACAGTCAGTGCTGCAGTCGGCCTACTGTTTGTATTTGTGATTTAAGTCTATGAAATATCCACCAATAATCTGTCAATCTTTCCTAATATCCTCCAGCATTACAAAACCCTTTTTGATTACTGGAGTATGATCCTGCTTAGTCATGGCCTTATAACAAATCACAAAAGCCTAGCAGTCATTAGTTTTCCTCTTTCTGATGTGGCCCTACGTGGGAGTGTTTGTAATGTCTGTGTTCAGTGCAAATTTGAGGTTTCAAAAGCGGGTGCTTTTTCCAGACAGTCTTGGTTTTAATGGGCTGGAGTTTTGATGCTTTTTAACACAACTTGCCCATTTGTTTGGGTGTTACAACATGAAGCAAGGGCATCATTAGCAGGTGTCATTTTTATGATTTCTTACTAAGTCACAACTTTTTTTTATTGGTTTGTTTGTTTCTAGATTAGCCAGTGCTTTCAGATACTAACACACTGAATCCATTTAGTTTTAGATGCCTAATTGTACTGTTTGCTTTCAAATCACAACTAAGTGGTGTTATTTTTCATTTTTGATCTATTCATTATTTCTAATATGTCATTTTAAGAGAGCATGTCTTATTTTCCAATTTGTCTGAACCTTGGTGCAGCTTTTGTGTGGATAAAGCAATCAATCCTTTCACAATGTCTTTTTTTGGTGGTTTTGTTCTAATCCTTAATCAATTTCAATCGGGCTTGCTCTGAGCTTGCATATTCATCACTTGCCCCTTAAGTCATTGAGTATTGATTATTGTGGGAGGAGGGAGTTTGCAATTCATGGGAGGATGGGTAACAATTTGTTTCCAAACAAGCAATCTGACATTCTGCCCAATTATCTTACTGCTGATTTTGAAAGATTATTCTTACACTGCCTGTATTTGTTAATAATTCAATTTCAGTTTCAAATTTGTTGAAAACCTTAATCATAGTAATAATTACATAGCAAAATCTTTGTGTGAAAATTTAACTAAAACATTATACATGGAAGTATTTGATTTATTCGATTGATTAGTCTGTGGTGGCATGTCTTATATGGTGGCACAGTTGCTTAGTCTGCAAGTTTACCAACAAGACTTTAAGTAAATCATTTAAATGAAAGTCTGTCTTCTACTTTTTTTTTCTTGCTAGTTTTCTGTCCAGTTATTTGCAGTTAAAACAGTTTAAAGTTTAATTCAAATGTGTTGGTTTGGTTAATTTTGTGAGGATTATAGATTGTGCACATAGAAAGTATATATGATATAACAAATTCATCATAGGTTTGTAAATGTTAAGCAACCAGTGTTCAATGAAAATATAAAAGAGCATTCAGATATAGTTATGTCTCTGTGTGAGGTAATGTACTGCGCATATAACTTTTTGTGAACATTTGGTAGACATTTCATTACTATACTTTAAACAAAACTTTCTTATCTTGTCTGGATCAGTTGCGCGATTACAGAAGTACTCTAGTAATCTTCCGCTAGCATATGTTGGCAGCATCCACCAAAATGGTAGTAGAGTTTGATTTTTCCTGAACCTCACCATATTAAAATTAATATGGACATGTCATTATGTCCACAAGGACTGAAGAATAAAATAAAAAAAAATAAAAAAAACATGATCCAAAGCATGAGCACCGCAGGAATGTACGTAGCTCCAGCCTGTGGTCTGGAACAGCTGCCATGCATGCAGTTTAAATTGTATTGCTGTAATTCCCACTAACTGCACCTTTGAAGTGGAGTTGCTTCCCTAATTGAAAACGATGCTAGTCAATCTCCACTGCCACCACTGTTATTCCATTAAAAATATCAATGAGCTGCAATCTTCACTGAAACCTTTAATTTAATGGAAACCACCACTAACTTTGCCCATCAGTAAGTTTAATCCGCAAGCAAATACATCCGTCAGCCCCAACAGTAAAACCACTGACAGGTTTTAATGTTGTGGCTGATTACTGTAAGTCCTACTACATGTCTGAAAAGGGTTTTGCAATCAACAGGCTCATGTACGCAGAGACAGCTTTGTCTGTTTTAATGGCTAGGGTCACTTCACAGCTTTTAAAATTGCCCCTTATAATAAGGAGTTTCTGGCCTTGCTTCAGTGGTGACATGCATGATCATTAAGTGAAAGCCTCTTAAAAGTGAAAGAAAAATAAAATAGGCAAGCATACACGGCCACTAATAGGACTCACAGAATGCGAGAGGAATAAACCTTGATTGTGCTCTCTTGCTTTTCTCGGCACAGCTGATGTTGATTAGAGACGCCCAAATCCTGAAGGAGGTTTGAGCACTGGGGTCACCACACATGAGATTAATAAGAGTTTGAATTTGAGCCTCTGGTGCTCTCTGCCTGGTCTTACTAGGACTCATGCACAAATGATGACTCGATTACAGCTGATGGAAAGAGAAAAGCGGCCTCTGCAGCCGTCAGGCAATGGAAACTATACGGTCGTATATGATTTTTATTTTCATTAGGGTATATTTGTCCAATCACAATATGTAATCATAGGTGAGCATGTAATAACACACTAACACAGGTACACAGCAATAAATACCAGTTTTTGAATAGGAGACTAATGAAGATAAATGAAAAAAAAAAAAAAGATTATGAATAAATTCATACAAACACTCCTAAAAAGTGTCTGCCGTAAGAAGATACCAACAGAACTTGTGGTTTTCAGCAATGCCAGCATAGAGATGGTAGAATCTAAAATTATAAATTCAATGCTGCCAGAGTGACTCTGAATCCTGCAGCTACCATGGCATTTCCATTTACCCACTTTTAATTTAAGTTTTGTATTTGCCATAAACCATCTGGCTGGTCGCCAAACTGGTCAGAAAAATGAAAAGAAATGTTGGCTGGGTGGGGAGAACAGCGGTCAGGTGTTCGTTTGCCAAGTGGCTGTGTGTTCCTGCAGTGAGACTGAGTTGTGCTGGCAGGAATGCTGGGGTTATGAGGCCAAGACTGAGTTTAGCCTTTGCTGACAGTGTCACTTAACAAGGTTGTTCTTGATAAAGTGTGGTCAATTGTAGTCAATACATGACATAACAAATCAGAAAGATTTGAAAACTCTACTTTGTAGTGCATGAGTGGTTTGCAAATCTTGACACTATGTATGAATAAATAACATTTAATGTTAATTATGCAAGAAATACTATAAGTATTATGTTGCCATCTTATCACATTTATACTATAGCTATAGATCCAATATACTATAAAAACATTTATAGTATAGTATAGGATATAGTATAGGATTTGCATAATAATATCATATCGGAATTATTTTACAAATTATTGTCCAAATTATTGTTCAGTTCATGTAGAAATATAAGGCATTCCAATGGGTTAAAAAACTTCCTATACACCGCCGTATACAGAACCTGAACTGAACCTTTAACTAAATCAGACTTCACGTCCTAAAAGTGAATAAAAAAATAACCATTTCAGATCAGAAAATGATCCAATCCATATCTGTAATTATGTTCACCTTAAATATTTGAAAAGTTTTTTGTAACCTGATAACAGTCGCATGTAAGCATGCCTCATTTTAATAAACTGTCTTAACAATCAATTTTAAAATAAACAAATGAATAATTGGTGTCACACAAGAAGCCCAGGTTGACCAAACAGTATGGTCCAGTACCTAATGCATAATAGATGTCGCATGATGCAAGTTGGGGCAACAATGTGGTGCTCTGTGAAGTTTGCATATTTTGACCATGTCTGTGTGAAGCTCTGGTATCTTTCCACTCTAAGGACATTTGAGTCAGGTGAATTTGAGAAACTACGTTGTGCTTGTGTGTATGTGTTTCTGTGTTTGTTTGCACAGGGCTGGGCTGCATTTTGCCCAACTAGCACTGGGATGGCTTGCGGCAGCCCCTGCAGGCCTACTTCAAACAATATAAATAATATAATGGGAATATATGAATGAAAAAAAAAAACTGTCTAAAACATCCAAGCAAAAATTTAAGGAGCATTTCACCGTAATCAGTGTGAGATGCAGCAGCAAGATCTGAGAAGATTTTTATACATAAAAAACATTGCGTGAAAGTCCTGAATAATTAAATACTTAATTACTTATATATAGAGAAAGAGCGCGTGAGAGAGACTAAATGGTTTGTTGTAAAGTGGCACTGTGAATTGGTAAGTAACACTGTTGCTGAGAAGTTCCTAGATATTTTTTTATTAGTATTTGCCCTAAGTACTTTCTGATTGAACTTTGCATGATGTCCATATGGTTGCCCGGGTTTCCCTCAATGTATTTTTTTTTCATACTGAAGCTGTGAGTAAATTGACTGTGCGGTGTCTTTTTTTATTTATTTATGCATTATTGATATCAATGTAATTATAATACATTCATATTTTTTGTATTTTACAGTGCACAGTTAATAATAATAATTTAAAACAGATTTTTTTTTCAGCTGTAAAAAATATAGAAATAGAATTGACTCTGCATTATCCCATCATTTCTAAGATAAAATTGCATAAAATTACAGGTTATTATGTTAAAATTATGAGGCATTGATGACCTCATGCACCCGACTATTACGCAATGAAGTCTGAGCCGCTGCATCCTAATGAGCTTTGTTGCCATGATGTTCTTTGTTGTCTGGTTTTCTGACTTTCATTGTTGTCTCTCTCTTCTCTCTCTCTCCTCCCATCTCCCTTCTTCTCGTCTCCTTTTGCAGACGGCTGGAACAGAACGGCATCAAGTCAGTCCCACCAGGGGCATTCTCACCTTACAAGAAGCTGCGCAGAATGTAAGTTTAAAGTCCTATACAGCATAACAGAAAACACTCAGAGAACAATTAGAAAAGCTATCATTTCCAAAAATTCTGGCCAGTTGTGATAAATATTTCCACATGTAGAACAGTGTGTGTGTGTTATTTTAATTTTATTTTATTGCATTTTTTGTAATGGTATCCCGCCATTCATATATTCCTCTTTGACACCTATAATTTCCAAAACATTTTTTGAGATGTGACATTTAAATGAAAAAAAATACCAAATATCAGTCCCAAATGGTCAAAATAATAATAGAGGCCACATTTTTGACTCTATTTCAGACTATACATTTAAGAATGTACAGTACAGAATCTGAAAACAGTCATAATTTAAAAAAAAAAATTTAATTGATAAAACTGTGTGATTATTCTCTAACATAAAATAAACATACATCATTTTTATGCATTACATTAAATAATATTTACTTTATAAACACATCATCAAACTACTGAATTATATGATCATGATTTAGAGATTCCCAGGTATGTTTTATATTTATTTAAAAGATCTTTCTATTAATAAATTAATTATAACTAAATCCAAGAAAGGAAATACAGCTAAGTGACTAGGCAAGATTGTTGTTAGATTGTTGCTGTATCGCTGGCAACATCATTCTTTGTTGGTATCACAATCTTTTATTCTGTATTGGAAGTTCAACTGGGTTGGTAATTTGGGAATGAAAAGTTAAATTCTGTTTTCCTTTGCACATTTATGCAGTTGAACCTTTTCCCATAGTTATTGCAAAGAAATTATGACAGTTTACTGTTAGCACGTCATAAATTGTGGCTGGAAGGATTACAGTCTGTGGGAAGACAGGCATTGCCGAAGAAGGACCCTAGACTGAAGCTTTTTTTCAATGGCCGCAGTGACCTGAAGAAGCAGCCAGATCCACAAAACCTCGGCCTTTGCCTTGTTTTGGCCCTCAAATTGCAGCCGTGGGAAGAAGTTCTTTTCCTCCATTTCAGGAGCCGCTTACTTTTCCTTTATGAATGCAGTGGCCGAGTAACCAAACGAGTCATGGCACTGCTTGACCTGCTTGTAAAAATAACACATTCACATCTCCCTTCCCCCATTTTCAGCTGTCCCCATTGCTGTCACATCTTTTCAGTGGCCTGGAACAGTTCAAGCAATCCGCTAATGTCAGAGTGGCATAAAGGAAAATGTTTCTCAATATTCCTATCAATATAAATCACTGTCCTAGTCCACAGTTTGTATCTTAAGGTTTTCTAAACTTATTTAAGGGCAGATGGAGTATTTTTTTTAAATTTGTGCCTTTTCGAATTCTTGAATAAATATATTGGAGATCATCAGTGGGATATGTTTGTAGATCTGCCCATGTTACCTCACAGGTGCCTAAACTTTAGAGACTCCTGGATGATCATCAGTTATAGAAACAATCAAACCATCCCATCTGGCACCAACAATCATGCCTAGGGTCAAAATAATTGATCACAACAAATTCTCCTAACATTGGCTAATTATGTAAATAAATAGAAGTATGGGTTATACTAATAAAATTATAAATTTAAAAACATATATCCAAAAACCAACAGAGCTAATAAATTTAAAGGAAAAATAATAGCATAGTTTTAAAAAAAAAAGTCTGTTTTGCTAAATGTACCTATTTATTATTACGAAAAAATATGAAAAATATTACAACTTTGTGCGCAGCGATTGATTGTCGCCCTGTCCTGGGTGTATCTGCCCAGCGCCCGAGATGTTCTCCCCTGGATGGGCATGGGGAACCCCACCGCGACCCTAATAGAGGATAAAGCGGGAGATAATGAATGAAGGAATTACTTTGTTTCTCTAAATGTATGATTTTAAACTAAACATCACTTTAGACCTTTTTTTTATGATAAGGCATCACTTACTAAGTAGATTTTTTGCAACCGTAAGCTTTTTTCAACAAAAACATAACACTGTAGAAAAGGAGGCTTTACTCGCCATTTCCAGTTTTGAAAAATGGCTCTTGCAATGTCTGTAAAAATTTACCTGATCAGAAATTTTAAACTTTTCTTAAATGCATCTCCTCAATGATTGCCTTATTTGTGCTCTCTGTCTCTTAATAGAAATACAAAACCATCCATTTATTGCTAACTTTAAAGTTATTCAGCTGATGTGATGCTATTGCATATTTTTTTTTGTTCTAGTTGTCTATTCAGTGGTTACTTTTTCTGTTCCTTAAGCAGCTGATGATCTTTTTAAATAAATACCAGAATGGCAGCATTACAGTGCAGCTGGTAACATGCCTTCCTCCCATCCGAAATGAATTTGAAAGCAGAGTCTTACAAAAATCTTGGAAGCCTTTTAAAAGCTCTTTTTATTTCAAGAAGCTCACAGAACCAAGAATGCCTGCTGTGGTTTTGTCAAAGGACCATGAACCTGCAGAGTTTGTCTTTATCCTGTACAGAGGAAAAGCCTTGTGACTCTTTAATAGGCCCAGCTCACTTCTTTCAGCCAGCCAGTAGCTAAGCCTTAGGCCAGTGCATCCATATGGTTGGCGCTCCACATTAATGGGTGCAGACTACATGCCCAAAAAAAAAAACCTTTGTCAGTTTGAGTGCAGTCCTTCACATATGACTGATGTTGTGTTGGTGCCAGAGAAGAGAGGGGAAAGGTTCAGAGCAATCATGGTGTGTCTTGGGTTTGCTTCTCTTGGTATTTTCTTTCACTGTAACCTTCTTTCTTTTTCCTTACACCTTTTGTGCCTGTTCCCAGAGACCTCAGCAACAACCAGATCTCCGAGATTGCCCCTGATGCCTTCCAAGGCCTGCGTTCACTCAACTCGCTGTAAGTGTGTGTTGCTTGTCAAAATGTTTTTATGTTTTAACAAAGGACACCAGACCACGTGTAGCTAGTTAAGCCTTCCTTAAAGTAAACAAGTGAACTCACCCAGAGTCCTGACCGGACAACTGAAAACACTAACAATTGCATGAAATATTCGAACCAGATGTCTGTTCCTTGTAGCTTTTGTATTACATCAGTGCAGAAAAGTCTCTTTAACCCTTAGGGTGCTGTATGGGAACAAGATCACCGAGTTGCCCAAAGGAGTGTTTGATGGGCTCTACGCTCTCCAGCTGCTGTAAGTAGCTTGTTTCAGTCATGTTTTACAAGGGTAATCAAAAAAAGTGATTGCGCCTGTCCAGTTTGACATGATTTCATTAAGCTGCCTCTCTCTTCTTGTCTGTTTTTTGTCTTGTATCACCCAAACAATCCAGGCTTCTGAATGCAAATAAGATCCATTGTGTCCGTGCCACAGCGTTCCAGGATTTGCAGAATCTTTCCCTCCTGTCTCTTTATGACAATAAAATACAAACTCTGGCCAAGGGCACTTTTGCTTCTCTACGTGCCATACAGACACTGTGAGTGGCTTTAAAATTTTCATTCTGTCAATATCTGCAATAGGCCTATTTGTGATCCTGTCCATTTTTTTCTTTTGTAACATCATCCCTATTTTGTGGCAAATTTATGTTTTCTTTAATCTCTACAAGAGTGTAGATGTACAGTGGTAAGGTATACCACATCCTAAATCATTTGGTTTGGATTTAGGAGCTAACTTAAAGTAAAATGATTGACAATAACCACTCAACCCAAACATATCCCACTGAGGTTTGAATTTTTTATTTTTACTCCAATTAATGTAGGTGAATTTTTAACTCAGGCCAAATTAATTTGTCATTTAACAAGGAAAGGCCAGGGTGATAACTCAATATAGGCAGTACAGCTACAGAATGGCAATTAGAATTGAAGTCTGAGTTCTGGTAAATATTTAATTAGATTTGTTGAAATAGTTTTAAAATAAGTTGTGCTTTTATTTACTTCAGAATTGTATTGAATTCAAAGCCATAGCTCATATGACCACAGCAATGACTGGTGCAAGGCTAACACTTCAGCATTTCTAGCTACTGTGTGCCCCATATTTCAACTCCTGGACAGCACGCAGGGAGCAGAAAAAAAAGTTTAATAGTCCCTGCAGCAGCCTTCTTGAATTACAATAAAGCTCCTTTTAGGAATTGTGGAAACAGTCACCCTATGACAAGCCTAGGATTTGACATTGACCCTAGAAGGCAAATATATTAGACAGTTTAATGGATACAGAATTGCTAAGATCTCTGTTACTTAATCTAAAACCAGCCAGTGATTTTTCTGTAAAGGTTTATGCAGACACATAACTGACATTTAGCTCATAAAAGTTTACTAGGAATGTGGTGAAATAATGCACTTAAGAACTTTTTTTATCCATGTAGAACATGCTGTTGCTTAAGTTTTATTCCATTTATTGAGTTTTATAGATTACATTTGATGACATCAGTGGGTATACCTGGCCCACCAAATGTCTTTTAAAATTAGTACATGGTTTTCTATCCACAATGTTTTAAAAAACGTAAATAATACTAAACAATTATTATGCATCAAAATATTTTGTGATATTTTACCTACTGTATACCTTACTTTACCATATTTTGAGGTCTAAAATTTTACTTAAGACCTGAACAACCAGATGCAAGATTTAGCATCCACACAACTGCTATCGACAGTAATCACACTGGGCAAGTATTGTATCGAATAATTGCTTGTGTTGCCACATTAGTGTCTGAGGCACATAACTCTACATTATTCACCCCAATTACTGCAAAGAAAATGTATGTAGGGTTACAGGGTATATTGGGCCTATTTTAAATAGGCTAATTAGAACATACATTTGCACCACATCATTTACCAGATGCTTCATCCAAAGAAAATTATGAAGGTACATAGCTTATTTCTAATGAACATCTTCACATTTTAATACCCTTTTAAATCTACAATGTAAATGTAGCTCTTTTTCCCTTTTACATTTGCTAACAAGGTGTTTATCTCCCTATAAACAGCAAAAGTGGTATCTATTTTCTTTATATATCTCTTATTTAAAACAATTACATACTGTGTTAAATAAAAAATGTTATCTTGTCATCGTTTCTTGACTACTGTAGTCATCTGGCTCAGAATCCATTTATCTGTGACTGCAATCTGAAGTGGCTGGCCGATTACCTCCGTGCCAACCCAATTGAGACCAGTGGTGCACGGTGCGCCAGCCCACGCCGCCTCGCTAACAAGCGTATTGGCCAGATAAAGAGCAAGAAGTTTCGTTGTTCGGGTGAGCCACAGACATTTTTAAATTTGTTTTTTTCCTTTCATTTCTTCCATGTCTCTGGTCACTTAATCATGCCTTTCATTGGTTTGCTATCTCATTGCTAAACACAATAAATGTCTACCTCATGTCTAACAACTAGTCACTGACACATTAATGCATTTGACGATGATGGAGAACAGGGAACTACACTTTTAGTTCCTGGGAAGAATATGTTTTGGTTGCAAATGTAAATAAAGCCACTTTTGCTGAAAATGCTAATGATGCCCCTCTGACAGCTCTATTCTTAGTACATTCATACACAATGTATTTGGTTTCAAATATAAACAGAGGAAAGTACACATTATTAATGTGAGTTTCCCATAGACATATACACCAATACTCAGGCACGAACACAAAAACTTTGGATCTTCCTTTTGGCCTCTGCATCTTGGAAATGGGCAAGCGTCACAGCTTAGCAGCCTGGCACATAGTTCCTCGGTGGTTTTTATAACAACTGTCTAATCCCGTCTGAATGGGCCCACCCCTGAAAATGTGGTTGCAGAGTCACAGCTGCCAAATATGTTCTTATTTATGGAGCAGACATCCACAGGCCTGGCCTCACTATTGACCAAAGCCTGTTCCATGAAGACTTATCTTTAGTATGTGTACAAAGGACAGTACAGAATTTCTAGATTTAAACATTATACAGTAAATAAACCACATGCACATTAGTATCTGCGTCAGTTCTTCCACAGAAAACATGCGATTGATTCTGGAATTGTGTTTGTTTAGGGAACCAAAATATTTCTTCCCCTAGTTTCAAAGCTGTACCATTATGTCATCAGTTATGACAGTACTAATAGGTCGTTCTAAATCATACTTCTGGTATTCTCTGCTAAATCATACTTCTGGTATTCTCCGCTCATGCTAAATTCAAAATTAATTTAGCTTGACAAAAACGTGAGAAAACTCATTTTGTATATCAACCAAAGTGTAGCATAATCTGCTCTCAATGGGAATAGGAAGTCCTTAATAATAATCAAATTATTGGAGGGTGGGTTGAGTAAGTGTAATTGTTGGTGTACAGTTTGGAAATGTTAGAATGTGACAGTTTTTTTTTTTTTTTACCTAGGTGCATTTAACTTGTTAATGTGATGTAAGCCACATTTTTAAGTAACAAGAACTGTCAGTATTTTAGCTAATTAATGTGTTTTTGCCATAACTAATGACTTGAAAATTAAAATAGGTCAAGTTTTAAAAGCTTTAATGTAGTTGTGATTTGCTAAATGTTTTTCGTTTGAATATTGTGTCAATTATGCAATAATTAAATTCCTTTCGTACAATGTTCGTACCATATTTTATTGCTTTTTAAAATCTATTGCCTTAGAATGTATTATGTCAAAATCTAAAAGGTAGTGTTTTAAATTAATAAAAGTTACAGTATAAAAAGTGAAAGGGCCTATAAAATGCATAAATAAAAAAAAATAAAGCACAGTTGAGAATTGCAAAAATATCTTTACCTTCCTTGAAAATATTTATATCATCTGGTTAAAATTTCAGAGATTGAGGTTTATGGCTGCATTAGACAGCCTTCATACTCCACTGCACTAGTTGATTGATAGGTGCCATTGGCGGGTATTTAATTAGCTAATCTAAAGGGCTTGAAACCAACATATCGATACAATCAGAAAAGTTAATGCCTTAAAAATCTATTCTGAAAATAATGTATAAATGGCTTGAGGTGACATCAGACCACCAATTCATCAACAAACAGCAACAACTGCTAAAATGTTATTTTTTAATACTAAATAACACAATGGTTGCGTTTTCAGCAAAACCACAAAAAACCTGACTGAACCATATTGGCACAAACAAAAAATAATTTCTTAGTCCTGCACTCTGTACATCAATATGACTGCCATACTGACATCATTGCTTTCTACTTCTGTCTCCATCACAGCCAAAGAGCAGTACTCCATTCCAGGTGAGTGAGCTTCAACATTGCCTGTCTGCTTTCGCTTTCCAGCCACTCTTTGTCTTTCATTGCCATAATCACACTGCTTTGTAGACAAACATCAGTGGTCAACCTGATGAGCTAATTGACCACTAAAACATCAGTTCTCATAGATAAATAAATTTCTTTGTTTTTAATTTGGTGGAACTGCAAATAAAATGCTATTTAAAATAAAAAGGAGCATGAGGTCTGCCAGAGAAAGGAGATTTATATCTGGGGCTGTTTCCGGATTCCTTAACCAGAACGTTTTGAAAGGAAATAATTTTTATGAGAAGCAGTCATGTGAATGAAATGAAGAGCTGACTTTGGCAGAAGACTGTAATGGGAATTTAAGCACTACGAAGATCAAAGTGATACTTGATTCATACATTATCTGTCCTCCTTAGATAGTAATGAAACACTGAATGTGGTTCAGTGCTGTCATACAGAGCATTTTTTTTATTAGGAGAATAATGGGAAACCCTATGTCATAAGATAAAATGTGTCCCAAAGCTTTAAACAGCTACATCAAAGCTCATAAAATACCTGAGTGGCCAGTTGTCTCACCTCCTTATTTTGTTTTTTTTTTTCCCCTCCAGTGAGTTGTTTTTTAAAAGAGCTCTGAAAGTCAAACGGCACCAAGAAGGCAATAAATGTTCTGTGTATTTTAAATCCCTATAAGAGATACAGATTAGCAACTTGCTGTGCATCTTCATTTTCCCTTGAAGAGAGCAAAATAAAAAGAAACATCAAAGGGCTCCGCCAAGTTTATTGTTTCCTGTCTAGATTTTTTTGTCATTTTCCTGCCAGGAAATGCTCCTTCCAGCTGCCTTGTCCAAAACATGCACTAATACAAACTTTTTGTGACTGCACATTCTTATCCTGCAAAAAGAAAAAAAACCTTTTGCTTTATCAAAACCTGATCAGGAGAGATTTAAGTTGTATGTTTATGAGACCAAGGTTATAAACCGAAGTTCATTTATTGCACTTGCATTCCTGAACAGCCTTACCCCTCTCTCAAATTTATTCCAGCGCTGCAGTGTTTCCTGTTAAAAAAAAGTCCTTTAAGTACAATTTGTGGGTTGCCCTCATCCAGGATTTTGGTTAAACAACAAATTAGCTTCAAAGTTTTCATCAGACGGATTTGTCTGTGGTGAGCAAGTACAGATTTTTGCTCCCACACACTGTAGTCAGGAGCACTCCGGCTCGTTAACAGCTACCCACAGTCACAGCAAGAGCAGCTATAGTGCACTATCTAACCCAGACTATCTAACCCAGGAGCTTACATTACAAGTGGCTTCAAGTGCTTAATTATTGAAGGCCTATTATATAACTACATTTTAGCACTTTGGCACAATAAGTCTATTTCTGGCAAGTCCATTTACATTTGGAGTTTGGACCAGTGTTTTGATTCTCCTATGAGCGGTATGTGAACAATCTTTAGGGAAAATAATCACACTCTTGTTTTAAGAAACCCAGGTTTCCAAACCTCCATTGAAGCCCTTTGATTGCACAGTCTATTTATCTGAACGGAGCAGTTCCCACATGGACCCACAAGAGCCAAACCACTGACAGTTAATACCACAAACAACAGGAGGAAACCTTGACTGGGAAAGACATTGTCCTCCATTTAGGATCCTGATAGATGAATCACTGCAGGCAGCCCAACACTTGATGAGCTGACAAGAAAACTTTTTGAATGAACTTGCTGCTCTATTGATTTAGTATATGAAGTCTGGTCCAAAAGTGTAAGAAGCCTAAGATTCCTGATGCGATTTTTCAAAGCTTATTTGGTTTAGGATTCTTGATGTGTGTTCCTTTAGGCGCTGAGGACAACAGGCTGAACAACGAGTGCAACAACGAGCCAGTCTGCCCGGCCAAATGCCGTTGTGAATCCAACGTGGTGGACTGCTCCAATCTGCGCCTCACCAAAGTCCCTGAACACATCCCAGCCTCCACTACTGAGCTGTAAGCATTTCTGCATGACCGGAAAACCTTAAATCAAGGCCATTCATCTTCACTAACAATTGGCCCGAGTGGGGAAAATCATGTGGGGTACTCAGGAAGTACTGGAATGTTTTCACCAAATGCCTTTTGCACAGAAACATTCAAAAGTATATAAAAACAGGCAAACTGTGATGTCTGTACCTAACTTCTTGATTTTGCTGAACCCAACCCCATGTTGTATTCAGTATTTGCCAGTCTATTTCACACTTTTAAATTTCTATGGTCTTGTTGACACTGTTGTTGTGTTGATACAACATGCTAGATTCCAATCTTTGTATCAATAATGGTTTTCACATAAAGGAATTTCATATTACAGCCAGTGATGAGAAAACATTGATCGTAGCACTGATTGTAGAAGTTTATGTTCCTAGTTCTGACTAATTTTCAGAACTGTTATTTATTTTATTAATGAAAAGTTATGGATTAAATATATATATATATATATGCACATACACAAAATAATTAATAATTTTGTCCTTTAAACACAGCATTAGGTCTACTGAGCCAGAGGCATTGTCGTAATGAGAATATACGTCTGGAAAACATCTTTCCAAAATTGTCTGGTGAATTGAAACAATGGAAAGCCTGAGAAAATTCAATAACCCAAGCATTCCATATCTTAACCTTTAACCAATAAGCTAACAGTAACCTACAATTGGCTTTGGCAATCTTTCAAGTTGAGAGATTCTTGGAGAAATTCAATTGGAAATTTGCAGAAGATTAATTTTTATGTATTTCTCCAAACATGGAGCACAGCCTACAATCTTTACATTGTGTTCTTTTAGTCACTAAAACTAAAAAGTATAATTTTTGTAATGCAGTGTTGAAACACATTTATATATTAATAAATGCATGGCTATTTAATCAAGCTATTTATGATTTTTAAATATTTTTAATTATCACAATTTTAACTCTTGCCAGTAATTCCAGTTAATAAATAAAAAACAAAATTTGCATTTGAATTTGAGCTTTGTTATATTCTCAAAAGCTAGTCATTTGTTTGCCTAATGAGTTTTTTTAACCTCAAGGAGCAGTTACCTTAAAGGCTGAGGTTGCATATTTTGAATTACCACCTGTCATCAACATGACAAAACACCTGATTTATTATTGTGATTATAAGTTGATAGGCTTGGTTTGAAATGTATTTCCGTAGTGGGAGCTTACAGCAGTTAGAAAGAAATTCAAATTAATTATAAATTATGGTATCACCTAAATGTTAGAACCTGCTGCCTGAGTATGGCCTTTTAAAAACAACGATGGTCAGATTGTGGCTAAATACACATCCATCTCACACATCCATTTATGTTTTCCTCTCTCATGCTTTATACTGCTTAAAAGTCTAGGTCTATTTTTCTTGTAGCTGATGAATCTCTAGTGGCAAAAAACTGCCTCACTGAAGGATGTGGTTTTTTTACAGCTGTATTTGCTGAAAGCTTTAACACTCATCTTTATTCAGAGTGGTCCTTGGTTTGTGTGGGATTTGCTGCACCATGCACAGTATGATACCTGATGGTTTTATCAGCACCTAAAGTGACAATTGCTTTTTTTCTTTTCATAAAATCTCATTTGTACCATTCCCAAAGCCGACTAAACAACAATGAGATCACTTCTCTGGAGGCTACGGGCTCATTTAAGTCTCTCACGCAGCTTAAGAAAATGTAAGTATGAAAACCCCCAAATCCTGTTGCCTACATGATGAGTGTTGGTAAAAGTTGTTTGACATTGCTGTGTATCTTACAGAAATCTTAGCAATAATAAGATTGCAGAAATTGAGGATGGTGTTTTTGATGGTGCTTCTTCAGTTAATGAACTTCATCTAACAGCAAATCAGCTGGATTCTGTTCGAAGTGGGATGTTCCGTGGTCTAGATGGTCTACGGATGCTGTGAGTATTTACTTGGTTACTGTATTATAAAACTGCCACTTGGTGGTACTTCGCTAATCACACTTATGAGTGCGTGCACCGAAAACTTGTCCACTATTTCTGGCATGTATGCTCACTTCACTCAGTGTGTGTATATGTGTGTTTCGCTGTATGGATGGGTTAAAAATTCCTCTGTGTGTGATCTCAGTAGGCAAAATAGATCACTTTAAGTGGATAAATCCCCCGGTGACAAGCATTGCATCCCTAAACATACAAGAAAGTACTTTTTTCTATAAAAACATGTAAAGAATTCCAACATCATATCATAAAACGAGGCAACACCATGGAACCTATAGCAATGCCAGAGTCAAAATCTTGTCATTTTGAATAGTTTACTATACATTAATCATGAAATTAAGAAAGAATAAAAGAGTAGTAAAAATTGTTAACCTAAACTAAAAGTAACAAGGAGCAGCACAGTGGCGTAGTGGTTAGCACATATGCCTCTCAGCACCTCATGTTCGAATCCCGATATGGGTCAAGTTTCCTACCACAGAGTGTTTGCCCAGTGATTGGCTCCCTGTCTTGTATTTTTTTTGGTATTTGGAAAACATAATATGCTTTATAATTGTGTACATCATACCTCTAAACTGATTTATGTCTTTTTTTTTGAAAGAATGCTCCGCAACAATCGAATCAACTGCATTCATAACAACAGCTTCACTGGCTTGCACAATGTCCGTCTGCTGTCCCTCTATGACAATCAACTGACCACCATCACACCCGGAGCTTTTGATACCCTGCAGACGCTTTCCACCCTGTAAGTCCTAAATTGCATGGGATTTCGGATTTTGTTTTCCCAAGGGCTCGGTCGTATAAATCTTTGTTTTTTTCAACCCAAACATTCAGTTTTGGCAATAACATCAATTTACAATCAGTGCTGAATTTCAAATATATGTTGCTCTGTTTTATGAACAGAGAGATAACTATTTTGTTTAATCAGTAGGATCGGAAAAGGTATTAATATTCACTTAGACAACACTGGCTTGCATTTCACATCGTCTCCATTCCTGTGGCAGGAACTTACTGGCCAACTCCTTTAACTGTGACTGTCGACTGGCATGGTTAGGAGACTGGCTTCGTAGTCGCAAGATTGTCACGGGAAACCCTCGCTGCCAGCGCCCTGCTTTCCTCAAGGAGATTCCACTGCAGGACGTGGCGCTGCCTGATTTCCGCTGTGAAGAAGGTAGCTGCCTGCTTTTAATGTTATAAATGAAACATGAGAAAACATAAAATGTAAACCATGGGAGTCCTAGTATTGAAATATTGGCATATACCGAGTTCTAGTTTGACTGTAGTTCCAGGAATTGTTTTTTTATTTACTGGATAAAGAAGGTCACTAATTGGTCCAGTGCAACATTTTGCAAACTGTGCCTTTTAAGCCAAACTCTCCTGTGACATTTCTGTATTAAGCAAAGTATAGAAACAAAAGAACTGCAAAAATTGCATTCTTGGTTGCCTTAGATATAAAACACAGTAATCACTTGGTCACTAACCATAGGTTTTAAAAATGCCAGATAACCAACCCCATATTTCAAAGACCTATGTTTAACTAACATATGGTTTTAAAAGCATGTTTTATATTTTGACAAATTACATGTAAAATGTTATGACTGCTGCACAGAATGTGTCATTTCTGTTATTTAACAATATGTCCAGGATTTCTATCTTTTATTATAATGGAAATTCCAATTAGGAACCCAATCTGGAACTGTTAACCTGTTTTAGGTTATTCAGGAGCTTTATGTAAAAATAATCACAACATTACTGTAAAAGCGAATTAATATCCATCCATTATCTTCCGCTTTATCCTCTATTAGGGTCGTGGGGGGGTTCCCCATGGCCATCCAGGGGAGAACGTTTCGGGCGCTGGGCAGATGCACCCAGGACAGGGCACCAATCTATCGCTGGGCACACACTCACTCACACAGACACGCACACATACACACTCTATGTGGGGCAACTTGGATATGTTGGATATGATCAATTGACTTGATCCATGTTTTTGGACTGTGGGAGGAAACCGGAGATCCCGGAGGAAACCCACGCGGACGCGAATTAATATTTCCAACAATAATGTGAATTAATTCTTTATTCATATAACTTCTTTTTTAGATATCTATTTACCATGGTGATGAAGATTTGGTGATTTGTGATGGAAATATTAGTACAGATATAGTAGAGATATTGAGTAATGGCAAAATATGTACTTAAAGAAAAAGCAAAACATTCTTCATCTGAAGACAATTATTTACAGTATGTAGTTTAGGTTTGGGGGGTTTAGTAAAGCAGTGCTGCTGTAGTTAAATTTTAACATCTAAGTGACACTGCTGAGATAGGAATAATGCACCGCCCAAATAATACCTGCTCTGTGGTGGTACTATTGGGGTCCTGACCATTAGAGAACAGAGTAAAGGGGAGTAACACAGTATGCACTGTAGGCCACAAACAGATTGACTACAAAGTCAATCTTAACAGTAAGTGGAATTGAGAACATGGACAATAAGTGGTGCAAAAATGTGACGTGTCCAAACTTTTTACTGGTACTCTATATGTATATAAAAGAAACGTCGAAATGCTGTCAAGACAATTCCAGTGTTCATTGAGTCTTATTGCTGCATTGACAAGTCCTTTGTTTCAGGAATGGAGAAATATTGTTTATTACTTGTTCATTGTTTTTCCAGACCAGATCAATATTGTATTAGTCTCTGTTTTTGTCTCTATTTGTCTCGCTCCCCCCCCCCTTCGAACACACAGTTTTTGGTTCTTATCTCTGTTTGCACCTGTGTGTATTTATCCGTGCAGATTTTAATAAGACCTTTCCACACTTTGTTGCTATGCAATCACTCTTCATCAACTGATGTAAAATGCCATCTTCAGTTTTTACCTGCTCTCATGATTCAGTACTGAGCATCTCTCTCTTTATTATAAACCATTTAGGTCAAGAGGATGCCAGTTGCCTGCCACGCCCGCAGTGTCCGAGTGAATGTACTTGCTTGGAAACAGTTGTACGTTGTAGCAACAAGCACCTCCATGCTCTACCCAAGGGAATTCCACGCAATGTTACAGAGCTGTAAGTGTGATGTCTGGGTTATAAACCAAATATACAGTAGTATTGCCTGAAATGCTTCATTTGTAGAAGTAACTGACAGAAAAGACATTGTTTTTCCTCTTACTGTGATGTTAAGAGCTTTACCTTGACCTGATCGTAGTATAAATGTCATAGTTCCATTTAATTTCTCAATTAGTTTTAAAATAGTGTTAGTGATAGCACAGTGTTAGTCTTGGTTCACTATGCTTAATTTGTCAGAAATCTGAATTAGTTTTTAAAATGAGAAGTGAAATTGTTGACCTTTATTTATATTCCACACCTACTTACAGAAATGACATTATATTATATTGCCACAAGACTTATTTAGCCCTGTTTAATTGGTCTACCAGTGCTATAAGCATGGTAGACCTATTACTTAACTGTTCTGACAGAGCAAAACATGGTAAACCTTTTTAAAAATGGTGTCCTTCTTCAATAATATTCAACAAACCTGACAATAACAGATAAAATAGGTTCAAGGATAACGTAACGATCACATTCGTCATTTTTGACCAATAAATTATAAGTAAAAAAATGATTAATTACCTACATTACCCATCACATCTTAATACCCTCATATCTTAACATTACATCATTTTTAGGTAGATGTGAAGCCATGTAAAAGGCCTTCACAAATACAAACCCCTTAAATAAGGAATTCATATTAATCACAGCACATTATTTGTTATATAAACTATTAGCTTTATTGTTCTTGAAATGAAATAACTAAGTAACAATGTGATGACAGTGCCATGTGGTAGATGTCTATGTTTGTAGGAAAAGAAACTATGGAAACTGAACTGCCATCAGTTCCTATCTAAGGCAGGGTTGGGCTGGTTGGGTGTACCCAGTTGGCACCAGGGCTTATACACAAAATATAATATTCAGCCAGAAAGCATTTCTCTATGGACTCAGTGAGAATAAAACATTTTTCCCAAGAAGGAGCATTTCAGATTTTAACTGTTCCCTTATTACTGCAATGATTTATCAGGTGATTATATGTTTTACAAAGGCACTGCATTTTTAATCTGATATATGGTGCTGAAATACTAATCATTGTTTATATATATATATATATATATATATATATATATATATATATATATATATATATATATATATATATATATCCTCAGATTACAATGTCAAGCTGCAGATTAACATAGTAGTGGGGTTTGTTTATTCTTCCAGATTTGCAATATAACATTAAACATACATTATTATAAAAACAACGTATAAAATAATTTACTGTTAATTATTTAGAAGTTATGTACAAGTTCTTTGTTCTCTAAAAGTAAACATTATCACTTTATAAAATTATAAAATAGTAAACATTGTCACTTATTGTTTCCCATGAAGACAATATTAAATCTTGTTTTGGCGACACACTAAAGGTTTTTAGTTTCAAGTTACAGAGGAGTAAATTAAACTCCAGTTTAAGATCCTGATGCTATCGAATATTTTAATTTAAATACTCAAGTATATTAATCAATTAACAAATTAATCATCAAATAATTTATTAGTATTTAATAATATAATAATTTATATATATTATATAGTATAATATAATTTATTGATTAAAGGATTAGTTTTTACTTAATTTACAACAGATGAAGTGTAATCTTTGCTGAAGTTGCACAATATATGGGAGATTCTAACAAAAAATGCTCAAAATAGTTCAATTTGATTACAAATCAAAGGCTGAAAAAATAGTCTAGTACCTTGTTTACTTAACCACCACCTCTTCAAGGTACCCATAGTAAAAATACAATATGAATGGACTCATTGATGGGGAGGATAGATGGGAGGGCGATTTTATTGATTGAGTTAATGGAATGAGTGGATATGTGCATGAATTGTATAAATAGGTAAGTTAGATGGATGGATGGATGGATGGGTGGATTATAGACAGATGGGTATGTGGGTGGTTGAATTAATTGTTGAATGATTGGATTGTTGAATGGATGGATAGACGGACAGGCAGATAGACAGCGGTATTACTATATGAATTATGATATAAATTTTTTGGGGGATTTGTTATCCAGTTCATCGTCTCAGAGTTGGTTGAGGATAGCTTTGCTACAAACATAACGCCAAGGCACAAATGAATAGCCACATTCCTCTGAGTGAGCCTCCCAGGCATTTTACAGCTTGGGCTGATGTCATTTAGGTCCTCTGGGCCAAAACACTACAGGCAAATGGGAGAAATTCCATGGCAAGAAAATATACAGGGGCAAAATTACATGCTGATGAATAGGAGTGATGGGTACAACATCTTGCATTCTGCTTTCCCTCCGTACACCCTGAGGGCTCTTTGTCCAGCTCATCCTGTCATTTCCAATGCAGGTGCTCTCACTGATGGTGAGTGTGTATGGTCCAGGTGTGCTGCTTTGATCTGCCCATCTGCAGCCATCTTTCTACTATGCGAGCACCGTTATTACCTAAAGCCAAAATATACTACACCCCCATCTTTCTTGTCAAGGACAATTGGGTGACACAGGGTCAGCTGAATTTGCCAAACCCCCCTCTGCATCATTCTACAAACCTCAGTGGTCTCAATTGTATTTTGTGAGTGCAATACATATGGGAGGTGCACAGTGGATCAGGAGAAGCTAAAGTGCCCTTCAAGAGGGTGTGTGGGGGAGTGACACATTCCACACACATGCACAAACAGGCATGCTAGAAAGTATGCAACCATCAATCAATTGGACATATGTATACAACAGTTTAACAAATGCATTGGTGCTTGCAGAGCGTATCGATGCGATGAAAGTTATGCATGCACCAACAGTTATGCCAAGTTCATCGGCAACAAAAATGTGATTTATAAATGCCAGACTCCAAAGACTTATTCACAAATGAAAAACATCACATAATGTTTTTTTTCTTCTATTTTTCTGTTTACTTTGGCCCCAGTTTGTTGTTGAAACTCAAATGTTATTCATATAACTCCTAACTCTAACCTATAATTTATATAAATATATATTTATATATATATGTATTTATATATAGGCGGCACGGTGGCTTAGTGGCATGTTCTCCTCTCAGCACTAGGGATTCCTGGTTCGAATCCCCATCTGGGTAGAGTTTCCATGTTCTCCCCGTGTGGGTTTCCACCGGGTTCTCCAGTTTCCTCCCACAGTCCAAAAACATGGATCAAGTCAATTGAGTTCTCCAAATTGCGCCATATAGAGTGTGTCTGTGTGAGTGAGTGTGTGCCCAGCGATGGATTGGCGCCCTGTCCTGGGTGTGTCTGCCCAGCGCCCAGGATGGGCATATATAATACATTTCTTTTGTTACCACTGTAGTACAGAACAAAACTCTGAGACCACAACTGAAAATGCTTTAATTGTCTTGAATTAGATTTTGACTTTGACTCAGTTAATGGTTTATTTGACCAATGAAAGTCCATTACAAGTATTTTTAGTGCTAAATCTAAATCTAACATAAAAAAACATAAATCCACTATATTAGCCATGTACATGTAAGATAACACGTAACCTATATGTTTATACAACTGGGGTGTATTGGGTAAAAACACAAAAGAAAATAAAGATCAAGATAAACTAAAAAACAAAAATACTTTATGCATAGGCATTATTTAATAATGACTTATTAACTTTATATCTGTGTGCAGTTATCATAATTTATGCAGACTCTTACTAGGAGTTAATAAAAGATGAATAGACGGAGTGTAGTATGTATAATGAATAAAATATATGGAATTTAAATATTATGAAGACAAAAACAGGGCGGCACGGGGGCTTAGTGGTTAGCACGTTGGCTTCTCAGCACTAGGGATTCCCGGTTCGAATCTCCATCTGGGTGGAATTCCATGTTCTCCCCGTGTCCGCGTGGGTTTCCTCTGGGTTCTCAGGTTTCCTCCCACAGTCCAAAAACATGGTCAATTGAGTACTCCAAATTGCCCCATATAGATTATGTATGTGTGCGTGTCTATGTGAGTGAGTGTGTGCCCAGCGATAGATTGGCGCCCTGTCCTGGGTGTATCTGCCCAGCACCCGAAACATTCTCCCCTGGATGGGCATGGGGAACGCCACGGCGACCCTAATATAGGATAAAGCGGAAGATAATGGATGGATGGAAGACAAAAACATACCACCCTGCAGTGTAGCTGCTGTATATAACCAAATATTTTGTGTGTAGTCACACATTTGATAGATTGCTTATGCAGTAAAATGAAATATTGCTATGAAGTTTACCTTCTGCGATCATGGGTGTCTGACATCATCTGTTTAATGTTAATTATATGTATAAAATATATCAATATTTTTTTCTGTGTGACACAAAAATTGTCTTTTTTGGCATCTCAGTATAATAATACTCATTCATTCATTATCTTCCGCTTTATCCTCTATTAGGTTCGCGCGGGGGTTCCCCATGCCCATCCAGGGGAGAACGTTTCGGGCGCTGGGCAGATACATCCAGGACAGGGCGCCAATCTATCGCTGGGAAAACACTCACACACACAGACACGCACACAAACACACTCTACATGGGGCAATTTGGAGAACTCAATTGACTTGATCCATGTTTCTGGACTGTGGGAGGAAACCGGAGAACCCGGAGGAAACCCACACGGACACAGGGAGAACATGGAAACTCCACCCAGATGGGGATTCAAACTGGGAATTCCTAGTGCTGAGAGGCGAATGTGCTAACCACTAAGCCACCGTGCCGCCCAGTATAATAATACTGTTGTCTTTATTTTTAATTCATTTCTTTAGCTAATTTACTTTTTGCATAATGTTATGCAATCTAATACAAATTTTCTAGTTGTAATTCCATTTTCCAATGTTGTTGGTGTCCGACATTATGGAAGTCTTTTGTTATGGCACAGAGAGATTTTATTTGCTCTGGCGATATGGAAAGAAAAGTGACATTTAATCCCGACTGCTTTGCCCTGCAGGTACCTGGACGGCAACCAGTTTAGTCTAGTGCCAAAAGAGCTCGCTACTTTCAAGCATCTGCAGCTGGTGTAAATATTTTTTACATTTTATTTTAGACTGTTATTTAATATAAAAATAACAGGAACCAATTTATTCATTGTGTAATGCTACTAATTAAACTCTTTTGACCTTTTTGTCTTCATAGTGACCTGAGCAACAATAAAATTAACTCGTTGACAAATTCCTCCTTTGCCAACATGAGTCAGCTCACCACCCTGTATGTTTATTCCATTTTTATGTTTTTTACGTTAAATGTGAATATAACAGCTATTATGTAGAGAAATGTTTTAAAATAGAAACTATTATTATTATTATTATTATTATTATTATTATTAAAATACTCAGCAGTTTTCTTTCCCAATAGGATCCTGAGTTACAATGCACTTCGCTGTATTCCATCACTCGCATTCACAGGACTTCGTTCCCTTCGCCTGCTGTAAGTCTCCTTTATTTCTGCATGAGGTTATACATCACTGTCAGAAACAGGGGTAAAGTAGGAGTCCATTTCTGTTCCCCAGTCTATACTAATGTAACTCCTTAGGCTAATAATTGGACCTCGGGTATACTATGTGTACCTTGAAAACCAAAATATAGATATACGTTCTCAAGTAGCATATAAATGTGCCTTAGGGATTACAACCCCAGTGACAAGCAGTGGACTATAAAAGGTACAATGAGGTACTTTATTTTCTGAGAGAAGTGATATAGCCCTCATTTTGACTTTCTAATGACTTTAGAGATGCTAAAGCTGTGCAATGTTTGTTTTACGTGGTATTTTAATTTTCTTTATAATCCACTGGGTGCAGTTATACCGCCAGACAAGATCAGGCTTGTGAAATTCTACTGATGACCCTAAGATTAAAGCATGTTGGCCCACATAGTTAATAGCAAGAAACATAGTTTTCAGTGGCAGCATGTGATATTGCATCTACTACAAGCAGGACTTCATATTATAGTGATGGAAATTTCTCTTATCTAAAGAGTGAAAACAAAATAGACTGAACAAATTGAACAAGGCAAAGACAAGAGCACTCTGACCTATAGAACTGTGTGTGGGTCCGTGTGTAAATATGGCTGTATAAGTAACGGCTCAAGTCATTACTCCTATCTCAGGTCCTCACTGTGTGTATGTATACTCCTGGGAAAAAATAAAAATTGGCCACGCAGAACATAGCTTATAATGATCCTAACACAAATGACTAGTGAAATAAAGAAATAAAAAATACTTAAATTTAATAAAAATGTAAGTATTAAAAAAAACACTAAGAATTGGCAATAATAGTTGTCCCATGTGATCAGATCACAAATTGACAAGTGAGAACGCACCCAAAACGCATCAAAGAACCAATGAGATCCTATTAAACGTTAAATACAAATGACATATACATGTACTTGGATATTAAGTGTACTAAACCTGTCCTCTTGTTAGCTGATCAGCAAGAACACTCTAAAAAAAAATACTAATAAGACCTCTGCCACCATTTGTTTGTGACCATCTATAACGGGAGTAAGGTATAAAAATAAGGATTAAATATGAGGAATGCAGGAACACGAAAGCACTGTTCTGATACTTTCCTCCGTATAATGCTGGCTTGTTTTATTTATTCATTTTATTATTTTTGAATATGTTTGAACAGTGCCCACCGAAAGATTGGAGCCCTGTCCTGGGTGTGTCTGCCCAGCGCCCGAAACGTTCTCCCCTGGATGGGCATGGGGAAACACCCCCCCCCCCCCCCCCCCCCGTGACCCTAATATAGGATAAAGCGGAAGATAATGAATGAATGAATGTTTAAACAGTGGTTGGTGTTCTGCAACTTGGCCTACACAAATATAATAAAAACAAATAGAAAGGCTTTCCCATACCACGTTACTGTATTTGTTTAGTCCTTGCTGATATTTTGACAAATTATTTGTTGTTTGAACTATTAAAAAAAGTATTATTTAGCGATTTTGGATTTGACGCAATTTCTCCGCTAAAGTATAACTGTGGATAAATTAGAGGTATAGGAATTGCAACCGACTTTTGACAAGTGCTCCACCAAACACGTGTTTTTACAATCAGCCCCGAAGCCAAGAGCATCCCCCTGGTTCTTAAGAGCTCAATGAGGGCTAAATCATTAGCAAATAACTTTTCAACCCAGCTACTGAAGCTTTGATGTTAATAAATCACCATCAGATTGGATTCTGCCTGTTGCAACTCTCAAGTGTTTGTAGTGTGTCTCTACAAAAATCTCTTAAAACGGCATTTCCCCAATATAGCAGCCATAGTCTGGACCACCCTATTGTTTTAGTCACCATTAGCTATAGCAGAACCCAACGCCGTCACCCAACCAACTTTTGATCTCTTTATTGCAAGTACGATTCTTCAAAGGCTTCTCATAAAATATCAATTGGCACTTTTTTGCCATTTCGCTTAAACATTATACACCACAATGTTCAAATTTTACAGTTAGTTTTAGTTAGAGACTCAAATGGGACTCTGGAGTTCAAAGTCGCTCAGCATGAAAGACTAAGCTGGCCGTCACAAAAACAGCACCTAGGTGCTAAAGTGATCATAAAGCATTGCCTTTAAGGCTTTTTTCTTTTTCTTTTTTTACAAGAGTTGGGATGAAGGAAAAAAATAATTAACCTGTGCCTGCTTTATGCAGGCCCAAGGTGCTGGGATACGATGTGTACATGGTTTTGATTTGGCATTAACAGGCTGCTAATTGGCCTTTTGGGAAAGGGACGTGAAGTTCACACTCTGTCCAGAGAGAGAAAGGAGATATGGTGAGAGGAAATAAAAGAACAGAAGTGAGAGCGAGTGAAGAAAATGCCAGGCGAGCACTCGACATTTTACTCAGCACATAGTAATGACCTGCTGCTTAAGAGTGCCATATTGTTTTACAGCCATTAAGCCTGCTCACGTCTTGTCACCTAATCGCCCTGCTGAGAGACGAGGAACTCTCTCATTCAATCGTTCCTTTGCTCTCTTCAGCCAGATGAGTGTGGTTTGTCCGTCGTAACCCAAAACCCTGCTCCTCTGAATTCCATACGAGCTTCCTGCCAAGACCACGGCACGAAAAATACAGGCCTAACTTCCGCTGTGGCACCAGCGACAGGTGTCTAAAAAGCAACAGCGGAGAAGGAAAAATAAACTGGCATATTGCAAAAAAGAGCCAAGTTCAGTCAGGGCATGTGATCCATGGGAAATTGGGTTGTAGAATAAGCAACAGTGGAAGAAACATCATGGTAAAGAGCTGGTCTGACCAAAGATGGGGAATTTTCAGTTCCAGCTAAACCTCAGGGCCAAGACCAATTCAAAACATCTAGTACACACATAGACTGACACACTGCCCAAGAAGAACAAACATCAGAAACCAGACCCAGTGCAGAATTTTCACTAGAGTATAGTTGCAATATATTGTGTTGCTGCTACAGAGGTTATCAAGCCTAATATATTGAATACCAAACATGGTTTGTCTTGTATATGTTGGGCGCCCTGTAAAGTTGGGTAAACCTTCCATTTAAGTACAAAGTACAGAGCATGATTTAACTTGCCTTGACTGTCTGTAGAAAGGCAAAGTCGCCATTGTGTGAAATCTGATTATCTCTCCATCAGTGAAAATATTAATGAAAGGATGCCACTGGGTGTAACATTCCAGTGAGCCATTATAGAAATTACACACAGTGATGATTCTGTGTTGGTCTTACAAGCCAGGTTAGTTAATTGTACAGCCACAAAATAATAATAATAATGATAATAATGATAATAATATATGTGAGGTGAAGCTGACAGAAGAGAGACACTATATTCTGTAAAAAAAATATGACTATATTATACAGTCCAATAAATACCATGAGGTAAACAAGCAACGGACAATAAATATAAAATAAATCCAAAAGCAATGGTCTAAATTTTAATATGCTAATGTCTCACAGGTCCCTGCATGGTAATGACATATCCGAGCTTCCTGATGGGATCTTCAGTGACACATTGTCTTTGTCACACCTGTGAGTATTAAGACTGTCAAAATTCCCTCTCTCCATCTTTCATTCTCCCCCCCCTCTCTTTCTCTCTCTCTCTCTCTCTCTCTCTTTCTCGCACACACACACACACACTCACAGTGTCTAAGCAAAGCTTTCCTGTGAGCAACTGCCCTGATGTCTGCTCTGTGTTAAATCTTCGAAAACACACACATACATACAGCTCTTTAACTGTCACTTCATCACAGCCTCTTCACATAGTGCAGGCATTCTGTGGTCTGTGGCTTCTGTACTCAGCACTGGCCACTGTGTGTCCTCCCTACAGCAACTCCCACACACTTCTAGCATGTGTTCTTTGTTTCCCTTACATTCTGAGTCTGGACTTTGAGCTCTTGGCGTGTGTGTGGCCTTACAAGCTTGCATGCCAGACATTTTATTTAAATTACTTTATTTATTTCATGGCTTGTTTGGGTTTGTGATAATGTGTGTATATATAATTTATACAGTGTATATATACTATATATAACTACAACTATAACTACTATATAGATATAGATATAAAAACTACTACTACTATGTTTGTGTGTGTGTGTGTGTGTGTGTGTGTGTGTGTGTGTGTGTGTGTGTGTGTGTGTGTGTGTGTGTGTGTGTGTGTGCGCGTGCGTGCATACTGGTAGGATTTTACCATGAGCTGGGGTTGCTGTAATGTTGATGTGGAACTGGAGTGTCATCTACTGGTGACTAAAACTATTACATTTACCCTGAATGGCAGCAAGTTCTACCTCAAACTTCAACCAGCTGTAACGCATTAATACGTTGATGAGTTCTTGTTAAACTTCAAAGTTTTATAAACTGCTGAAGTCTGAGTAGAAACACATCATTTGTTTTAATTGGCCTCTGGGGAGCTTTACGGTAATTGATTATTTTTAATGCATATGATGAAAAGGGACACGTTTGAAAAAGTATTTTGCTGCATTGGTCTTAAATATTTAACACTATTATTTTAGCAGTTGCATCATAGGATGTAATTACATTACAACATTAAAATGTTCTGCAGATTACTTATTCACTGAATGGTGACTTGTTTTTAGAGCCATCGGTGCCAATCCGCTGTACTGTGATTGTCGCCTGCGTTGGCTTTCAGACTGGGTAAAAACAGGCTACAAGGAGCCTGGCATTGCTCGCTGCAATGGGCCACCTGACATGGAGGGGAAACTGCTCCTTACCACACCTGCCAAAAAGTTTGAGTGTCAAGGTAAGTCTATGCTGATGTGTGTTGAAGCCCCAAAGACCCAAACATATGGTTCTGGGATGCCAGAGTAAAAATGAAATGAAAACAAGCCACTTGGTGCCAAACTAAATTTTAAAATAAAATTAAAACAATCAATTTAATTAAGTGTAATTTATTCTAAATAAATAAATAAACCTTTTATGATTTTTACTTTTACTTTCATTCATGAATACTTGTTTGTGTTTGCAGGTGATGTGGACCCATCAGTCCTAGCTAAATGTAACCCATGCCTATCCAGTCCCTGTCTGAATCAAGGGACCTGCCATTCTGATTTAACAGAGCTCTATAAGTGCACTTGTATAGAAGGTTTCAGAGTGAGTACACAGCAAATGTTTACGGCTAAAGGCACCAAATTTAAAATGTTTGGAGTAGATTGTCGCATCTGTCAAATAAGTCGAACTTAATGATAATGAATTTGGAGATCACACTCTTTAATGTTCATTGTATTTATAGAGTTCCTAGTATAAAAGTATAAAAATAACTTAAAAGATAATCTATGTTATTGGACTTCACACAGGGAAGGAACTGCGAAACAGCTCTCAACGCCTGCCTTAGTGACCCATGTGCTAATGGTGGAACCTGCCATTCCACAGAAGAGGGAAGTGGTTTCATGTATGTATGTTTACAGTATTTGAATATACACCAGCAGTCTAAAATGGAATTGATTTGTCATAATCTACCACTGAAGTGAGATAATAGACGTCTTTAATCTGTGTAGATGTAAGTGAGATAACAACCTAGTGGTGCATGACTGCATGAAGTTTTGGGTTATTAGACAAACACTGGCAGCTGAAGGCTTATATTGACTTACAGACCCCTGCTGACCCATTTAATGTCATGCTGTGTGAGTAGTAAATGAACAGTTCTGCAAGATAATAAAGAATGTCATTAATTATTTTAAGTGAGGGAGTAACTTAGCAAACAGTTAAAGATATAAGGGAGTCTACCTCTCCTTAACTTGTTGCTTAAATGGAAATTTTGATGTTTTTAACCTGGGCTGCATTTTCCTTATGATTATATGGTGTATTGCTGTGTCTAACAGTATGTCATTGACTTTTACAAACATATACCGGTCCATGTGTGAAACTACATGGCTAAACTATCTATGACTATGGTCTCTTCTGGTATTTTTTTTAATACCCTGCATCATGTAATCTATATGTCATTAATGCTTATGTTTAAGTAAATTTATTTTAAGTTTAAGTTTAAGTGTATTTGTTTATATGATGTGTTTTTTATACAATAGTTGTCTCAAAACAATTGTCTCAAAACAGCTTTACAGTGTTTTATGTTTGAACCCCTGAAGAGTACCCATAATAGGGGGTCAATCCATATATATATGGGCCAATTTGGAGCAGCCAATTCACCATGCATAGTTTAGACTGTCTGAGGAAATAGAAGAACCCAAAGAAAAACCCCCAAACACAGGGAGAACATGGAAAATCCATCCAAGTCAGGATTCAAACATGGATCCACAGTGCTTAATTAATTAATGCATTAAATTAATTTATGTTATGATACTAATTTAACCTAATATAAACTATATCCTTTGTTATAAATGGCTTATGAAGTAAAAAATGATTTCATGTGGTGCTATGCAATCTGATCTAATATGTATATATACTGTGTTGTTGTGTTATTCTATTTTAAATCACTATTTTGTATTTTTCTCTATTAGCTGTTCATGTTCTATTGGATTCGAAGGCCAGAGTTGTGAGATCAACATCGATGATTGTGAGGACAACGACTGTGAGAATGGAGCCTCCTGCATTGATGGCGTGAACAACTACACATGCCTGTGTCCACCTTATTATACTGGTACCCAGTTCTAATCCACTGAATACTAGTTTTAAATATTTTTGCATCTTTGACAGGATTTTTAAAAACAATCATGGATATTTAAGCGCTATTAAAACTATCCAAAAGCATTCTGAGCGACTCAGTATTTATCACATGACTAAGTTAGTATTCAAATATAAACATCTATGGATATCCTAAAGGATGATATTTAAACATATTTATGGATATATGGATTTAAACATATTTTGTGGGTTAATTTTGTGAAAGAGACACATAGCTAAAAACTGCTACAAAGTTACAAATTATAGCAATGATAAAATCTAATCATTTGTGTGTGTAGGTGAGATGTGTGAAGAGCTAGAAGACATGTGTGCTCCGAATCGCACCCCCTGCAAACACCAGTCCACTTGTCTGATCACAGCATCAGGCCCAAAGTAAGTATAATTGATTACTAAATTACTATTAATAGTATAGTATTATAAGTAAGTTACATTCATGTAATCAAAATTTGGGGATGTTTTTAATGCTGTTATTTTACTAATAACAACATTAAAAAACATTTAAAAATATTGATTAATCACTGCACCACCATCTCTATTTTAAATTGTCCATCTTGTGTTAAACTTTGAAAAAAGAAAAAAATATTTAAAAAACGTAATAGTAATAATTATGTACATATATATTTTATAAAATGCGCTTACATTGTAAAAAAAAATTGTATTTGGCACCACTGTTCAACAACAACTCCACTGTGACTACTAAACATAAGCTGGTTCATCATAACAAATTGATCTTTGACTAATTAATAGAGTCTATTAAAAAGCTTTAGGATGTTATTAAATATCAGCCTCAAAATAAATTGCCTTCATAAGGATAATTAAGTTGTCAATATTACAGCTGCAGTCTGTCACTACCAGAAAATCTAGTTAACTCATTATTTAATCTTATTCATGACTATGAGCTAAGCAACCAGGAATGGGAGGGACTTGTGTAATCACATTTTACAGCAGTGACAAGCCTAATGTTATATGATAATAAATGTTTTCAATTTTCCATATTTCTCATTGTCACATTTTTTCTGTTACACCAATCAAATACATATGATATTACATAAATATTACACTGTTCAAGTTTATATTAGTCTGAAGTACCAACCTGTGTGTGTGTCACCGCATTAGGTGTGTGTGTGCACCTGGATATGTAGGAGATGACTGCAGTGTAGACTACAATGACTGTCAGGAACACAAGTGCCAGAATAATGCTGAGTGTGTGGATGAGATTAATGGCTACTCCTGCATATGTTCCAGAGGTTACAGGTCAGTCACTATTTCTATTTTATTAGAAAACATGCCAAAATGTCTTGTGAGTATATTTTTCTTAATTAGGTCTTTTTATGTGATTTTTAAGTGGGCAGCTTTGCGAGGTTCCACCACCTCCTCGATCACCCTGCCAGCTGGCTGAATGCCAGAACGAGGCACCTTGTGTGGAGCGTGCAGGCAGAGCACTGTGCCAGTGCCTACCTGGTTTTGGTGGGCCACGCTGTGAGAAATTGGTCAGTGTTAATTTTGTGGATCGAGACTCTTACCTGCTGCTGAGTGACTTGAAGAACTGGCCTCAGGCCAACATCACCCTGCAGGTAGGTTTGTTTGCTTGACTGAATTATTTATTAAATGATTTTTTGATGTATTTATTGTCTGTTCACCTTGGCCTGAATGTCTATACTAGATGTAAATAAATATAATTATGTAAGTATTTGTAATAGTTCAAATGTCAAGAATTTTTATAGCAAGTTTACCTCCCCCTTCCCCCCCCCCCCTCTCTCTCTCTCTCACTCTCTCTCTCTCTCAGTCAGTAATATATACTTGTGATAGTTACCCTATACTGTACACCTGTTAAAGTGACCCAATTGCTTGCACACTTTAGCAAGCAACAAAGTATACATAAAATAATACAGCAGCAGAGACAAATTTACATTTCACTAAAGAACTGTATACACCAACTCGCACAAAATATCTCTTTTACACATTCTAAATTTTTCCTAAATGGGACCGAGCATAACTGCATGAATGTTTTTTGAAGTATAAGTGATCAGCAATAGATACTATTCAATGTGTTGTGAAATGTACCAATATTTTCTATGATACATATTCAGACAGTAATGTCTACAACTGTGATTTTATTTATTTATTTTGGGTAAACAAACCCTCTTCTCTATGTCCTATACTTTTGTCCAAATTTTGCAATGTTTAAAATACAATATAACTTGCATAACTGTTATATATATGTTACGTATTTATATTAATAAATTAAACATATTTAGTAAACAAACTGATGCAACTACAATAAATGTAATTGTCTTGTTTATAAAACCTTTTATAATGATGAAGAAACTTTAAACAGATCTAATAAAACCTTTTAATGAAGAATATATCTTTTATACAGTTAAATATCTTGCACGTTCTAAAGTATATATATTTAGTTAATTACTATGTGGGCTGTTTGTTTACAAGGTATCCACTGCAGAAGACAATGGCATCCTCCTTTATAATGGAGACAATGACCACATTGCTGTTGAACTTTTCGAAGGTCATGTTAAAGTCAGCTATGACCCAGGAAGTCAACCAGGCCATGCCATTTACAGGTATGTTTAAAGAATCCTCAGTATGATAACAATCAATGTTTTATTGCTTTAAATGGCTTTCGTTGGCTATTAATACTTAACTGTAAAAACAGCTGAATTCTAAAAAAGACGCAGATGAATCACTGAGTCATTTTTATGAGTCAAGCAGTTTTATTTAACTTCCAGGCTAAAAGTATTTTATTATACTCCATAATTGTATAATTATCCTTTTTTCATTTTGTCTCTTTTTTTTTTTTTTGTTTCCAGTACTGAGACCATTAATGATGGTCAATTTCATACTGTGGAACTGGTAACCTTCGACCAAATGGTGAATCTGTCGATTGACGGTGGCGCTCCCACAACCATGGGCAGCGTGGGAATAGTGCGCCCCCTGAATGGAGATGCTCCGCTTTATGTGGGGGGTAGGGGCCCAGCGCAGATACCTCGCTCCACTGCAGGCACTTGCAATTAACACTACTGTTAATCATCCCCACCCTAAACACCCTGCTCTTTCCATTTTCTCTAGACTGTGTTTGTTAAGGGACGTTTCTGAACAAATAAAAATGTAATGAAAGTGTTTTTCTGTCATTTACATGTCCCTAACAGATACAGTCTAATCCTCCTCAAACCAGATCAAAACAGGGATGTGTGCATGATTATGATTCTTTCCTGGGCAATATGACCAAAATGAATATTTACCACAATGCAGTAAAATGTTAGAGGTAACAGTTCTAGTATCTCTAACCACCCCTAATATTATGGTCATGTTATATACATTTGGTTTAATTATATAAATATTAGGCTATTTAGTGACTAGCCAAAAGATTGTGTGTATAAGTTTATTTATTCACATAGTGCTTTTGTACAATAGTCCATTGTCTTAAAGCAGTGTCACAGTGTTCTGATCCTAAATCCCCAAAGAACAAGTCAAAGTGACAGTGGCAAGGAGAAACTTCCTAGTGGTGTTGGTTTTTACGCTAGAAACCTTGTTAGGACCAAGGCTTGGTGGGGGATTTGGGAGACAGTAGGGATTGTGTGATCCAAAATTGTAAAATTGATTATGGTCAGTAACCTCTGAATGCATATTCATTTATATTAGTCACTTATCCTAATGAAGGTTGCAGTGGGTGATTGAGCCTATCCCATTGCTCATCACAAGATAAACTTAAATTAATTAAAATAAATTTTAAATGAAAATTACCCTATTTCTGTATTGTGATATAATATTTTCCAACATATTGCCCACTATTTGTTTTGTGTACCTAATTGTGGCTTCCAATGAGATTGTTATATTTAAAGGCAGTATGCTAAAAAAAAACAATAGCTAAAATACATTACAGCTTATTTTTTGGCCGATTTCCCGGTTGATTAGTTATGTGTTTTTATTGGATTTCTAAGACAAATTTGCTGAATGTTGTGACTTGTGCTTTGCTGCAAGAATGCTATTTCCCTGTTTTTGTACTGTTTCCGAGATGCCATGAGCCACATAGATTATTTATTATTAGTTTTTAAATAAAACTTGATTTAACTGTTTTAAAGTTGTCTGATTGTAATCTATAGACTAGCTTGAAACATTTGAGATATTTTTATATATGGAATCTATGAGTAATATTAGTCTGGATTTCTCACTCCGTGAGAATGATAGCAGAATGATTTATATCAATTACTGCTTTTTTTAGTGATACTAAAATTTATTACAAAAAGATTAATAAAGGATCATGTATTAATTTTTTAGATTGGTTACTCTGTTCTACTAACTCTGGGTGGAAATTAGAGAAAACATTAAAGAATGTGTACTATTAGTAAGCTAATGGAAAATTATAAAAATTTAATATTGTGTTTTTACCATTAAATTAACATTAAATTAACCAGGACAATTACTAGTTTTCTATGAATAGACTGTAAGATTAAGATCCATACCTATATCACATGTGGAACTTGGCTCTTTGAAACATCCCTTCCTTTGCCTTGCTCCATCCCTCCTTAATTGTGTGTGTGTTATTGTGCCAATGTGATACTGTCAACGTTGGTCTCATTACACTCTTTTTTTTTTCTTCTTTTTTCCAACAATTTATTTCTCAGGCATGCCTGTGGACATGCACTCATCCCTGGCTCCACATACATGGCATGTCCAGAATGGCACCAGCTTTCATGGCTGCATCCAGAATTTATACATCAATAATGAGCTGCAGGACTTTACCAAAACCCAGATGAAACCCGGTGTGGTTCCTGGTTGCGAGCCGTGTCGAAAAATATATTGTCTCCATGGCATCTGCCAACCTGATGCTGCTCTTGGCCCTGTCTGTCATTGCCAACCAGGGTGGAGTGGACCCCACTGTGATCAGACATCTGCCAACCCATGTCAGGGCAATAAGTAAGTTGGATTTTTTTAATGGATATTATTTGGACCAGTAACTCTGCAACATTTTAGAATATGATGATGAGAACATCAAGAGTCTAACATCAAAAGTGTTATCCTACTCAGTAAGTGTTTACAGGTAGATTCAATTTAAAGCAGCTACAGCATTTCTGATCTTTAGCCAAAAACAAAAATGATTCAGCACAGATCAAATTTTTTTCAGAAGCCCTTAATGTTGATATTGGACTGATTATGTATTGTAAAATAAATGTAAATAATGAAGTACTAAAGCGACAGAACATGGATTTTCTTTTACTTATGTGTTTCTAATCATTTTTTTTAGACTGTTTAAAATACAATCAAATTTTTTATTTTTTTTTTATGTAGGTGTGTACATGGAAAATGCATTCCACTCGATATGCAGTCTTATCGCTGTGAATGCCAAGAGGGTTATCGTGGTGCCCTGTGCAACCAAGAGGGAGAGCTTTTCAACCCATGTAAAAGATTACAGTGTAAGCATGGCCGATGCCAGATTTCAGATGGAGGTGATGCCTTCTGCCACTGTGAGAGTGGCTATACTGGAGAGCTGTGTGATGCAGGTAAGATTGGAAGTAATATACAGTGTGTGTGTGTGTATGTATATATATATATATATATATATATATATATATATATATATATATATATATATATATATATATGTATGTATGTATGTATGTATATAAGAAAAGATCTATTTATTGTGTGCATATCTTTCTGCATTTAGAATCAGAGTGTCACGGGCAGCCAGTGCGGGACTTCTATCAGGTGCAGCGTGGTTATGCGATCTGTCAGACAACACGTATGCTCTCGTGGGTGGAGTGCAGTGGTGCATGCCAGGCAGGAGCCTGTTGTGCAAGCCAGAGGACCAAGCGTCGCAAATACACCTTTGAGTGCAGCGATGGCACTTCATTCAGTGAAGAGGTAGAGAAGAGCATTAAGTGTGGCTGTGTGGGCTGCATGTAGTGCAATGGCAGAAAAAGAGAGAGATGGCACGAGTCAGAGAGTATACATAAATCTATATAAAAAAACCTATATATGGACAATGACCTTTGTAAAATAGAGGACTTCCCCCCCCTCCCCCTTGACAAGTGGGTGTACGACGTGAAACAGAGCCAAAAAACATCAAAAAATGTCAAAACAAACAGTAAAAAAAAAGTTTATCTCTGAAACGTTGTCAGTAGCACGAGTGAGGGCTGAGAAGTCGTAAGGTGTCAAAAAGTCCCCAGTCCCTTTTCATCCATTTATTAGGCCTCAGATTGCCTCTAAGCAGTTTCATAGAGGCCTTTTTCTAGTAAAGGTTTAAAGAACAGTGGATGAAGAAATGGTTTTGTTTTCATTGTTATCTTCTGGACTTGCAGACCTGAACTTGTCCTCTTTGTAGATGAGGGTCTCGATAACACCAGTGACTTACATAGCTGTCATTATCAACACTGAACTTTACAAAAAGTACCTCTTCATCCATGCAAATGTATCTACAGACTATATATATATATATATATATATATATATATATATATATATATATATATATATATATATATATATATATATATACACTGACACCTGTACATATACACCTGTAATGACCAGGTACAGCATAAGAAACAATGCTATAGGCATGTGATTGCGAACGGATTAATTCATGCATCCGTCCAGCTTTGAAAAGCTAGGTTGCTATGATGGTAGATACGGAAAGGTCATTAGAGATACATTTGTGCCCTTAATCTACAAGCTAAGTGAAGCTAAAAAGAAGCTAACAAGCTCAAGCATATTATGAATGCTAAGCTTTTACTGAGATCCCAAGCTTCCGGTGCCATTATCTTGTACAGCGACTTGTGTAGAGGACTTAGAAACATTCAAAATCTTCCACTGAACGTTCTGTGAAGGTTTGTGCCCTTTTTCATTTTTGTGTTGTCTATTTTATTGCTTTGTTTTTGCACTGTCATTTGTGTTACCCAGTTTAAATAGAGGGCATGTTAATAAGGTAAAGGTGCAAAGGTTTGGCAATTTGGTGCCAAAGTTTGTTTCCAAATTGTATTTAACAGCTCAAATTACAGCTAATTATTATTCTAATTTGAAAGACCGGTTCATTTTTAGTTGCTTGTTTTAAATAAACTGCCCTTTTCATTTCCATATACAGCATTCTTTTCATACAGCTGGTATTAATGGTTTGCTGTAAATGTCCCATGGTGACTATTCACTCCCCATGTTTTGCATTAGCTAAGAGGAACTACCCTGCCCCTTCCTCCCTTCCCCTTTTTATGCGAGCAGGAGGAATCTTAAATTCCACTCTCCATGTCTGCAGTATTAGTTGTGCATGTATTACCTATTTTTTTGTCCTAATGCTCTGTTTGCATTGCTTTTGGCATTGCTTTTTTATGTTTTCTTTGCTGATTTAATCTAACTCATTTAGCCCTCTCTTTATACAAAAATGCCTAACAGATTCTAATATATATTTGTATTTCATTTTTTGGTATAGTATTTTTATATGTTAAAGAGTTAATCTGTGTTTTTTGGAAGTTGCTATAGACAAAAAATCCAGAATGTCAATTAAGGGGCTTCCTACATATTTTATTTCTTACATTTTAACTTGCAGTACAAGCTCGTATAATTGGCCAATTAAAAAAAAAAAAGCAAAAATAATAAAATAAAAATGACAGGAGTCAGTATTGATTTAAAGGCAAATCAAAGATTGTAAATGTTGTCTTCCAAATATATATGACATCTAATACATCTGAAATTCTTTGTGTTTCTTTTTTAATTTATTTTTTTCTCTAAAGACATTTCCTGATATAGATGTGGCAAAATAATGTTACAGAGTTTCAATATTTTTTTTCTTTTTAAAAGAAAATAAAAGGTAGAATAAAAAACATTTTAATCTGTATGGTATTTATATCACGTTAATGTCAGAATTTATAGAGATGAGGGCTGGCTAACACATTCCGGTTTCACTTGCCAGAGGACAAGTGGCTTCAACATAACAAGTGGAAGAGATTTTACCTCTGGGTCTCACATTTAATGGTGACTCGTTTGATTTTTCTTTGTTTTCAATGTTTTTTCTTTACTTTTTCAAAAAGCACCTATAACAGAATGCATATATGGGGTTATTGTCACTATCCTTTTATCATTAATTGCTTGTTTATCTATGTCAGCATCACCCAAGTGTTGGTGCCAATGCCATGGACTCTCAAGAGAAATTTTTCTTTATAATTATTTAAAGAAACATATTCTTTAGTGAAGTGGTAACTGTTAGCAGTAACTTTGTGTCTGACTAATGTTCACACTCTGCAAGTCACTGTTAATTGCATCGGTTAGTGAACGGCTGAACATCAATATTTTTTTTTTGATCTGCTGCTGTGGATAGTGGATACTTAAACTCCCCATTTATAACCCCCATTTAAACCTTATCTACCAAGATGAAGATAATCTTTTAATATATGAAGGTGTGTTGCATGGTTTCAATGCACTGTTCATTCTTTCAGAAAAGGTCTCCCCTCATTCTTTTCTTAAAATTGTATGATCCCATAACAGACCATCTATCTTTCTAAGCTATACTCCTAACATGTATTGTGAACAATGCAGTGTCTCTGTTGTATTGGTTAAAAAAAAGTACTGCAAGAGCTCTTTACTCTTCGTTACCTTCCAATGTGCTTCTTCTTGTGCGTCTCTGGGTTTTGATGGTTATAATTGATCATTGCAGTAATTCTGAATGTAAGTAGTGCCACCGACAAAATGTTTACTGAGAACTCCACCCTTTTCATTCATTAAAATGTGTGTGCTTTTGTGTAATATTGTGTGTACTACTTTTTTCACGTGTTTCACATGGACTGTGAACTACCCAATTAAATGAAATTAAGATTATCCCTTGACAACTGAACAGTTTTTTTTGCAAATGTTTTCCTTCTCCTTTATAAATTTGAGTTTGTGCATCTCCTGAGTGTTCAGCAATAATCAGACAGGATAGATGGATTCCATTAGCCATGGGAACACTTTTCCAGTCTTGAGGAGCACTGGTCACTTTCATTTAAGATGATCAAAGATGAAATTCAACTGTAAATGCAGACACTGGATTTTAAAAACCATTGCATTTTACTTTGTAGGCTTGAAGAAGGTTGTCGACCAGATTGATGAAGTTTGGAACTCAATAATTTTATCTGGTTCTTTAAACCGATTGTCATTAATGATGTGTGATTTGTGGAGCAACAATTTACCTTTCTTTATCTTGGCATCAGTTATTCTTAGGAACGCTTGTTTGAGATAACAAAAGTTGCTCAGATCATGACTCATTATAGCAATAAATAGTTAGTTGATCATGTTGAATTAATGATTACAGGTCAGGTTTACATGATAAGCACATATTTTGACATGGATTTTTTTCATGATGCCAAGATTTATGAATTTAAATCATTAAAATGAGAACTCGTTTGTTACCAATTGATGTGTGCAAATTTATTCTTGTGCTCCCTGATTCACAAACATATTACTTAAATTTGTGGTGTAGGTGTACAATATTTCTGTAATAGCAGCATCGTGGGTGAGTAATTGGCATTTCACTGTGTGCTATTGACATTTTTTGCTGGTCTCTTATAAAAATAGGTTCTGAAAGAAGAATATGACTGATAGCTGTTTAGTATGCTTCATAACCGGGATCAGAATTCCCTACCAGCAACCTCATAAACCAACATTTTACAAAATTTCCTTCATATTATGCTTATAAAATATAACATGGTGACTATTTCACCAAAGGGTTTTAGGTCTCAGAGATAATCTTTAAGATGTCCTAGAAGTGCATAGGCTACAAGCATGGAGCTCAGGAGACACCTGAAATCCCAGATGTGTTTAGTTCCTTCCACTCTTGCTCCAGCTAATAACCTCATTAAACTATGATGAACTAAGTGATGACTGCAAATTTAATACAGGTAATGTAGCCATTAATAAAATTTTAAGCCTAATTCTAAGAACATGGCTCAGTGACGAACCAGGGCAAATGTAGACATAGTTAAAGCTTTTAATATATAATCCTTCTGTCTTTTTTTCTTCTAGTAAAATAAATGCCTTCTAGCAACACCTAACTATTTGCGTTTAAGATGAGTTTGTAATTTAAATTGCATTTCCGAAGTTCGTAGTTGTAATAAAGCTACAATCAACAGCAAGGTGAATCATCATGATTAGGACTGACAACACCTGTTGGGAATTTTATAACTAATTAATTAAAGCTATTGTTAAAAAATTGAAATGCTGCACTTAATAAATACAAAGTTAAGCAAGACAATACTCCCCTTTGCACATGTTAAAGGTAGGTGCCAGGAGAAAACTGAGAGATCAAATAGCTTCTTTTTTGGGGGGGTAAAATTTTAACCAATAAAAAATTCTTCTTCGTGAATTTAGATGCTTAGACTCTATTATTGTTTACTTGCCAGAGTAAAAAAGGGCCTAGGGTCTTAAGATATTTGATCTCTAAACCATAATCTAAAATTAGTGTCCTGCTTAGGTCAGGAATGTTGTGAGGTGGTGTATGAGCTCCTTTAAGAGGTTGTTCAAACCAGTGTAAAACTCGGCAGCATTACGTTTCACAATATAAACAAGTCTATCCATTGTCTGCCTTCGTGTATTACCATGGAGTCCACAAGGAAATCCCTACCAAAGCAATGGGAGGAACGATGGAGGAGAGATAAAGAGCAAAGAAAAATGGCTATGGAAGAAGGTGGGGAGAAGGCTGAAGAGGCAAACCGGAGGTTAAAATGGATTAAAGCCTACAATGACAACAGACTAGGCATTAAGGAGATGGTGCATACAAGGACGAAAATGGAACAAGATGAAGTGTCAAATGGAGAATATGAAACACAAAAGTACAGTCAAGGCAACTATCCAAGTGAGCTCTTCCGAGCAATGAATGAGCTGAAGCAGTGCACAATTCTCACCGATCTTAGTCTTAGCATTGTCAATGGAATGACATTCCAAGCTCATTCCGTGGTTGTTGCAGCTGTAAGCTGCCTTGTTCATAAAGGACTTCAAGAATGGAATAAAAAAAAAAAAGGATGCATATATGTATCCATTAATCCTAAAGTATCTAGCTTGGGAATAGCTGCAATTCTGGAATTTGCCTACACTGGAAGGATCACTGGTTTAAACAAAAAGAATTTAGCCCAGATTCAGACTGCAGCTCAACATCTGGAGGTTCCGCAGGTTATAGACCTTTGTAAAGAAGAAGATATGGAGAAATTTAATCAAACCAAAAACAAGGAGAAAATGAAATCTGCTGAAGAACTCTTAATGGGCAACTTGCAATTTATTAAACATCTATGGAAGAAAAGATTAGGATGTGACGTGGAACTGGAGGCTGAAGGAGAAAAATTTTTTGGTAAGAGGAGTTCTCATACAGTAAAGTAAAGAGTAAATATATATATACTCAAAATAAAACTACAATAATATAAAAGTATATTGAAAGTGTGCTAATATTTTTTTCACATTAATTTCCAGCACACAGGGTTGTCCTGAGTGCAACCAATGACTACTTCCATGCTATGTTTCTCAGTGGAATGAGGGAGAGCAAACAGGCCTCTGTGTCTCTGCTATTGATGGGTTCACTAGAGTTGGAATCTCTTCTGCAATACTGTTACAGTGGTGACATTTTTCTTGCATGGAACTGCATTTTTGAGATGACCTCAACTGCTCTTCAATTCCAATTTTTATCTGTTTCCTCTCTGTGCATCAGCTACCTGGAGAAACAAATAAGCATTCAAAACTGCCTTGATGTACTTACCTTTGCTGAAACTTACATGCTTGGTGACTTATCAGAAATGGCTAAAGACTTCGTCCTTATACACTTTCAGGAAGTTGTAAAAACCCCAACGTTTCTGGAGCTTCCAGCAGACACACTGCTGGACCTGTTAAAACATGATGCTTTGTGTGTTCCCTCCGAACTGGCTGTATTCCGAGCCGCGGCAGCATGGATTGATGCTAATCCAGTTGAGCGACTACCTCAAGCTCAAGAAATAATGAATGGTGTACGCTTTCCACTCATGACCTTTCGAGAGTTTTGTGAGGTAAGGGCTGTCAACCTGCAGATGGAGTGCAATGGACAGGAGGAAGTGTATCTTTACAGTTCAGCATTAAAAGAATTTGGGTTTGGAGGACATAGTCCGAAGGTACGCTATCGTGTTCGCTACCCCAAAGAGGTCATTATTACAGTGGGAGGTGATCAGCTAAATCCAGACAATGGCAAGCGGCTTCCAAGCAAGCAGCTATGGTTTGTTAACTCTTTGCGCAGTGGCACAGGATTGGTGAAGGACATGGAATGGAAAATTTTGTCTGAAATGCCTGAGAAAGCCAGATTCAGGCATGGCATAGTTGTACTTAAGGGTAAGCTCTATGTAGCTGGAGGCTGTCATTATTATTCCAAAGCAGATACAATGAAGTCTGTATACAGGTATAGTACTATGCTTATACTGTTTCTGTATGTCTTTATATTTTTTACTTTATAGTAATTTTATATTACATAATTGCATTTTATATTTGCAGGTATGACTCTTTTAAAAACCTGTGGGAGAGACTGGCTGATATGCAAGAGAACAGGAGTAACTTTATAACAGTGGTAAGGCAAGGCAACCTGTATGCAATTGGAGGAGACAGGGATATCACCACTAATCTGGACAGTGTGGAAAAATACTCACCTGAAACAAACACATGGAGGTAAATCACACAACAAAATATTACTATGTGTAAAGTAATTGATACATGTAAATTTAATATTAATTGCGTTTGATTGACAATTATCAGCGGTCAGGACTTCCTGTGTCAGGTACCTTTACGTCTGACTGGCCATGTTGTCTCGTGTTTTGGTAATTGTGTTTTCTCATTATAAATTAGTTTTGAGGTATGTAATTTTGTTGTTTGTAATGTTAAATTGTTTTGCATTTCTCGTCCTCCGTAGTTTATTAATGTAGTTAAATACGTTTTAATTTATACATCATATTTTAGCTTCTCACATCCACTGGACCAGCCTATGAGTGGCCATGCAGCTGTTGAATGGGGAGGAGAGATTTTTATCTCAGGAGGCTTTAACTGCAAGTACCAGTGCCTGGTGTCCACATTCTTATACCATCCAGAACAAGGTACAACATACCTGGCAGATATGACCCACGATCGAGCACAGCACTGCATGGAAACCCTGGCTGAGCACTTCTATGTGGCTGGAGGAATGTGCAATTATGAAAAGTTTTATACCGATCAGAAATCTTGTGAAAGCTATGACCCTGTAAGTGATTCATGGACTACCTTTACTGCACTTCCTCTGTCACATGTCGGAGGTGCGTCTGTTGTCTTGGAAGAAAAGTTATACATTCTCGGAGGTTATTGCCAGGAGGACTATAATGAGGTCAGCCTTGTACATCGTTATGACCCTGAAACTCAGAGATGGGACAATATGGGAAAATTGCCTGGCCCTGTCACAGATATCCGTGCTTGCCTACTTTACTTACCTGTGTCTCTTAGAAAATAGGAGGTACAGAAATCCCTTTTTGGTCAGCATGTTTAAATATTTGTAGATTTTTCATTAGATCACTATTATATTTGTGGTGCTAGACACTAGTGTTGCCAGGAGCACATAATGAAAGAATTGCACAGACACCCTGGACAATATAATTTGAAGACCTGTAACATTTATTAAAGCTACACTATATAAACAAAAGTATTGGGGCACCAGTTTTTCATTGAATTCAGGTTATTTTATTTAGTCCCATTCTCACAGATATTTTAAATCAAGCAACTATCTATCCATTTTAGCTAAATACCCAAATGTCCATAAAGACATGCTTGGGTGAGTGAGACTGGTATGGAAGAACTTGACCGGCCTGAACAGAGCCCTGACCCTAAACCCATCAATATCTTTGGAATGAACTTATAAGACTCAGTCTTAGTACATAAACAACATCTGTTTAAATCCTTTTCTGGATGAATTGCCAAGATTTCCACATACACAGTCTCAAATCTGTCTCAAAAAAAGAGGGGAACCAACTTTGAATGAAATGTCATGAAAATGTGTAGGTGTTCCAATACTTTTATCCACATAATGTATGTTGCTTTGGTGACAATTGTATAACTGAGAGCAAAAGTTGTGATGTGGAGATCTTTCATAACAAGTGTACAATACCTTTTTTATAGCTACAGATATCAAATTTAATTTAAAATGCTAAATTGCTACTCACATTATAGAATTATTATGTTCTAAAAGTATTAATTACAATATGGTTACATAATAAGTATTTACTTCAATATTTCTTCAGTATGATGCACTTTATAATATTTTTTTCTAGTGTAGTAAATTATATTTTATTAAAAGCTAGCCAAGTGTCATAAACTGTTATATTATGTTATATTAAATGCATGTTGTTTTAATTCATTAGATATACAAATACTCTATAGTGCACTTTATTGTCACTTGTCACTTTATTGTTATTGTGCTGAGAGGGTGTTTTTAGCACTTTTAATAGCCACCCATATGACAAAGTGAACTTCCATGTATTTTCACAGTCAGCATTGCATGCTATGGGTGACAAGTAGAGCCAAATGAGGGCTTTGAAGAGTTTTACTTACATTTATTTAGTCATAGAAGTTTAAAATTAAGTTTACCAATTTCTGATTAACATCATTGATTGCTTGCAAGGAGAAGATATGATTTAAGAATTTTGGCCACAGCTTTTGTTGTAACTGAAAGTATCTTCAAAAGATCATGTGTCTTTGATTCTGTTTTCTTGCTGATGAATGCAGATATGGTAATGTGCCACACATAAAATAAAAGAGTTGCCGTGAAAAGTATTTATTGTATTGCTATGGATGTAATGCAAATCTCGTTTTCATAAAAGCTTAGACACTTTCTAAAAATGCAATAAAATATTAAATGTGTTATTTGTTAATTTACTTTAACTTTCATTTAACAGACAACAGAAAAAGAAGAGATGTTCAGTATTATTTATAGACAAACTTAAATCTATTTGTTAAACCAATTTAGAAATTAATGCCTGCAACACATTCAACAAAAAGTTGAGACTGAAGAATTTTTACCACGGAGTCATCCACCCTTTCTGTTAATAATAAATGGAAATTGATGTATCATTTGGGAATTGAATATACTAGTTGCTGCAGTTTTATTAAGTAAGATTTTTTGGTTTAGAAGCTTAGAACCTCCTTTAGAAACAGTTTTTCCTCTTTTACTAACTCTATTATGTAATGCAATGAAGAGGGTAAAAAAATATATTTTGCAGGTTTGCATAGAGAAATCTTTTTTTTTTGAGCTGACTGACAAATCTGGTGGCACGGTGGCTTAGTGGATGGCAGGTTCGCCTCTCAGCACTAGGGATTCCCGGTTCGAATCCCCATCTGGGTGGAGCTTCCATGTTCTCCCTGTGTCTGCGTGGGTTTCCTCCGGGTTCTCCGGTTTCCTCCCGCAGTCCAAAAACATGGATCAAGTCAATTGAGTTCTCCAAATTGCCCCATATAGAGTGTGTCTGTGTAAGTGAGTGTGTGTCCAGCGATAGATTGGCGCCCTGTCCTGAGTGTATCTGCCCAGCGCCCGAAACGTTCTCCCCTGGATGGGCATGGGGAACCCCACCGCGACCCTAATAGAGGATAAAGCGGGAGATAATGAATGAATGAATGACAAATCTCTAGGGAGTTTTGGTACAAAGTATTAAAACAAACCCACAATCCAATCAGGCTTGAAAATAAAGCAATCAAAAGTGTTTGTAGCATGCCTCTTTTAATACTTATTCCTCAATACTTAGTCCTCTCTTGTTACAGTTAAACTGCTGATTGTGGAGCCTTCTAGAACAGTGTGTTCTCGGTGTGTGCTCTAGAACAATCTGTGCTCTGTGCTATTTTGCTGTCTCAATCTTTTTAAACGTGCTGAGGGGGTCAATACCTAAATTTGTTCATATTAACGAAATTATGTCATAAAAAAAACACTAAGCTATTTTGTCTGATAAACAACGGATTAAGTGAATTAACAAATGACATTTTTCATTTTTAAAGAGTGCTTTATAGAGAAGAAGGGGGAAAAAAATAGAATAGAATTAACATATAGAATTTATATTCAGATTTACTTAAATTGACATCTCCTGTAACTGTTACTTATGTTGTATAATTAAATGCATAAATGCACTACATTATTTGAAAATATTTTATATACGTTTATTCACATATATTATAACATTTATAAAATATAATTAAAATATATAGTTTCTATAAACAAAAAAAAAAACTATATACAATACTCTGTTTTTATTCATTAAAGATCAAACAACAACTTTGCAGCAGTCATTAATTTCTAGATACCCTTAATAGACCTCAATAACACAAACAATATAATGTGTGCTCAATCCTCTAATCACACCCCTCACCTCCTTTCCAATAAAAAGAATAAAAACAACATATATAATAAGATATATAATAAAAAATCTACTTTCATGCCTTAACATCATTAATATGTTGCTGTACCTGAACATGTGATCTCAACATGTGTGAATAGCCAGAGTCCAGAGCCCGGAATAAATTGCCTCCATCCTTTGTTGTAAAGGTGACATACATCCTTTCCCTTCAAATTGTAGTTAGCATTCATGTGCACCTGTGATCTTATTTATTCATTAAATGTTTTTTTTTACCTTCTAGTGACTGACTGGGGTACAAGCCTTTATTTATTCGTTGTAAACAGTCTGTTTCTGCTTCACACTCTAAGATGAGCAGGTAAAGAAAGCACACATGCCGCTAAATAGGTATTAGGACCAGGTGTTCTACACATGTTTTCCCAATGTTGTGTTTTAGGATCATACCTGTGGATCAGCTTTGTATCACTATAGTCTTCATTGCAATATCCACCAAGGATATAGATCTTATCTTCTAACACTGCAGATGCTGCACTAACATGTGGCACCGACAGAGGCATAATGGCATTCCAAAAGCCATTAATTGGATCATACATTTCACAAGCTAACTGATCAACTATTTTTCCGTCAGCATCTGTTACCCCGCCACCTACATACAGGTGGTCTTGAAAGGTTTCCATGCAGTGCTGTGCCCGACTCTGGGTCATGTCGGCCAGCTCTGTTGTGCCTTTCTCTGGATGGTAGAGAGTCATGGATGTCAGGCACCGATATCTGTTGTTAAAGCCCCCAGAGATGAAAATATACCCATTCCACACACTGGCCGCATGGTCACTTCTGGGTTGATCCAAAGGACGAACAAAACTAGTAAAAATATATATAATAATAAGCTTTGTCTATAAATGAGCTTAACAACTAACTGTCTATAATTACTTCATAAATACATAACAATTTAATATATTAATATAAAAATGATAATAATATTAATAACAATAGTATTATTATAAAAATAATAAGTCAATGGGCCAAATCAATAAAAATGCTATTTAAATAACCTTTCAAAAATACCAGTGCACATGAATATAAGATTAAGAATATTGTTATCATTACTTTCTTCTTAACATGTTAGATATGTGTTTTAATTTAAACAATACAACAAACATTAAAACATATGTAAATACATTAATATAACAAGTGGCACAATATAGGCAAATTATTAACACCAATAGAAATTGGATATATTTTGTTTTTTTTACTTTTTTTCTTTAAATAATTCGACATCATATAGCCAGATTTTGTAGCTAAAGCTAAATGATACAGGGCCGACAAAGAAATCAGACGTAAAATGTTCGGAAAAATGGTTCTTGTATAATGGGAAAATTAATGCATAATGTCGTTTTGAAAACAAGTTTCAGCATGTAATACATCTTTAATTTAAATTTACATACTGTTTACAATTTGGCATGGCGCTGTAAATTAAGTGCAGATGCTGTATTAGTGCCAACTTTGTGAACACACAGTACAAATCTAATGTTAGAGCAATAGATGATTGACAGATGGACATCAACAGCATACAATGTGCTCCAGTCATATTAATGTCATCAAACGTAAATGGTTTTCATTTAGCACAAAGCTTTAAATGCAAATTTTTTTCTTACCTCCAGGAGTTTGTAATGGGGCAGTAGACTTCTACACTGTCAGTATTGACCTCTGAATTTCGGTCTCCTCCAATAGCATACATTTTTTCCTCCAGAATAACAAGAGCAAAGCTGCATCTTTGTTCATGCATATTAGCTAATCTTTGCCAAATGTTTTGGTTTGGATCATACCTGCAATCAAAGGTAAATATAAAAAAAGTTCAGATAATAAAATACATATTGAGGAATATTTACAAATATAAGATGACCATATAAGAATTTACCTATATGTGCACCTCATGATGTCATTTTTTCCATAATAATGCCTGCCACCAACCACATAAAGCTTTTCGTTTAAAACACAAACACAGTGACCAAATCTTGGTTTTTTGGGAAGATTTACCAGTACCCTCCATTCAATCCTTTTCATTATCCCAACATAGTTACGAAAGGAGTTCCCGAACCATATTTCTCGACAAGGTAAGCGTTTATCAAGATCTTCTGTAATCTTTTCACCACCAACAAGTACCAAAGTCTGTTTTGGTAGGTAGCTCCTGAAGCCTGAATATGCAGCAATAGTGTTGGAGCAGAACTCTTGTAATAGGGTCATATAGAGATCTTTGGCACTGACCTGTGGCCATGAGGTTATAGCCTTTACCTCTTTAAATTCTGTAAAGGTCATGAGATGAAATAAGACATGTGCCAATAACTCTTTGGCTTCCTTCACTCTCCTTTTGGGAAAGGCCTCAATCCAAGATATGACTGCTTTGAACACAGACAACTCTGTGGTTACATTGAGACACTCACTGCACAGATACATCTTCAGTTTCTCCACCGGAAGGTAAAGAAATTCCTGTGTGGCTGCAAACTCTTCAAAATGCCTCAAGGCAAAGTCATCTGCCATTTCCCTTAAGTCACTCATTTGATAAGTTTCAGCAAAAACAGCTATGTCTAGACATTTATTACAATCTATTTCCACTTCTAGAAAGCTACGGCAGAGTGAGAGGGCAGGTTGGAACTGGAACTGGGTCGCAGTGGCAGTGAGCTGAAAGATGCAACCCCAATCAAGACACAGAGCTCCACTATAGCAGCAATGAAGGATGGCTTCCAGTTCAGGTGCTCCTATCATCAAAAGAGACACTGAGGCTTGATGGCTCTCTCTCATACCACTAAGGAACATGGCATGGAAGTAGTCACTGCTGGCAGCCAGAAATGCCCGATGTGCTATCAAGAGAAAAAGTCATGGGTTTGTTAACTTATGGATAAATGTAATTTATTATCATCAAGTCTATGCTGTTTAAATGACCTTTCAATAATGCCAGAGCACAGGAATTTAAGGTTGATAATATTTTTATCATTATTATCATCTTGACAATATTGTTGCAAACCCTATGTAAGATATGTGATTTAATTTAACAATACAACAGTTTTTTATACAACAACATTTGTATAAATGCATTGATATCAACAGTGGTACTGTATATTAAATAGTAAATACAATTTTTTAAACACAAATTTAAAATATCTGTGATTTATTAATCATCTTAAACTTACTTATAAATATCCACATAATTTAGTAAATCTAAAAAAAATTATATCCTCCAATGAGGATAATACAGAATTAAAAAGGATTAAATTGAACAGTATAAAGTGTCTGTCCACCTAACTACATGCTTATTACCAGACTCTTCCATAAGGTGTGATGCACATTGCTGTTTACTAACAGGTTATATCATCTTTTTGACCATGAGGTGGCAGTAAGGTGAAAGTCTCATATCAAGAAAGAAGTGAAATTACATGATTGTGGGAGAGAAAAGAGCTGTATACAAACCCACATACTTGAAAGTAAGTACTAGTTTGCGTCCATTAATTAGATCTTTTTTACCTTTCTAATATTGTTATTATGTTTTGTAATTATTTATATGGGTTTTGATTATCTTCCATATAGTCACTGTCGTTGACATAATTGACATGCATTTTATATGGAAGTTATGAACTGTTTTGTGTTTCTTTTTTCCATTTTACTTTTATCTTGTTAATAAACCTGGATAAAGACTAATATATTTAGTAATCAGTAATCTAATCCAATAGTAATCTAATACATCAGTTATACCAATACTGGGCACCACACAGCAAATCTAGATTTCCATGAAAGATGTTTAATATTAATTACTAAAGAATATTAATTTGAAAATGCTGATACGATAATGTAAAGTCATTAGAGACAGTCTTAAATGGACTAAAATGTGGACACCACTGCTTAAATTACTTGTTTTGTTAGTGTTTTATGGCTGAAATTAAGTTTCTGCACAAAAAAACACATTAAATATTGTATATACTGTAATTTACTGTATAAGATGATTGATATGATTTTTTTCACATGTAAGTAAGGTTCAGCAAATAATTAATTTATATAAAAAAAGGGTATGCTTTGCTTTCATACCACGGAATATGCGTCCTTCAGCCTCCACCTCCATATCACAGCCCACTCTTTCCTCCCACAGCTGTCTGATAGACTGCAAGCTGACCTTCATCTGTTCTTCGCTAGACATTCTTTTGCTCTCATCCAGCATCTTTCCTTTATTATTCATTCTCTCATTTTCTTCTTTGCAAAGCTCCACAAGTCGTGAAATCTCCAAATGAAAAGCAGCAGTCTGGATTTCACCTAAAGACTCTGCATTATGACCAGGAATGGTTCCAATGTAGGCAAACTCCAGTACTGCACATATACCCAAATTAGACACTTCTGGGGCCAATGGCAAATATAAATTTGCTTCTTTCCTCTCATCCCTTTCCTGAAGTAAATGCTGTATAAGAGAGCTCACTGAAGCCAGGACAAGAGAGTGAGCATGGTAACTAGCCCCACTTGCAGTAATCAGCGTAAGATCAGTTAGGAAGCAAGACTGCTTCATTTCTTCTAAAGCATGAAAAACCTCTTTAGCGTAGGTTGGGTGCCAATATAGAATTTCTGTATAGTTTTCATTTTCCTCACTGATTTCGCTTTTACGCGAACCTTGATTTTCATCTTCACTGTCATTACTTTCATCATCATCATCATCATCATCATCTTCATCATCATCATTTTCATTTACAACTTCTATTTTGTCCTCACCCTCAGACACCCTCTTGCACTCTGACATTTCCATGTCCAGATGTGGTACAGAATTCACAAGAACATCTTTTAGCATATGACCCCCGGAATGATTATTGTAACTCTCCAGCTCAGTGCCATTTTCATTAGAGCCATTTTCATCAGCTCTGGCCAGAGACAAAAAAATACTGTGGCTCCCGTTGTCTCCACAAAAAAAAGTCTGGTCATTGTCATTGTCATTTTCACAAGCATATGTATATAAACGCAGAGCATTAAGTTGTTCACCATCATCATCATGACTAATAGAATCATCTGCCACATCATTGTAATCTCTTACATTCATCTTGGTATTTTGGTGATTATATCTGCTTCTATGTTTCTTCGGTGTCCTGTATTTTCTTTGTTGTTTCCTCTTCCCTTTTAAGAAAGCTGTCAAAGGACAAAGCTGAGCCGGTGCCAAAAATAGAGTCCACTTCTTTGTCTTCTCATAGAAATGAAATCTCTGGATGTCAAGTCTTTTCTTTTTGTTTCTCAAAACTGTTAATCTGTTTTAAGCTCGATAGCCTAACCAACAATTGACTTAAGTCAACAATGTTGGAACACAACTCCTAACCAGTCATAGTTCTGTCGTTTTCATGTCTGACTGGACCTATCCTGAATCCCCCACTACCACCACACTCCAAGCAGAAAGCTATTTTTACCACTTACTTTTATTCAGATCACATCTCAGAGGAGACTTACATTCATGGATAGCTTCTAGATGTATTTGTTTTTTTTGTCATTTAAAAGGTTTTGACTCTTTTTATTTGCATTGGTCACAAAGCAAAATTTTGCAGACACGTTATTCTATATAAGATCACACACAAAATATACCTTGCAATAGCCTGATACTCTTGATTTTTTGTGTAAAATATATTATAAAATAGCAAAATTTTTAAATGAATCCAATCATTTTTATACTTAAGATGACTATTTCCAATCCAATATAGCTATAATGGGGGAAAAGCATTAAACTAAAGCATATTGATACTGTCATAGCAGTTGACTCTGAAGAAACTTGCTACACAACTACAACAGACAAACAAATTAAATAATAAAAGCAATTTAAAAATACCTCAGGACATGTGCCATTACTAATACTGCAACACAAATGATACCTTGGAATGCACTTGACCCTACATCCACAATTAAACCTCAGGATGCATGCCACTAATACCACTATGATGCTGTGCTTAACATACCTCAGAAAGCATGCACCCTGGCTAGAAATAAATATAGAAGAAAATAAATCAGTAAAGACAACACCTACCTAAACAAACATGGCAAAACGACTGCTGAACACTATGTGGGCCCCTCATCCAGACCAAGCCACTCCAATCACAAAAGACTTTGAGATACAAGATCCAATGTCTAGGTAGTCAAAGAGCCAAGGTGGGTCATTGTACATAGTTTGATCATGGTACATAGACCTTTTTGTCAATGCAGGACAACCAGTCACAGTCAAGTGCCCTGTTTGTTTCCAGCGTCATCTGAACCAGAACATAGTGGCAGCATCACAAGATACAATGAGATGTGCTGACAATGAAGGTTTAAATACACTCAGTGCTGGATCAGTAATTGCCAATGCTAATAAAACAGTTCCCATAAATAAAATAAAACTAGATGCTGTTTACATGATCAGTAAAGTATAAAAGTGGATATCTTTTAATTTACTTCGCAGAAAAAAATCTTTTGTTAGTCTACTTAGACAAATGTTGGATCTTGGGCTAGGTCTGCAAGTTCTGGTGAGCTAGGATGTTTGGTGCTGTTGGTCCACTTCTCTTGTGCTGATATGTGGTGTGCTGATAGGACACTGACAACACAGAACACTCATAGGCCTTCGTTTTTCCCTTTAAGTTATGATCTCGTAGTCAAAGGGGTGTCTCTGTGTTTGATTTCTAATGTGATAAAATTTCTAACTATGTCATGCTTTTTAGCCATCTCAACCTGTGACTTTCCTGTTACTCACTATAAAACTATGATAACCTTAGAGTGTTTGTTTATCTGGATTCTACACAAGACATTATATGGACTTCCACCGTTCTTGATATGCATTTCGTCATTTTCTATTTTTCATCTACCGTATACCTTTTCAATGTTTACTATGTGGTAACATTATCAGGGCATCCTAAGAGGATGGGTCCCCCCCCCCCCCCCCCCGAGTCTTAGATTGCTCAAGGTTTACCGTTTAGGGAGGGACAAAGTCTTTGCTTTAGACTTATGGGGTTTTAGATTTAAAGTTCTATAAATCCATTTAAAACAATGTTTTATTGTATTTTAAGTTTTTTACATACCTATTCTCAATTTAAATGTATTACTCAATCAAGCAGTCATACTTAATGATTGACTGTTGAACAGAAGGTCTTTTTGTCAGTCATGATTTCACTGAGCAATTTGTTATTGCTTAGCAATCCAGGAAGGCCACCCCCAAACTATTTAAAATTTACAATTACATTATTGTAAAAAAACAATTGATCATCTTTCCAGATGTGGACAGCTAATCAAGTTTAGTCTGAGATTAAATGTGGATGTCTTATTAGATTGTTAGGTTATACTGTTTAATGCTAAAGATATAAAGAAAAATTGAAGATCCATGTCACATGGTGCACACATCTTTTTTTTATATATTTATATAAAAAAGTGAAACACCATTTTGATTTAAGGAATCAAGTTAGAGTTATGAAGATTGTGCCTGGTTAGCACCCTGTTTGGCAAAACACCAGCAAATCATTACAAGTACTTTGGGCCATCTGTCAAGAATGTTGAACGCTGATGAGCATGAGCTTGTTGTTGACCCACAGTACCTTAAAACCTATGTGTCAATATAACACAATGAACTCAATTAAAATGAATCCTTTATTGTAATAAGTCTAATGCATATAACATTCAGCTATTGTTTATTGTATGTGAGGGTGGGGGTAAATAATGACAACGGATTTTTATGTAATTTTGAGAAAATGAAGAATAAACTGAACTCTTTTAACCAAAACATATTAGTTGTAAAACTGTAAAAAGAAAAACAGATTTGATGTAGGCTCTAGTGTTATGTATAATATGACTATACATAAGCATGAATCACTTGCACATATTCATTTAGCATATGGATGTAGTGTTTAAATGAGTAAGCTTCATAGTAATTTCTATAAGCTTTTATACCTTATTGAACAAGAAACTTTAAGCAGTATCTATTTTTCTCACCCAGTCCTTGACTACTGCAGAAATTTTGGAGGCATAGCTGAAATAGCATGTGACAGGCTGACATTAGATCAGAGAAATAAGATTCTTACTGAGTCAGGAGGAATCAAGTTGCTCCTCCACAGCCAAAGAATGGCATCTACTTGAAACCCATGGAGACAACCTTGAGTAAACAGCATTACCACTTTAGAGAATAAACAACAGAAAATCTGTCCTGCATCATGTGTACATAGAATATAAATCTATATTCCTGTTTATTGGTAGTTTTTTTGCTTTTTTACATCATTTACATCACTTACATATTAATATTTTAAAACTGTTATAGTACTGATGGACAGTTATTCAGTTATTCTCATACAAGGCATTGCATGTTGGTGTCATGACTGTGTGTGCCCTGCTGAAATGTGTACCTTAGGTGCGGTACTAATATCAGGTTCTTACAAACCTTATTTCTGAAGAGGTTTGGGATATATTGTAGAAATTAGTAACAATATGGAGGACAGAATGAGCAACAGGATGAACATGACAAGACCTTACAAAGGAAATAAGACTTGGAATAGATGGAAGTCTTTGTAAATTACCCACAATGCCAAAACATGTGTGTGTATGTGTGTGCGTGTCTGTATCTGTCAGTCTTCAGTTCTATAATGAACTTCTGACACCTGTCAGTATACAGTATGTTAACTTAGATTTTTTAGTTTAGAAAACATTTAAGTTTAATATATGTTGACAAAAAAAAAGGTTTTACAGTAAAATTATGATATGCTTTATTTTTGTGTACTTTACTACTATATATATATATATATATATATATATATATATATATATATATATATATATATATATATATATATATATATATACTACTATATTTACTGCTATATATATATATATATCTCATGGACTTGTGTTTTTTTTATCTTAAAGTTATAGAAAGCATGTTCAAAATTAATTTACATGACATAATATTTTAAACAACAGTCATCTGCTGTGAAACAATCATGTTTTATTGTGTGAAAATCTGGAGCCAAGATCAGTCGTAAACATACAAGTCAATTCAAAGCAATTCAAAGTAGATTCATGGTTATGAAAAAGAAGGCAGATGATGTTGATGGTGTCAGGATAAATGCACAGATGTATTATGCATAACACTAAATACAAAATATGAGTACAAAACCATGTAATGAAAAGAATAATCTAAATTAACTATTTCTCACGAAAGCATATTTATCACCAGAACTATTAGAATTAACTAGAGCGAGAATTAAAATACTAACATACTCATAAATTCTGCCACTTATCACAAACTGAATGCATCAGTTGAGTTTTGTCGACTTTTAAGCATGTTGAGCAGCCAGTGATGTAAGAACTACTGTTAGTGTAATAACAGCTAAAAACAAAGTTAAAGTTAGTGTTAATTATTACAATATAGCTTCAGATTATTACTAGTGGGTTAAGTCCTTTGTGACTTTACTACACCAAAAACAATAAGTTGGTTTATTGACCAGTAATTACATTAACTATAGTTATTACATCACTATCTGCTTCTCATGGTTAAGAATACAGAGCAAAATATTTCCTAATGAGCACATTAAAATATCACTGCCTGTACATTGCATAGTTTTATTCATTACCATTGTTCATCTTTGTATTCCATGCACATGTGATGCTTTGGACCATTTACACTAAAGTATGTGCTCACATACGTACTGAGACACTGCATGACATGAGGTAATAGACATGAACTCTGTTTTTACACTTTGAACTAAAAGTTGTAAGACTCCATTTTAACAGGCAAAGTTTGTTTAGTACTGTTTTCATTTTCATAACTGTCATATGTAAATGCTCTAATATGGATCATGAAACCCAAATAATGTTAAATAAATTAACAAAAGACACAAATTTCCAAAATTCTGTAACAATAAAATATGTTTAAGTGCACACAAATGTGTAGGGGTCGTTCTGTAGGGGTCGTTCTAACTAAATCAAACAAAATCTACTAATTACTATGTACCAATTGCAGTGAAACTAAAGACGACTGCAAGATAGGTTTTCAGCTAATATTGAAAACATTTTGTGCTTTTAATAACATTGAACACACCTGAAGGCAAGCTTGAAACCAAAAGGAAATCTATTTTACGAGTTATCGGTTGCAGTGGTTGTCAGGTATTAATCCAAGGAAAGAAGAATGAAAAAAACAGGATTATAAAAGATATTACAATAGGAAGGATAATAAAGAGGAAGAATAGGGATAAAGACTCAGATAAAGGCCATAAACTCAGGGACTGTTTTCCTATTTGGGGCTGGTCTGAAGCAGTCAAGTTGTCCGTAGTGTTACAGCGACAAATTACCAGAGGTCTTACCTGAGAAACACTCTCCTGAAAGAAAGAGAGTGTGAAAGTGAGAGAAGGACAGAAAAGGAGGGCAAGAGTGTGAGAGAGAGAAAAATAGGTCTGTCAAAATCTCATTACTCATTAATTAAACTGAATTGCAGGTCATACAGAATACAAATACTTAATCTAGAGTTGTGAGTTATAATAATATATGTAATATCCTAATAGAAAAATCTCTGTGCCTGAGTGGCTTTTCTCTGGGTACTCCAGTTTCCTTCAACATTTTAAAGGTGATATGTAAATCGGATATACTAAATGCCTCCCTGATTGTATTATCTGTAAACTACTATTCAGATAAGACTTGGTGACCTACCTCAGAAAAACCTTCACCATGAAATTGTCTGGATCTGAATCATTGTAAATAGGACTACAGAGCATCCAAAGGTTGCTCCCAACTGAATGAATAGCACACACACAATATAAAATATGTATAATTGTTATACCAGATTACATTATTATTTAAATTAGCTTTAATTTTCACATTGTGCTGACCCCGCACCACCTACTGGTTACCAGAGCTTGGCGTGACATTTAATTTAAATAATTAAGTTTTTTATTTAGATAACTCATCTCATTATCTTCCACTTAATCCTACACTAGGGATCTAGGGTTGAGGAGGGGTGGGGCTTATACAAAATAACTACATGGCCAAGCTTTTTATGAAAGGCAAGCTTTTATCCAATGGCAAGAAAAGAGCAACAAAAGTGTTCATGAACAGACTGTCACAATTCAAAGAAAGTGATAGAAAGAGATAAGTGATTAAAAAAAAGAGTTGTCTACACAGAAGACATGTGTAGACATTTTTCTTAACTTGTGTGAATCAAAACAGAACCCATGTTAATGTTCAGGCTTTGCACAATTGTTATGTATTTGCCTAAATGTCAAACTGATTTAAAGTTATGCTTCCTGCTTAACCTAGATGTATATTATGTTAAACTGATAAAGTGATCTGTTTTGCCTACTGTGCTTACAAACAGAGGAATTTGTCCCATCTGTTTAACCCATCCACACAGTGAAACCCACAAATATATACACTCTAGTTAAGTAAGCACACGTGTCCAGAACAGTGGACTGCCTTGTATAAGGCACCCGGGGAGCAATTGGGTTTAGGTGCTTAGGGACCTTCGGGTTGCAAGGCTGGTTCTTTAACCACAAGCCTACAGCTGCCCCCTAAGTACACAGCCATGAAAGAACAAGAACTAGTCTTCCTAAAACTGTTGCTTTATTTAATTATTTAATATAATAGTTTTGTAGTTAATAATAATTTAATAAGTAAAAATGTACTAATGCAATAATGTAATGAAAGATAATTCAGAATAACCTTCCTGATGAAATTTGTTTGGTGTCAATGTAACCCGGGAATTTACCCCCACACGTCCTCACAAAGAAAAAGAAAAAAAATCTTTAGAAATATTGGACACAATTTGTGTTTTTTTTTTATAGACTCCAACCTTTAAATATATACCTCTACCTAATCTTGAAAATAGTAACTTGTAGGCAGAACACAATCCACCATATAGTAAAAAAAATGTTAATTGTATTAAGTTTTACTGCTTTTTAGAAATATTGTCTGGTGCCAGCAGCAATCTGTGTGGTGCCAGCAGCACAAGAGCATATTCTGCATTTGATCCAGTTTTTTTTCATGTATGCTAGAGCTCGTCTAAAGGTAAGAAAGAAAACGCCATACTATCAAGTGACACCGTGACATCTAGTGGATTTCTTTAGCATAGCATACCTAGCGGTTGGTAGAAATCAGATTACAGGATCAGGTTCAGTTCACCTTCTTCAATAAATTATGACTATTAAGTTATGAGTATTTTTTTTTATTTTGAAAAACATTTAATTCTTAGTATGAATATTCATTTACAACATTTAGATAAAATATATTAATGTTTAGAATGTGATATACATTTTTGAAGGCACAGGGGATGACATTTGGATCCATGAAGTTGGATGAAGAATGTTAGGATTGTAGCACCTCTAGTATGGTTTTGCTTGGTGTGCGATGAGGACTAAGTCTCAGACTCCAGCGGTGGCTCCTGTAGCTCTGGCCCCCATCATCCTCACTCTCTGTTGTATCCTGCCTCGCTATTTTTTGTCGTCGACGCTTCCGGGAGCTGATTCGCTGAAGAGAGCCCACCGATTGTTGTCTGAGCAAATAGAACACATTGACACAAGTATGAAAGTAAATATGTGGTGTTTACAAAATAAGTCAACAAATTAGTAATTAAGTTCAGTTGATGTGTATATAAACATTAGACTATTGAATTACATCAAAATAAAGGTTTGATAATTATATGAACGTTATTAGCCATTATTCAAAATCTGTGCTTTGGATAAAAGTGTCTACAAAATGACCAAATGTAAAGATCTTCACACTATCTATAATCTAAATATCAAAAAGGTAACATCCATATTAAGTTGATGTACAATTATGCTGAACTAATATGTGCTGTATATTTTGGGTTTAATTCATGCATCATCCACTACAGCTGCACCTGCAAAATTGGAAACTCTGTGAGCACACTTTCAGTGACTTGGGAATGAGTCATTTACCTGCTATCTGCATCCTCTATGTCTGCATCTGCATCACTTTCTCGTTGAGGATCAGACTGGACACACTCCTCCTGCCACATGAGTCATAGGTATGAGCAAATGCACAAACATTTCTGCAGTGCCTCTTAATATGACTGTTTCTCACAAACACCTACTCACCTCAGTACCATAGCCCTCAGAGTAACTTGCCATTATAGCCCTGTTTTTTCCACATTCGTTACACTTCAGGCTGCTCTCCTAGGACAGGGAATGTTAAAGAAAAATCTACAACAGTGTCTAAGCTGTGGTTTGCACTTTTTACATTTTTATTTGATTGTAATCTTGAATTAAATCTTCATTTTAGTTACGATGCAAATGAACTCAACTTAAATCATGATATCTGGAGCATTCAATATTTAGTAATAGATTAGAGTACATTACAATTTAAACAATAAGAGGATTACAGACCCTCTTCAGGGGCCCAACAGTGAAAAGTGGTTGCACTGAAACTTTAAACCAAAGCTTTTAGTTAACAGCTCTATACGTTAGCCACTGATGCCCCACATACCATAAAAGCTATATGGGTATGAATTGTCCCAATTCACAGAATAAAAATTCTGTGTTAGTAATATCTATGCTTTATTATCTGTAATATCTGCTGCTTTACAGTTAACACTGCTTTTTTTAAACAAATAACCAAAAGTTTTGACATGTATAGTCTCTGATTGGACAGCCTTTTAATAATTAATGCTGTTTTGCTGTGCTGAATTTGAATAATATTTTAATAGTGCTGAATAGTATTTTAAGCCTCAACACTCAAGTGCATATAAAGAAATCATTTAAAGGCTTGTTGCATACCTATAACAAATATTGTGCTGGTAAATCATGATTCACATTTGTATAAATATATATTTGTATAGAATTTTAGTATTGTATTATTTAGCATCTTACCTTGTGTGTAGTTAATTTAGTCTTCTCTGTGTTTACACTCTGTGTTTAATCTAACCACAGTTCATTTGAAAGTGAAACAAGATGCACCTGCTCATATTTTGTCCACTTATTTATTTTGCATCAAAGTTAAGATGCCCGCATTCACACTTGTTCAATGAATGATGCTTTACACCAGAGTTTGTTTAAAGTAAATTAAACCACCCAAGTGTGAACACACTGTAATTAAAAATAGAAGCTGCAGCAAGAGGTTTCGCTGAAGATAATCAGCACAATTTTTTTTTGTTTGAATTGTTAATTCATTCAAATAGAGATAATTTGGTAATGTGTTATGAAAAAGGTGCACTGGAAAATCATTTAGAAGACTTGTGAAAACTTCTGAATATCTGTAAAATGTGCTAAGGTCCTGTTTAAACATGGGATAAAGGAAAACCAGAATATTATATTAAACAAAGAAAATGACACACACAAAACTATGATTTTCAAAACCTAGGATTTCTTGTTGATTAAGATGGAACACAAGAGAAAAAACAAATCCAAAAGGACCAAAGTACTGCACATAAAAAATACAACCTCAATCCTTCCAGAGCATTATGGAGGATCCATTATTATGTGAAGTTGCTTTTAAAACCACTAAAGTACAACAAATTGCACAGGAGAATGTCAGGGTTTAAAAAACATCACCTGAAAAGCGCAATTTCAAAAATACGATAACTAATCACACAGGCTATCTGCCTGTTGTTACACAATGATTTCTAATGCTTTCCATCTGACGGTGACAATTATTGCCTTCATAGCAAAAGACATACTGCTATATTGGTATAATGGGCTAATGTCATTTTGTTTTTTTGGAGACTTTCGTTTGCCTGATGTGCCAGCACCTTCTGGAGATATACTTCTCCTGTTAGTGCAAACAATTAATATGCTTTAAGAGTACTACAGAAAATACATTTGCAAGTATATTTTTCAGTTAAAATAAAATATTACTGGTATTATTATTAGGTTGAGTCACAATTAGACAAAATTCGATTGGTACTTTATATTCCCAATTAAGATCTCAGAGTCGTTCCATCTTATTGCAACAAGTGTAACTTTTTATATCAATAGCTAAAATGAGTATTCAGATGCAATGCACACACGAATATGCTTTCTACCACACTTATTCAGTCACTCACTCGGTCACTCACTCCCTCACACACACACACACACACACCCCTCTGTACCTCACAGTCTGAATTGTCAGAAAACTGGCCACTGGAATCTTGTCTCCTCGTCACCTCCATCTCGGTCTTCCTCGTTCAACCATAGAACTATACCTAGTTGAATATTATTGTTATTTGAATGTGGCTTTCTGCATTATCTCTGCTGACTTACAATGGCATATTAGTAAACATTATATTACAGATATTATGTTTTCCTTTTTTTTCATTAGGTTTGAGTATTTTCTTGCAAACAACAAAACTATTCAAATCAGTAACTTCTACATTCTTATAATAAATAATGCATGAACATAAGAGTCTATGATTAGTTGTTTCTCTCAAACCTCTATTTAACTAATAAATGTACCAAAAAAGGTTTCCACTGATTTTACTAATCTTTCTTTGAAATTTGTTTATAATTAATGTCTGCAACCCATTTAAAAAGTTAGGTTGTGACAGTGTAAAGTTTATTAAAGTTAAACCATTTAATAACATCGCATATTAATGTAACAGGTGATGGTATCATGTTTGGATCTGACAATTTAATTCGGTTGGAAGAGAAAATTTTCGAAAAGTTCCAATTTCCCAATGAAACTTTGCAAATAATTTAGTTTTAATCTTTTACTATCTAATATATATAGGCCATTAAGCCATTAATTTGCCATTAATTTGGGGAGTTGCTGAATGAATTAGTTCATGTTTTTAGCCATTTTTGAGGGGGGAAATTGTATTTTTTTACCAAAATAAATAAAATGTTTAATGAAAACCACATATTATGTTACACAGAGGGAAACATGTCTCTGTCACATTATTTTTGAAGTGTGTTGCAGGCATTAAATTATTTTTTTTAATATAATGAGCAATCTTAATACTTTTTGGACTAAATGGGAACAAGAACAGAAACATCTTAAATTCGTGGGCATGCATTAAGAAATGGAAGAAAATATAGTTCCAAAGTGGAAGCAACTCTGTATCGATTAATGGCCATGGTTTTTGAATATAATGGTCTGGTGTGGGGCGGCACGGTGGCTTAGTGGTTAGCACGTTTGCCTCTCAGCGCTAGGGATTCCCGGTTCGAATCCCCATCTGGGTGGAGTTTCCATGTTCTCCCCGTGTCCGCGTGGGTTTCCTCCGGGTTCTCCGCTTTCCTCACACAGTCCAAAAACATGGATCAAGTCAATTGAATTCTCCAAATTGCCCCATATAGAGTGTGTCTGTGTGAGTGAGTGTGTGCCCAGCGATGGATTGGCGCCCTGTCCTGGGTCTATCTGCCCAGCGCCCGAGACGTTCTCCCCTGGATGGGCATGGGGAACCCCACCGCGACCCTAATAGAGGATAAAGCGGGAGATAATGAATGAATGAATGAATGAATGAATGGTCTGGTGTGTGCGCGATCGTACACATCAATTGATCAGCCATTAAAACCTCTGTGGAATGTCAGCACTGAAGCGCACGTACTATTTAGTATGTAAGTGTTTAGTATGTAAGTGTTTAGTATGTAAGTGTTTAGTATGTAAGTATTTAGTATGTAAGTGTTGAGTATGTAAGTGTTTAGTATGTAAGTATTTTGTATGTAAGTATTTCGTATGTAAATGTTTAGTATGTAAGTATTTCGTATGTAAATGTTTAGTATGTAAGTATTTCGTATGTAAGTGTTTAGTATGTAAGTATTTCGTATGTAAGTATTTCGTATGTAAGTGTTTAGTGTGTAAGTATTTAGTATGTAAGTATTTAGTATGTAAGTATTTAATATGCAAGTGTTTAGTATGCAAGTATTTAGTATGCAAGTGTTTAGTATGTAAGTATTTAGTATGTAAGTGTTTAGTATGTAAGTGTTTAGTATGTAAGTATTTAGTATGTAAGTATTTAGTGTGTAAGTATTTAGTGTGTAAGTATTTAGTATGTAAGTATTTCGTATGTAAGTATTTCGTGTGTAAGTATTTAGTGTGTAAGTATTTAGTGTGTAAGTATTTAGTGTGTAAGTATTTAGTGTGTAAGTATTTAGTATGTAAGTATTTAGTGTGTAAGTATTTAGTGTGTAAGTATTTCGTATGTAAGTATTTCGTGTGTAAGTATTTAGTGTGTAAGTATTTAGTGTGTAAGTATTTAGTATGTAAGTATTTAGTGTGTAAGTATTTAGTGTGTAAGTATTTAGTGTGTAAGTATTTAGTATGTAAGTATTTAGTGTGTAAGTATTTCGTATGTAAGTATTTCGTGTGTAAGTATTTAGTATGTAAGTATTTAGTGTGTAAGTATTTAGTATGTAAGTATTTAGTATGTAAGTATTTAGTATGTAAGTATGCATTTTGGAGCTGAGCCCAGTTCATTGCGTAATCCGCCCGCTCGATTCCTCTTACACATAGATGGACTCTAACCACCCAAAATAAAGAGCCGCGCAACTCCGTTTAGAACAATTAACAGTTTTCACAGCGGCGTCCATTTAATTACGTCAAGAAAACAGAAAAGAAGACTAAAGTAAGTTGGTGTGGACAGTTGATGAGTCCAGTGTCAGGATGTTTGGACGTTACTTACAGATAACAGAGCGGACGTCATCAGAGCGCCTTAAATCCCACTTTCACAGCTCACTCGATTCCAGCCGATTTAATCACGACGGAGCTTCTGTGTTTGCTGCAGAAGCAGAAACTCGCGGTTCTCCTGTAAGGTGTGACATTGTAAACGCGGTGACAGTGTTAAAGCGCCAGTAACGGTGTCGGGAGCGCGCCTACCATAAATAACATTCCCAAAGAGAGGAGCGGGCACGCGCACGTCTGTGTGGGCGGAGATAGACTGCGGGTGCGCTGGAATAAACGGAGAGATGTACCGCGCATGCGCAGATTTCAGCGCGGTCATCACAAATGGGCATACTATTCAAGAATGTAGTTTACAGATTTTTCACTTATTCATTATCTTCCGTTTAATCCTTTATTAGGTTCTCTATGTTGTTCCCCATGCCCATCCAGGAGAGAACATTTCAGGGGCTGGGCAGATACAGCCAGGACAGAGCGCCAATCTATTGATGGGTACGCTCACACAAACACACACTATATTCAGTTCTAATATATATGGTACTATAGTAGTGATTGAGAATAAATCAACATTTCTTTATAATACTGAATGGTGGTGTTAAAGGCCAGGTCATTTTTTGTGAATACATATTCATTCATTCATTATCTCCCGCTTTATCCTCTATTAGGGTCGCGGTGGGGTTCCCCATGCCCATCCAGGGGAGAACATCTTGGGCGCTGGGCAGATAGACCCAGGACAGGGCGCCAATCCATCGCTGGGCACACACTCACGCACACAGACACACTCTATATGGGGCAATTTTGAGTATTCAATTGACTTGATCCATTGAGGAAACCGGAGAACCCGGAGGAAACCCACGCAGACACGGGGAGAACATGGAAACTCCACCCAGATGGGGATTCGAACCGGGAATCCCTAGCGCTGAGAGGCGAACGTGCTAACCACTAAGCCACCGTGCCGCCTGTGATTACATATTGTTATATGTATATGCACCCAAGCTTGTGCATAATAAAGCAAAAAGGCATGAGAGGGCGTGCATTATTGTGAATAAACGACAGGGACAAGAAGTGTTTTACAAACACACAATACAGTAATAAAATATAGTAAATAAATGCATTTATTCATTCATTCATTCATTATCTCCCGCTTTATCCTCTATTAGGGTCGCGGTGGGGTTCCCCATGCCCATCCAGGGGAGAACGTCTCGGGCGCTGGGCAGATAGACCAAGGACAGGGCGCCAATCCATCGCTGGGCACATACTCACACACACAGACACACTCTATATGTGGGGCAATTTTGAGAATTCAATTGACTTGATCCATGTTTTTGGACTGTGGGAGGAAACCGGAGAACCCGGAGGAAACCCACGCAGACACGGGGAGAACATGGAAACTCCACCCAGATGGGGATTCAAACTGGGAATCCCTAGCGCTGAGAGGAGAACATGCTAACCACTAAGCCACCGTGCCGCCATAAATGCATTTCCTGAATAAAATTTGTTAATAAACTGGTTTTCTGCAACTATAAGCATTCAGTTTACCTTGAATCCATGTTTTTTGGACTGTGGGAGGAAACCAGTTAACCCAGAGGAAATTCATGGGGACACAAGAACATGGAAACTCAGATTGTGATTTGAACCACTGACCTGCTTACCACTACACCACCATGTCACCTTGTACTGATTTTTGGTACGATGCGTAATTATCAAGGTTATATGATTATTATGCAATAATTAACATTACCAGAAATTTGCATGAAATCACAGAATAATGCACGGTTTCCTATGTTTGTTATTTATTTGATGTAAACATGAAATATAATAAATAAATTAAATAAAATAAGACAACGCGATGCTTTTGCTGAATATTAACACAAAATATTCTTTATTACACAAAATATTAAAGTCCCTTAAAGTACATATTCACATTTATTAGAAAGAAAACTAGGTTTTCCCTGTAATGACAAAGTAAACAGACAAATGTGCTACAACTCGTTTTTCTTGTCATACTTTGTAAATCCCTTTACTCTGTTCTGTTGCAATGGTCAGGTTCCCAATGGTCCACCACAGAGAAGATAGAATTCAGGCACTTAAGCCTGCACTAACTACTGACTTGTGTTGTTGTAAGTTGCTTTGAATAAAAGCAGATGCTAAATGACTAAATTTAAGCCATAGCACTTGGTGCGACCGGGAATCAAACCGTAGACCTTCAGGTCGCAAGGCTGGTTCCTTAACCACAAGCCTATCACGGCCCCTGTAGTGATAGAGGCTGCCTCAGGGTCCCGAATTAGGGGATTTTACAGCTTCAACATCCTTGATAGACAAATTTTGATTTGGTGTCTTAAAATCAGCAATAAGTTTGCTTTCCACAATCTGAGAATCAAGACATGGCATGGGTCTCTGTTATTTAAACAACAATATATATTCAAGCAATGGTATATTACTTTATATATATATCTCTTTTTTTTTCACGATCTATATAGAGATGGCTGCACAGGAAGGAGGTGTGGCATGTATATCTAAAAACAAATCTCTTCTTTTGAGCTTTACCACTAGCAGATGCTGGAGCCACTGGATAATTAGAAATCATCAAGTATAATTATGAAGGAAATTCAAATGACCTCCCCTGGGTTTTGAAGTGAACACAAATGGCTCTAACAGTGGTTAAATTGTTTAATTTAGAGTAAAACAAGACACTGGTGATTCACAGGATTGCACGTCTTTAAAATAGGCAACTTACAAAATGTGAAATGCATTTACTGTGAACTTTGCAACAAAAAAAACCCACAAAGCTTTTTTTCTAGCATTTTTTCTTTTACATATCATCTGCTTACTAATTTGATATAAATACAATGGACAAAAATATTGGGACACCAACAGGAGTGTGATATTCTATTGTACACTGGTTCCAACATTGCAGCTGTAAGAGTTTTCACTCTTTGGGAAGGTTTTCAACAAAATTTTGAAGTGCAGTTGTGGAATTTATAGACCATTAAAAAAATGTTGTAAAGTTAGACACTAATATAATGGCAGAGTCTGGTGTCTTTGTTTCAGTTTATCCCATGCTGTTCTATGTGTGTGGGACGGTCAGGTTATTCCACACCAGATTCATCCAACTCTGACATTATGTACCAGGCTTTTAATAGAGAAAGAAAGCAATCACATAGTATAATATAAAACTCATATTAAACACAATAGCACATAACAAATTGACTTTTTTAAATATAGACAAACAGTCTTCTATGATGCACAGTGGTGAGTGGTGTACTGTAGCACATAAAAGCAAATAAATAGACTGAAAAATTGTCATAAGCACAAAACATAAGTGTTCCAAATAACTAGTCCTCAACAGAGGCTTTTTCAGTTCTGAACTAAAATCCAGACAGTTCAGCTTATGAATGATTATTTGTTTGAAAAGTGGAGGCACTCCCTCATCTCAAAAACATTTTTGTTAATTAAATTTTATGTCGAAATAATAATTGTATATGTATTTCCTTAATTAATATATTTTGATAACTAAATTAGTAAAGTTTAGGTCCTGAAGTATTTGAATATTCAATTCCAAAATAAAAGCATTCATGTGATTAAATGTCTGCTGGTTTCATAAGCGAGCTCTTTAACTTTTAATTGCTCATACTTTCTAAATAATATTTTTGTAAATGAATATATTCTATTGCTTTGTAGTAATGGTACATTTATGTCTTTTAAAATAGAGAAAGACATTCAAAATGAATGCATCGTGACTGAGATAAAAGAGAAGGGTGGAGATAATGTTCATACTCAGGCAGCAATGTAAAGAGTAGATGCTGATGTGATAAGGAAATTAAGGAAAAGGGTGCAACTTGAATAAACATTTACTGACACCACACACACTGTCGAGTATAACAACCACTTGGATGATCAGTTACACATGGTGGAGTGGTAGATGCACATGCTGGTGACTTACGATTTAAAAGGCACAATTACCCAGACGTCTTGCTTTGAAAATGCCTATTGCGGATTCTTATTTTATTATGCATTTAAAGGAAATTTTTAACACATAGTTGTTCAACTGGATTATTCCCTATGATGAATTTGTCAACTGGACATGAATGAAGACTGAACAACAAGACACTTAACAGGTTTTATTTTTATGTGACATACAGTTGTTTGGATGGAAGTATTTGTCTACAGCTAATTAAGTTTCTGTGTAGCATCTACACAAAATCTTCTTGCAAAAGATCCGGTCTGATGGGATGATCTCATTTTTACATTTCATCTGAATTCACAAAAGGACTTGATATTTCAATATTCTTGACGTGCCTTCTCAGGATAAGCTGATGAATCAATCCAAAATCTCTAATCTTGATCCGGGCTGGTCTCAGTTCATGAGCCAAAAGCCTCGTTTACAGATAAATACCTTAGATTTTTCTGATTTGTGGGATGAAGAAGATCTGGACCTGGATTGTGCAGAAGATGATACCTTTCATAGTGATTTGCATTCTCATCAAAGCTTAGGACACCATTTGGACCCTCCGCCACCTCCACCAGCCCCACCATTAGCTCCCCTTCTTTCTCAGGTGCCTTTGGAATCAGGACGTCAAACTCTTAAACTGCACTGGAAGGAGTTGCTGAGTTTGCAGCCGCTTCCCCGGATCAGTCGTTTTGGGCAACAATCTATTTGGGCTACTTTGGAACCAGTGCGACTGGATATCAACAAACTTGAATATCTGTTTGAGAGCAAAAGAAGCAGTAACAAAGGTCTTTTATCTCTAATGAGTAGGACACGGGTAATTGTACATATTTACACATTTATTAGACTGTTATTAGAATACAAAATACAGTAAATACTTGTACATGAAAAAACTTTACAATATATCTCTCTGAGCTGGAAGTTGCTGACCAAAAGCTTGTTTGAATTGACCAAAGTAGGCTTTCAATATTACGTGTGTGTGTGTGCTTGTGTGTGTGTGTGTGTGTTTCAATTTTTAATATATATTTGAATTGACTATATGTATTTTAATAAATAATAAATACTTTCATAAATTAAACTTTGCAGTGGATTAAATATATATTGGTTCTTTACTTTGTATTAAATTGAGGCTTTTCTGTCTTCACTTTTAATTAAGCAGATACAAGACAGTCTAGAGATTCAGTGAGCACATGATTACAGAATGGAGCATTTAGCAGCCTTCAGCAAGCACACTGATCTGCTGATGTTGCATGAGCACTCGTTCAAAAAGGGACAGCTGGCTTTCTGTAGACATCTTTGACCTTGCCTCCTAAACTAACAGTTTATATAACAGACAGAACTCAGCTAGCTGTTTATAACACTTAAAACTAAATAGAACAACAATACGCACAAACAGTTGACATATCTTTAATCTAGGTATACCGCATTTTTTAAAGATTGCATTATTTTTAGAGTTACCTTAAATGAAAAAGCTGCAAATCTCAGAGTGACTGAGGGTTAAATACCCTAAAGCAGGATTACATCTGATTTAATCTGTCTGTCTCTGTGTATTTCTGTTTGTGTGGAGCAGAATCAGCCCTGTGTGTCTGTGCTGGGGGTGAAACGCAGTAACATCATCACTATAGCTTTGAGCAGCTTGCCTCCTCCTCACTTGCTCCCTCCAGCCATCTACAGCATGGACTCAAGTGTACTGGACAGGGAGGATGTGCAGGTTTGTCATCAAAGCTACATCGTTGTAGTTGAATGGCTTATTTGTAAACTTAGATCATCAAAACTTCTAAAAAAACACTTAATCAGCATAAAGGATAAGATAAACATTCTGGCATCATTTATATTTAATTAATTAATTCATTCATTATCTCCTGCTTTATCGTCTATTGGGGTCGCGGTGGGGTTCCCCATGCCCATCCAGGGGAGAACGTCTCGGGCGCTGGGCAGATACACCCAGGACAGGATGCCATTCTATCGCTGGGCACACACTCACTCACACAAACACACTCTATATTGGGCAATTTTGAGAATTTAATTGACTTGATCCATGTTTTTGGACTGTGGGAGGGAACCGGAGAACCCTGAGGAAACCCACGCAGACACGGGGAGAACATGGAAACTCCACCCAGATGGGGATTCAAACTGGGATTCCCTAGCGCTGAGAGGAGAACATGCTAACCACTAAGCCACCATGTCACCTTCATTTATATTTCATCATTTATATTTCATTTATATATTATATTAAAGTTTAAAACATGAGTGGTTTAGTAACTTGGTAATTTAACATGACATCTTATGGATCTGCTAAAAATGATTCGAAATGTTGTTTTAAATTATTTGAAACAAGTAATTTTTATGATTTAATTTTGTAGTGTCAGATTCACACTTTATTCATATTACATTAATGACTTTCCCAGATCTTTTTTATTTTTTATTTTTTTTGGAACAGAATGACATTAAAGTGGATTACCAAATGTACTGCTGTTCCACAGGCCTCAGGACTGTTAAATCAAACCTATGACACTCCATAACAATATTTCAGATAATAAGCCGCAACTGTTGTTTGGATAACAAGCGTCCACATAGTTTTGAGGATTTATTTCTCTGCGAGGATGATAAATGAAACAAGGAATGAAATGAAATGTTAATAATAAGTAGGAATTTCCATAATATTTAATTGGTAATATTTATACTTGCACACATTTACTAATCAGCCTTTTAAAACTGTCACTGATTGAATGTTGTTGCTCTTAGTATAATATTTATGCGTTGCAATATGTTCTTGTAGAAGCTTCAGTCACTGGTACCTTCTGAGGAAGAACTGAATATAATTAAGGAGGCAATGTCAAAAGCATCACGTTGTACCCTGGCTTCTGCTGAGCAATGCCTTCTTACCCTGGGCAAAATCTCACATCTGCATACTCGGCTTCAACTTTGGTCTTTTGCACTGGACTATGACACGCTAGAGAAGGTGAGATTTAAATATGATTTAAATTTAATAAATACCTTTTTAAAAATGAGAAGCAGAAGTTAAACAATATAATTAAAAGGAATAGTTTTGACTGTTTGGTGAAGCTGCTGTTGAGCTGTGTGCCTGCTCAGCTTTTATACTCTTAGCCTTTACTCTTTTGGAGTCTTCGTTTTTTTAAATAACCTAATACATGAAATAAATTTCATTACATTCTATTTACAATCTTAACTTAAAAAATCAGTTGAATGTTTTTATATGTGTATTAAAATGTGATGTTATATGTGTTTATAACTGTAACTGTAACTGTTCCTAAAACTAAAAAAAGTTTACTCACAGCTGGCAGCATATACAGTATAAGTCAGATAAATAATCAAACTCCCCTTTTTACTGTTCTTGTTTGTTTACACAGACTATGGTCAGTTTATTATTTCTCTGTTTGATTTTGATACTTTGCTTGACATTTTCTAAACAGGAAATTGCAGAGCCTCTCTTTCATCTAAAACTTGCAATGGAGCAGCTGGCAGGCAATCAGACGTTCCGCTGCATACTCGCAACTGTGCTTGCCATTGGTAACTTTCTAAATGGCTGTAAGGTACTTTTCTTTTTATTATTAATTTGAATTTAACCTTAAAAAAGAACAACTAAGTAAGATGAGTTTCAATATTTCTTTTTACTGCTGACTTATCTTTAAATCTGAGTGATTTTCACTTCTGTTTTTAGAGAAAAGTTACTAGTTTTGCACTAAAGATCAGCTTCTTTATAACAGTGAAGGTTAATATATTAATCTTAATTTAATAGCACAGCATTATAATTATATAACAACTTATTTATTGGTGGTGCAGTGGCTTAGTGGTTATATTTCCTCTCAGCACTGTGGATTCCATGTTCGAATCCCAATCTAAGTGGAGTTTCCATTCTCCCTGTGTCTGTGTGGGTTCTCTCCAGGTTCTCCGGTTCCCTTTCATAGTCCAAAAAATAGAATCAAGGTAAATTGAATGCTCTAAATTGCCCCAAATGTAGTGTATGTGTCTGTGTGAGTAAGTGCGCCAAGCAATAGATTGGCTTCCTGTCCTGTGTCCCCCCCCCCCCCCCAAGATAATAAACTAATGAAATTATTTATATTTTCCCTGTTAAATGTAGTGATTACTAATAACATGATACACACTATTGTAATGTTTTATTTTATTTTGATGTAATTACATATTTTGATATACTCTTAACCTAATTTTCATATTTATGTTTTTTAAAACTTGACCTGTATTTTGTGTCATTTTTTCTACCCGTTTCACCTGTATCATTTCCAGGCTCGTGGATTTGAACTGAGCTACCTTGGAAAGTTGTCACAGGTGAGGGACACACATAGCCGACAGCCGCTGCTGCACCATGTGTGTGTGCTACTACTTCAGCTTTACCCACAATCCTCAGATCTATACTCTGATATCACTGCTGTCACCCGGGCCAGTAAGGTAGGCATTTTCAAGTTATTATAAAGTAAATACAGGAACATCTTGTTTCTTAATTCTTAAATAGATTATAAAAACTTTCCAACTATATTTTATTTTAGGGGTAAATATGAAAATAGATATATGGACAAAGTCTTTAAACTTATCATAAATTCTGATGTCATTGGGATGTGGGAAGAAACTGGAGCATCTAAAGTAAATCACCAAAGACAGACTTTTTTTCCACGCTAACTAGAAATCACACCAGAGACCTCCTTGCTACTGATGTAGAAAATAAATTAATTAATAAATTAATGTGTATTTTAATTTGGATGTCCAACAAGCTCATATACACATTCTTTATCATCTCCACCATTATTTTACCATTCTTTACATTGGTGCCATTCTTTATTTCAAGGTATACTTACTTCAGTTGAGGTTCAATAATTAAATTATCCTTAATGTATTTAAATACCTATTTTTCATCATTGCAGTTAATAAACTATATATCTCGTCAGTGGGATTTTTCACAGATTCAGTCCAATCTTTCTGCGCTGGAGTCACTGTGTAAAGCATCCTGTGATCAACTGCATCTACTAAATATAAACAGGGAAACAAAGGCCATGGTAGAAGGACAATCAAATGCAGTATGCCTTTACCAGAGACTGCCACAATTTCTGAAAGAATGTAGTGAAAGGCTGAAGGTGCTTCGCGCAGTCCACCGGCGTGTAATTAACAGGTAAACTTACTCCATTTTGATAAAGTATATGTATTATTAAAAATCCCGAAAAAACCCATTTAGTTTGCTCTTGACTCGGAATTTGTGATTGTGTAAATAAATGTGTTTGCATTTATAAAATATTATTTTGTTATATACTGTATAATACACATATAATATAAAATCAATATATAAATATTTGTATATATAATTTTCTGAGTTTATTACTGAACAAACCTTTTACTTTTTCTCTCAGATTTCACTCATTTCTTTTGTACCTGGGTTATTCTCGCTCCATGGTAAGGGAGACATTTGCACATGCCTTCTGCAAAACTGTCAGTGACTTTGCCCTTGAGTACAGAGCTGCTCGGCATGCCATCATTCAGCAGAAAGAGAGGGAGCGAGAACGGGAGAAGGGGATGTTCAAAGAGGAAGAAAAGAAACAAAGCAGCTCTAATTCTAAAAGCAAGATGAAGATTTTGCAAAGTCCATCTCAGGTAAAAAGAAGCTCCAAAAGCAAGACTGAACATATATTTATTCATTTTGAATATCTATTTTTCCCCAGTTTTTAATTTTGAAATTCTTTATCATTAACATAATGTGTTTGATAGGAAACTATTTTTGTCTGAATTTATTTTACGTTTAAATGTTTCATAAAGTTCATTTAACTGCAAATTTACTGTTTTAATAAATCAGAGATCTTTAAGGTAGTTTAATAAAATTAGACCTTGGTATTTTTTTCACAATTTCATTCAAAAAGGGGCATGAAAAAAAGGTTTAGGATTCACTGAACCACCTTTGCAAACAATATCAGAGACATAATGTATCATTGGCTGGCATTCGACAGCTTTTGCACAGAACTTTTCAAACTACCTCCCACAATAGTGTTTTTTTATATCTTGACACATTGGGGTCTATCATGATCCAAACGTGTGTGTGCATGAAGTAAAATAGGGAGACCCAAATTATCTTTCTCTGCAGGACAGCATGGAGCAGTCGAAGTTAGAAGAAGTGCTAAAGACGCCTGAGTCATCCCTCTACGTTGACTGCAGTCTCCCACGTCACCGCAGCAAGACACCAAACACCAGAGGTATGAGCCAACACAAGCGTCGACATAATAAAAGAAATTAATTTATTTTGATCTGTATTTAGTATTTATAATCTTACAGGTGTTTCTGTTTAGTTTCAGGTTTACTGCCACGAAGACTTAAGTTGTAAACAAAACTGTTCTGATTTCTTTAGCAAGGAATGATTTATTAACTAGATCATCAACCATGCACACAAATCTTTTTGAAAATTAAACTACTGTACTGTATAACTTCAACAATTTTTATGTCAGTTTTTACTATGTGTTTAATAAAAGTTATTGTTTTCCTAAATAAAGCATGTTATGTTAAAAGAATGTCTGTTAAAAGAATGTGTCATATGTACAAACATTGAAATTCTGTGTTCTATAGACTTTTATATTCTTTTATATACAAAATACTTAGATGTTGCAATAATGCAAATTAGGATGTTGGTGTCATTTAGTGACTGGAGTATGTATGTAGGAAGGAGAGAGGAGCGATTAAGCGCGTCTGACTGAATTTCCCCATTGTGGGAAAAATAAATAAAGGTTTATCGCATCATATATATATATATATATATATGTGTGTGTGTGTGTGTGTGTGTGTGTGTGTGTGTGTGTGTGTGTGTGTGTGTGTGTGTGTGTGTGTGTGTGTATCAACATCCTAATTTGCTTTATAGTCAATTTGTGTGTATTTGAAATAAAGGAATAGTGGAAAAGAGAAAAACGTGACCCCAAAAAGTATCACTACAAACTATTTCCTACGTTTTATAAATCATCTGAACACAGAGTATAAAAGGAACGTTTCCAACAACTTTAGAATGATGATAGTGGTGGTTGTCATGGCGATAAAACTAAAGGACCATCCCTTCACCTATCAATTATAGAGTTACAGAAGCCTTCTGCAAATACTCAAAAGATTATTTTAGATTCAAAGTTCAGAGTTCAGGTAAGATAAAGCTGAAGACGTCAGTGGACTTCTTTTTTTTTGCCCTTCTCCATCCTCGAGTTGTGTGTCTTTATCGCTTTAATGCAGAAGCTTGTTTCACTGCCGCCCTCTGGCGGTGGACAAGCGTGTGCCTGGTATACTGTGCTGCGCATGCGCACGGCGCCATTTCGTGCCCTGGCCTCGGTGTGTAGTGAGCGAGCAGCCACGGAGCCCGTTCTCAAACTGTACTGGGTCGATTTTAATCATTTTTAGATTTAAACTCCCGGTGAGTATTTTGATTCGAGAGATTTTTTTTGTGATTTTCAATTTTTTTTACTGACTTTGACCTTAATCTTTGGAGCGTATTTTTTTGTGTTTTTTTTTTTATTTTTTTATTTTTAGAGCCTTTTTTCTGGGCGAGTGCTGCTCTAATGGTGTGTGGCGTGCATTTTGTAATGCAGGAGGTAGACTGCGAAAAATAACGAACGTGTTAATTTTTGTTTTGTTTTTCGAGATCAGATCCTTTTTGCTCGAATTAACTTTTTGGCAAGACTGCTTCCCATCTAGAGCAGAGGTGTTGGTGTCTTTTTGGAGTTGATTTGGAGGGAAATGTAGCGAGGACACGGTGCTCGGTTGTGCTTTTCCAAGATGGTCGTTTTCCTCCATATTTGGAATGTAGGAGGCGTAAAGTCTTTTAAAAGAGCTTTTGAGTATCTTTTTTCCCCCCCAAATAATAGCTTTTGACGAGTTTTTATTCTGGACCTGGCTTGTCTCTTTGTGCTTTGTTTTTAATACATTTGCTGCTTTTTGGAGACTCGTTGGTTCATTTTGCTCATGTGGATTTGAGGGGTTTTATTTTTTCGCTGGCGCTGATTTTCTTATAAATGTTGGAGAATGTTTTTAATGGACTGCAGGAGACAGACGTTGTGTTTATCACGGACTAATTGGTCACTGATTTTCACCCTGTAACTGGTTATGTTGCTTAAAACCCATTTGATTTAAAGCCAAATAAACGGTGGACGGATGATCCAGGATCTGTTTTTACTTAAATTAAACCAGATATTTTCATGCAAATGGCCTCTGGTTCCTCCTTATATTCGACAATGTTCAGGATTTATTTGTATATATGCAGGTCATTGTGGCTGAAAAAAAAGTGTATGATTTGGGTTTTAAGTCTGGATTTTCTTTGTACTGTTCCAATACTGTTTTCAACACGTCCTTACACCACAGTGTTTCTGTCTTATGCTGTTTAAAACTTTGCATTAATAGCCAAATGCATATTAAGCATTTACCTTGAAATCTGTTGACATGGTCAATTACATTAAAACTTAAGGCCTTCAGTCCAATAATTCATGCAGATATCCAAACATCAATAACTTCATATAAAACTATAACATTTATACTGTATTTGGTCATTTAGCAGACACTTTTTTCCAAAGTGACCCCCAACCTTTAGATTGATGGTGAAACGCCGTAACCACCGACCTTACCACACCCTAATGTTTTGAGTTTATTGTTCCAGTATAGTAATTTATTCCTATTGGGATGCCTACTTCATATACGGCTGCCAGGAACAGACACAAAAACAGCCTGACCCGTTTAACTGTTAACTACTATACTAACTATACTATTTTATAGTATTAACTACTGACTTGTGATGTTTTCATTTGTAAGTCGCATTAAAAAATAAAAATAAAAGCGTCTGCAGAATGACTAAATGTAAATGTAAACCGTATTTACCTCTGTCCAGTGACGGTTGTTATGAAGTTCACTGGATTGCTGGATGGATTTAGTTGATGTAAAATTATGCTTAATGATTTAGTAAAATATAATAGACTCAATGTGAGTCTACTTCAGGTTTACAGAGTTTTAAACATTAAGGGAACATTTTAAGTGCACTGAAAATGTAAAACATTTCACAAAATGGAGAAAAGAACTATTACACACATTTTCAAAGCTCTTAGAGGTATTATAATGAGAATGGGAGTTCGATAACATTAAATATCTGACATCATTTAAATATAAATCAGTTACATTTTCTTTGCTTTAGTATAGCACATTAAAAATGGCTTTAAATAAACAATTTATTACTAGAACATGATAATTTGTTGCTGAAATCCAATGACGTTCATGATATGCTGATAAATAGGAAATTGTTCTATTTAACACATTTAATTTAATAACTATATTTTGTGACAAGATAATAGTAGTCAGTAACACATCTATATACAAATTTGTGACCTCCTGCAACAAAAATGACAAAATAAGAGTTTAAATCATAGTTCTTATTTTGTTAGTGACTTTATACAACAGCTTCTCTGCATGAAAAAAAGCTCATTCATTAATCATCCAGTTGTTTCGGGGTATTTGCAACATTAAAAGTCAAATATGTGAACTAATATTAATTACCATTGATTTTGGTTAAGAAGCATCTGGATAAAGCATGTCTAACGTGGGACATTGTGTGAATTGTCCTATGTAGCACCTTGGTCCTGAAGAAACCTTGTTTCATTTCACGCTGTATCATACACAAATGTTTCTAGTATGACAATAAAAATATTTAATAACTTTGAAATTTTAATCTATTCATAGACTGGGTTCTAAACAGTATTGGAACACTGGTGAACTTTTATTTCTGTATGTGTTTTGTTGTGTTATGTATGTGTTTTATTGTGAGGGTGGGGGGGGGGGTGTTAATAGTAACGCAGCCTCATCCCATTATTCAAGCTGTGTCGAAATATTCCATCATGTATTCTATTGTAGACAGTGCTGAAGTTATTGCCTTACAGGTATGCAGCGCCCCCCCCCCCTCCCCCATTGCCATGTTCCATAAACAGCATTTACACACACTATTCATGTTTGTACACAATCACACCAATACAGATTATATTTGTCTGAATGGCTCTTATTCCACATCATTATGTATTTGAAATCCTACAGTATACAGTATCAAAATAAAATATGCCCCATCTCCACCATCATTCCATGAACTTTTTCTTTTATTTTTTCATTATTTATTTTGCATAATTAAGTGTCCTGTCTGATTTGTGTCTTATTTTTGTTTCCTCCCTCCGTTTTTGGTTTTCGATGCAGGTGTCTTGCACAGCTTCAGTATGTAAGTTTTGGTTTCATTTATCCCCATGCATTTATACATTTTTTTTGCTTGTGAATTTAAAGCTGTGAGTTTCTTTTTTTGCTTAGTGTTCTACTGTCTAAACTGCAACTTTACATGGAGATGCAATGACCCCGCCCCCTTTTACATAGATCAAAGTTGAATAGTTCTGTAATTCAATAAAGCAGTAACAACTGCAAACCCAGCAAACGTTTGAAAAGCAAATTGGATTCAATTGTCGAGTGAACTTTACCCACTGCATAGTACCCACTTTACCCACCTCCTGCACAGATTTGCTTTCTGGCATAAATTAAAAGATGTAACTAAAGCAAGTTCAGTCTCTCGTCGGCGCTATAGCTTCAGTTTATTTACTTTACATGCTGAGAGTTATCTACCAACCAAATGATTACATACCTAATCACTTTAGTTCTACAAAGTATAACCATGTTTTATAAAGTGCTGAAAATGGACGATGAGTGTAAAAACGGAGATAATTTTGTTTTTATTATTATTTCCACCTATAGTTTCATAATTGCATTAAATATTCTCTGTAGGAGGATTCTCATCAACTGTTAGTTAATGCAACTAGCAAGATCCTATTCCACTTAATATAAACACCAGTGAATAGCTTTCAGTTTTAGCTTTTCCTGTAGAGAAAAATCATCTGCTGTCTAATTTCATTAATATACAAACCTGTCCAGATTTTTTTTTTTTTTTTTTTGACCTGTAAACATACAGCTGGATTTACACGTTTCTGCAGGCTGTTACATTTGAGTAATTACATAAATAATGCCCAAGCTAAAATTACAGTTTTCATTTTTAGAGCAGGTCAAATGTATGTTTTTTTTTTTTTTTTTTTTTTTTTTTAGGTTTTTTTTTTTAGGTTTTTTTCGCCACTCTTTCTTGCAGAACATTACTTGTTTAGAAATCTGGCTGTCCTGCATGCACAGCATGTTTAAGAGCCACTCTATTGCATGCTCACCATGTTAAAAATTACTTCTAAACATTTTTATTTTTATTCATGAGATTTTTTGCTTATTCATGCAGGAGAACTTTTGGGAGGGTCAGACACTGATGTTGATCTCTATTTATAGTTTATTCTAAGGTGTAGAGGTCAGGGCTCTGGATAAACAACTCACCAAGCCATGTCTTTATGGACCTTGCTTTGAGCAAAGGGGCACATCCAGACTGAATGGAAAAGGGACTTCCCCAAATTCCCATGTCATTTTCCAAATCCATGATAAGGTGGCTGATTTGACTTTGTGACCGAATTAATCCCCTGAATCCGATGGTGTGTCCCAAATACTATTGTGCATAAAGTGTATTTTTGCTGATTGTGACCCAGAAGTGGAATTTTTACTTCATTACATCTCAGTTAATGCCTCTGGGCTGTTTTGAGCTTGGTGTTTTGTCCTTTAGACTTTCCTTAGATAATTGCACTCATGTCACAAGTAATCTTTGTAAAGTCATCTCTGTATGCCAGTATTCTTACAGAAAAAAATACATCACGTCATCGTCAGCCAATTGTTTCTGAAGGCCTTTTATATTGTTTTGTAGTACACCTTCTGCCAACATTAGGATATTATTAACGTTCTTTAAAGACCCTACGTGACAAATGTGTGTGGTGCATTAGCAAGATCCTAAATGTTATGGGGTTCAGGCTAAAGCTTATGAATGAACCGATTTGAACCTTTTAGAATTCAATATGTCTGTGAATTTTGAACAAGATATTCAAGTAGTTAAAGCTTATATATGGTGTTCTGCAAGTTTGAGTGCATAATTAATAAGAAATTAGGAACAAACTTTTGTAAATACACTACCCAGCAAAAGAAAAACTGGAATACCTTTCATTTTTTGGAAAAACTGGTGAAACAGACATTTATTTCTTATCACTCTTGCCTAAAATTTCTGCACTGTTTTATTTTAGCACTCTGCTAAATATTTCACAACTCTGTTGGCCAAATCATGTGAAAAAAATTCAGTCAGTAACCTAGAAGAAAAAAAAACATTAATGGCATAACCTGTTCAGTATATTCAGGTACCCACTGGGCTGGGGGATTGGGGGGTAGGTCCATGTAGCTTTAATAGGTGGGTTAGTTCACTCTAAATAGGGTGTTTAAACTTTTGCCTAGTCTAACATTTCTACATTGTTTTGGGAACTAATAAATATAACCTAGCTGCACTGGCTTAGTTTCAGTATTCAAATAAGTCGTTGGCTGGAGGGTTTCTTTTCCAGATGTTCTTTGGTTTCAGTATTGTTTGATACATGCCACTTTTGTCTGTTTAAAACACAGCAACATCTGTGATAATTAAGTTCTATAAAACTATTGTTGAATCATTGACATGAAAAACTATTAAAACTCCTGATTTATTCATGTTGCTGTGTATTCTTTCAAAGATTGCACCACAGGGTTAAATACTAAGATCTTCCAAAGGGTCGACGTGGCATGTGTACAAACACTATTGAAATGCATCACACAAATCACAGTGGTTTTAGATTTACTGTAACTGCTTAGATGGTGTCATTGCTTAATTTTGTCACTGGGTGGAGCTAATGCTCCCATAGTTTGGGCTGCCTAGTGACCTTTAGCTGGGGGGAAGTGTTATTTATGTGTCACTGCCTCTCAGCACCAGTTACAACCCCCACCACGCTCTTACCCAAAGTGCACTACTGAGCGTCAGCTCACTAGTGCACTATTAACGACCCCTCTTTTTTCCAACAGAATCAGGCAGACAGACGACTCGACCAGAGTAACACACAGAATGGAGTGAGTGATTATTCAAATCCCCCCCAACATGCTCAGTATATGGACCAAATTTGTATAAATCTCTAAATACGTTATGGTTATATTGGCATTTGATGCACACCACTACTATTACTACTTTTAAAAAAAAACTTATTTTGGTTTGTTTGTGTTGATGGCTGGCTCTGGCTCAGCTGTACAGTAAGGACCGAAAGTCTTGAAACCATTAGTGGGGAAAAATTACTACATTTTTGTAGTCCCTGTTCATAATTATTGCTCTTTGCTAATACCATGTCATGAAAAATAAAAACAAATTTTAATTCAAAGCATTTGCTGTAACGGCAGTGTACAGTTAGCACATGCACTTGAAGACCATAAGCTAGATTCAGGTTAGCCCAACTTAAATTCACAATATTTCAAAAACATAAATAAATAAATGTTAATGCGTAATGTGTTCATGACCATCAGCAGACATTGATCTTGGGTGGTGATGTTTTTTTGCATAGCTTTTGATGTGTGTTTGAGACCAGTATTCTAGGCTGTAAGAAAAATCTCAACCGAGCATAATGGAAATATTTTACTAGTGGTTTCAGACATTTGGCCCCCACTGTGCATGTAACAAAACATCTAAGACTGGTTTTTACATCAGCTGCATCATACGTTATTTATCAACTACCTTTGAAGTATTTATACATTATGTAAGCTTGAAAATATGGTTCTACACAGTAATTCTGGGTTGACAAAGTTTACACCCAAACCCTTCATATTTAAAATGTATGCATTTGTTCCAATTTGTCTCAATTGGAACAATGTATTTTCTTTTGAAAGGCCATAAACTCCAACTGTCTGGAACCAGACGCATTAATGTATTAATCTATTTACACCACAGAAAATTGTATCCAAAGCTAGTATAGCATTGACTAATACAACTAGGTCAGTAATATTTCATAAAAATGTTAAATATGATGCAAGTCAAATATGAAAGACCCAATTTAATTAGCATTGCTTTGTTCATTTACATATATTTCACATATTATATGCACTCTGATGGCTGATGCTGATGTCAGGTTATATATATAAAGGACAAGAAGAGGAACTGTTTTTGTCAGGATTAATAAATCGAAATGTATGTTTATGTTATGTTTAATATCCTTCATCCATGCAGCAATGCACCCAAGTGCTTTTGCTTTAGTATGTTTTGTTAGTTTGGACTGTAAATCAAAGTGTGACTGTAAACCCAGGTCTTTTAAATGCACTCAGATTTTCCAAATTCAGCTGTTTGAAGAATAAGACTTTTATGGATTGTAGAAACTTTTAGACACTTCTGCTTAAATCATTTATTCTGTGTTGGTAAGTAATGACCCTGAACATATTAGTACATTTTCTCTCCATACACAATTTCTGTTTTGTTAAAATGAACTCATTTAAATAAGTTGTGATATTCGCCTTTGGGTAATGTTTTATGTTCAACAGCATTATTATGCTGCATACACACACTCCCAAAAAAGCTGCTGGAAGTTTAAACTGAAGGTTTTTGTGCTTGTTATATATTTTAGTCCATATTTAAGAAGTAATGCCTTATCTCTGGAAATTAACAAATTTAATTAGTGGTTAAGTGCTTTGTAATTTCAAGCCAGTCTTCCAGAATTGATTTGGTCATTTTATTTTATTAATTGCTGGTAATTTGTGTTTCCTTCATGATGGCTCTTTACCATAATAAAGTGACCTATTCATAATAAATTGAGTTTCATACCATAAGCACATCACTGCCTTTGACAAAGGTTAATAAGGAACACCTGCATTAGTTTTCCCAATAAAGTCAGACAACTAATTATTTTAGTCTATGATGTATGATGGATTTCTTGTTCGTGCTGAACCCATAAATGGTCCATGTTTTTAATTATTTATTTTCTCAAGTCATTCTGATATTCATTCTTCTTTCCTGACCCTATACTTCTGTTTGCTCTTTCTTTTGTTCCCCTCAACCCCCCCATCTAGTCACTCATCGGCCACAGCCAGCCTAATGGCAAGTAACGTGACCAACAAGACAGACCAGCGCTCACTCAACTCCCGCGTGTTCATCGGCAACCTTAACACCATGCTGGTGACCAAGGCTGATGTAGAGGCCATTTTTAGCAAGTACGGCAAGATTGTGGGTTGCTCCGTCCACAAGGGCTACGCTTTTGTACAGTACGCAAATGAGCGCAATGCACGCACTGCTGTGTCTGGAGAAGATGGGAGAATGGTTGTTGGACAAGTGTTGGGTAAGAACAGGCCAGGATTGGTTTATATGAATGGTTTTCAGCTGTATTTTAATATATATATATATATATATATATATATATATATATATATATATATATATATATATATATGACAGCTTTATTTTAAAGATTCATATTTGGACACAGAATCATGTCCACAGTCCATACCATCTGATTCTACAACAAATTTATCACATCCCTTTTGGGAATTCTGAACCTTTGATAATGCCACAATGCTTTAATATAAAATCCATAAACATTGCAGACATTAACCTGGCTGGTGAACCAAAACCTCACAGATCGAAGACCATCAAGCGCTCAGCAGGCGATATGTACAGGTCTGTGCATTTTTTCACTTCACACTGCTGTCCATTTAGTGGTTTCTTAAATTGATCGTCTATATTTATTGTTCCACAGTTCTTCATTTGAGTTGGACTATGACTTTCAGAGAGATTATTATGACAGGTGAGTAACTTTATCTTCTCTTCTACATGTATTGACTTCTACTCTTAGTCTGCTAAAAGAAAATGGATCAGCCACAGCAGCGGGATAGGATGCACTTGTGGTATGAGGTTGACCAAAGCTTATAAAGACCGGCTTTTCTGTGGCCAAGGAATTGTTAGAATATTTGAATTATTCATGTCATACATGTCAATGTCAAACATTCATACCTCTGTTACCAAATTCTGTTGTATAAATAAGTGGTATTTCACTTAGCCATGTTCACAGCCACACTTATTCTCTATACATTTTTGTAGGTCTATAGTTAGAAATGAATAGTGTTTAAAGTGATTTTTTATAATGGAATTTATCAGTGTTGCATAAGTACAAATAATTCATTTGATTAGAAACAAATTTTAAACTGATTTTAAAACAGTCAATAGGAACAATTTGTTTTAATGGATTATACTTTGGCAAACAAGTCTTTTTCATTTTGATACCTGCTAAATGTCTCCTTAGTTAATATTCTAAATGACTATACTAGTCAACAAGTTTTCTCACATGATTGTTTTGCATTTTTTAAGCATTCTTTGTGTTTTAGGGTGTACTCATACCCTTCACGGGTGCCCCCTCCTCCGCCACCTCTCTCAAGGGCAGTGATTCCCTCCAAACGGCCACGGGTCAGCGTGAGCGGAAGCCGACGCACCAAGAGCAGCTTCTCAGCTAAGAGCAGCCAGCGCACCTCTCGCACTTGTAAGTGTACAATCACACATCAAGATGTACTAAACAGATGCTAATGTTTAAGTGGGATTGATAAACTGCTTATGTGCTGCTTATTTTACAATGTGAGGTATTTCATCATGTATACACCAGATGAGCTCATTTCTCTTTGTTTATCCAAAAAAGTTTCTATATTTAAGCTTCTTTTAACTATCCAGTTTTAGCCTTGTTGTGAAAAGAAATGTCATGCATAATCTCATTTTTTTATGTTGTGCGTGTGCATTTTTAAACAACAGTCCATATTTGAACACTTAATCTTCACATCACTTATCTGACGTAATCCTCTTAACCTTGTATTTAACTGATGATCTGTTTGACATCAAGAATACAATTAGGTGCATAGCGTGGGTGTGGTAGCTCAGTGGTTGGGCTATCATTCTGAAGGTTGTGGGTTCAAATCCCAGGTCCACTGAAGTTACCAATGTGGGTCCTTGAGCAAGACCCTTAACCCTCATTGCTCCAGGGATGTTGTGATTAACCCTGTGCTCACCTTGTAAGTCGCTTTGGATAAAAGTGTCTGCTAAATGTAATATAATAGCATGTCAATGTTGTAAGTTTGGTCGAACATAATATTTGGTGAACATAATAATAATGTATTTTGTTGTGATTGTTGAAATTGCCTCATGCTGAAATGTATCAATGTGTGCCATTACAGTAAAGACAGCTATAGATCAGCTGCTTATATAAATTTGAGATGGTTAGATTTGCAAAAATGGAATTTTGAATCTTTCTTTTCACCCAGTGACATAAGCTCTAGTCCAGACCTCCAGTGAGCCTGAAATAAATGGAAGTGGTTAAGATGCAGAAATGTGCATGAGAAAAAAAGATAGTCACTCTGTTCATGTAGCTTTGATCATGTAATACAAGCAGAAAATTCTCTCTCCCTCTCTCTCTCTCTAGCAAGAGTTGATGACCTGCAGACAATCAAAAAGGAACTGACTCAAATCAAACATAAAGTGGACTACCTGCTGGAGAGCCTGGAGCGAATGGAACGAGAACACAGCAAAAAAGCTGGTACACACATGCACGCACACTCACTCACACTGCAGAAAATACAACCTGAAATGGCTTTAGTTATTTGTTTATTATTTATATATATGTATGTGTATGTATGTATGTATGTATGTATGTATGTATGTATGTATGTGTGTGTGTGTATATATATATATATATTTATTTATTTATTTATTTATTTTTTTTTTTTTTTAACTTCAGTTGAATGTGCGTTTTTAAACATTAAAAATGTATGATTGCATTTTCCCTAGATCTCATGTTAACTACATTCATATTTTTATTTAGAAGTTAAGAGCAATAAAGCAGAAGAGACCTCCCCTCAACACCCCAGTGTAAAAAAGGATCGCGATATCTTAGAGACCAATGACTATGAGGAAGAGGGGGATCTAGAGGAAGAGGAGGTATGTTGAAACAAAAGATATGGAAAATACTGGAGTTATTCAATTCCAAATGATTTAGGAGAGTTTGGTATGGTCCAACAGCACCTACCTCATTAGTATGGTCCATCAACACCTATATCATGATGTGTGAGTGGATCAGACACAGCAGTGCTGCTGAAGTTTTTATTTACCATTTCCACTCACTGTGCACTTTGGAACGGATACTTTATAGTGCCACCTAGTAGATAAGGTTAAATTAACGACAGTAGCTCATTTGTTATTGCACAATTTGCATTGGTTATTTATTTTATCAGTGCTCAGTGGATGCACATTTTAACATATAATGCAAAACAATTTTATTCACACAGCTTTGTTTTGTTTACTTCCAGAGGTCACGTTTGCTTTAGGGGCGCTTAGTGCCCTTAGATAATATATATGCTATGTGCAGAAGTAGCTGCCATTCATTGACTGTTTTTGACGTATACTAACGTAGACAAATAGCTTTTTCTTTAAGTTTTTTTCACAGCGACATTTCGAGAAAATCCATATATTAATTTGAGCCAAGTTAGCAAGGGATTAAAAAAAAAAAAAAAAGGATAAAAGAACACATTTTGAACACGACCTAAAACAAATTAAAACACGTACTGCTTCCATTGCAGCTGCATCAGTGGACTGTGGAAAGGCAGCAGACTCGCAGGGTTTGAGATTAAATAAGTGTTTGACCAGGCTCATATATTACTTCTTAATTTTGAGGCGCAATACGAATCCTGGGGAAAAGAAAACCACTAAACAGGTTTTTAAACCTCAAACCTTAAAGTGCTACTATAGTAAAGTCAAAACCCTGACCTCAAACCAGTTTGTGTGTATTCTTGTGGTTGATACAGAATCAAAAACCTGGATGTTTTTTGCATCTCTGAACTGGTATTTTTTTCTGAAAATTAAATTGGATAAAATAGATATGGTTTAAAATTGTTTTAAACACAACCTAGTGTATTAAAAGCAGTGTAAATATCTTTGTGTGTCCGAAAAGGTCAAAAGTCTGGGAAGGGAGGAAGATGAAGAGGAGGAGGGGGAACAGGAGGAAGGAGAGGATGATGGAGAAAGCACTAATGGAGACCGTTCTTAAACCATTTTTATTATGCGAAACACAGACTTTGAAAGTTGTGGGTGTCTACAGTAGTATCACACAGCATGCATACTGTTCAATCCATCGCACTTCAGTTGAATTACATAGGCGTATATTATACATAGGCAGACATGGGGTGGGAATCAAATCCTGTTGAGCCCTTGTTCAGTTTTCTTTTTACAGTTCATCGACTTTTAGATAAGGTTTTCACTTGTTCAGTCTTATTCATTCCTTTTCATTTCCGTTGCAATGACATCTGTTGTTGCAATACCATTCCTGGCCAGGTGGTGGCAACACAGTTCACCGTTTTGGTTATTTACGCTCAATTGGATTTGATTCTTAGTGGATTTTTACAAGAAAATCCAATTTACCCATTTAAAGGCTATATTCAACATGAAGCTTGTACAGAGTACACTTTTAGTTTTTTTTTTCTGTCTTGGATTATATTTGTGGTTGTTGTAAAGTAAAGCAGAGCGTTATGCTCCAGAGTCCTGTTTGTTGCAGTTTGATTCAACTTTGCTCTTTTTTTTTTCAGTACATGTAATAAATTTAAATTAAAATAGAATGCGTTGTCTGGTGTCTATCAAATCGTATGGCTGTTATAGATTGATGGTATTCGACTTAAGGCTAAATGTGCACAAGTTCTAATCTCTTAGTGGAATATTTCAAATTGTAAATTTCCTCAGAAAAAAATCTTATTTTTTTTTTATTTAACTGACATCAAGTTCATAAGCAGATGTTATTATCCAAAGCGACTTGCGAGTATCACAACTTGAGGTCAAAACACAGGATTGGCTTTATAGCACCCTAAATTAATGAAGGTTATGGGCCTTGCTCAAAAACCCACATTGGTAACTTGGGTAGATTTGAAATTTGAACCCGCAACCTTCAAATTGACACCCTAACCACTGTGCTACCACACCTTTCTAAATACTATTTCCTCTACCTCCAACACCCTGTTATATTAAGTATATTGTTATAGAGTTCATTAGTGTTCTTGAAACTTATTTAATTTCTTTAAACTTTAAAATTTTTAAAAACAAAAAAACTGAAATAATTTGCTATATTTGTTATTAATTTTAGTTTCACACAGTAGGGATGTTGTTTCTGACTCCCCCCCCAAGAAAATAAATCACTTTCTGGCAAGGATTATATAAATCCAATTGTCCTATATAAATATTATTATTTTTTATTTTATTTTATGGAATTCCAATTTTGCCAGAACTGCAGACGTTAGTAAGCTTGACTAGACAGAAAACAATTTGCCTGACTACAAATATGCATGATTTAGAAATTTGATAGGGACCGACTTCAGTTATAAACACTGACGAGAACCTGCTGCTGTTAATTAGATGGAAAAAGTATTTACATTTACAGCATCCAACAGATGCCTTGAGTGACTCCGCAGACTGACTTGCGTAAGTCTTTTTTTTCAGCAGACATTTCATCATCGTATAAGTGGGTTACAGACTGGGCCCAGCATTTAGCTAAAAACCTGGGTTGCAGGATCATAGCGCTGGAGGAAAACCAGAGTAGAACTTTCTGGTGATAATGTCTGTCAGCTTTCAGAGACAGTCAAAGAACTGCTGCTTGATTTTCAGGACTGTTTCTGGGAGATAGCCATGTTATATCACAGGAAGAAGTCTAAAAATAATGAATACCAGCAGATTCTTATATTTAGATTTGTTTTAAGAGACAAGACACAAGGTGGAGAAAGGGAGTAAATGAGATGTGAGTAAAGCCGCATTGTGATTGTGGTTGAAGGCATAATATTATATGGCCATGTCTTGCACAAGTCTATAGGGAATTTATACAGAACCAAACAATAACCTCCTTTAGTACAGAACTGTTTCCAGCTGCAAGATTACTTATTCCCGTGGAAAAGCTTCTGCAGAAAACAAACAGATGTCATGTCCCAATGGTTAATTAAATAAGTCATATTAAAATATGTTACATCCAGAGGTGATGAGCGACGAAGTGAATGTACTTTGTTACTGTACTTAAGTAGTTTTTTAGGTATCTGTACTTTACTGAGTACTTTTTTTGTACTTTTATACTTCTATTGAGTAAAAATCATACTTTAACCCTTAAGTAATTATTTTACAATATATTAATACTTTTAATTAAGTATGGGACTTCAGAAATTCTGCTACCTATGGTTACATCGGACTTGGGATGCACATCTAAAAATCCAAATTATATTGGATCTTCTTTCACCGTGGTTTGTACAAACCTTTTGCATCGTTTTCTTTATTTTTCCAAAGATTTAAATAACTGTAAGTCACTTACCTTTTTAATGTCATTCAAGACCAAAGCATATTTGGTAAAATAAGGTGTTTCTAATAAAGTGTTCAAACTTTTGACTGTAATACTATATCAACTCTAAGTTCTTTACTCTGTCTGTTTTGAAGCAGCAATATTTTTCCAAGCTCTTGAACTGTTTCCATTTCTCTGGGAGAATAGGTGTGGCACTAGGTTAGGTTAAAAACATGTAAACTGAAGAGGTTTTAGTGCACAGCTTTGTCTTGAGGACAATATTTCATTTCCTTAAGAACTGGGCTTCAAATATTGCCTGGCTTTAGTTATTATAGGGTAAAGTAAATAAATAATAATAAAAAAGAGTAATAATAAAAAAGCTAAAGGGGGGAACTATGATTAAAGGAATTTGTCAGTAAATATTACCATATATGTTGCACTGAACTGCTTAAGAATTTACAAGCTGTTAATGTGTTGTATGTTCCTGTAGGTTGCTGTTATTCGTGTTAGTTACTACTGATCAGTTTCTGCTGGATTATTGAATGGCTTAACTTGGTTAATTATGGATTTGTTGTGCATTATACATGACAAACATTTGTTAACTTTTTTGTTCAGTCTTCGATAATGTTTTTCATATCTATAAAGCTTGACTCATATTTCACATCATATCAGATGCCTTTTATTAGAATATCAAGTAAATATAATGAAGCATTTAAAAATAAATAGGATTAGGAAACTTTTATGCAATACTGGGACTTGTATCCTTATCTGCTGATCAATAGTCCTGTACGTTACCCACTGAGCCACCACTGTTCTGAAACATGCACTAGGCCATGTTCCTAGAAAATCTGTGTACCGAGTGACATTACAGCTTATTACTTTCAGTGACCTTATTAAAAATGGACTACGTTTAGGTTCTAAAGGAATTCTAATGATCATTATTTTAAATTATTAATATCCGTTGATTGAAGCAAATTTTGTTGAATGACTGCACAAGACAGACCCAAACCAAAAGCACAGGGAATTTACTGTAAATCACTTTTTATTTATCTTTATTTTTATGTATATATTTATTGATACATATTTATTTATCTTGTGGTTAAAGAAGTAGTCTTGCGACCTGAAGGTCCCCAGTTGATTTCCTGGTCCCACCGAGTACTATGGCACTACAAGGCACTTAATGCCAATTGCTCCCTGGACACCATGTCCAGAGCTGCCCACCATTCCTGCAATGTGTTCTCATTCCACTCAATGTGTGTTTCACTGAACGGATGGGATAAATGTGGAGCTAAATTCCTCTGTGTGTAAGTACAGTAGGCAAAAATACAAAGGTCCTTAAAAAGTACGCCTGAAAATATCAATTTAAGAAAGTGAGAAGACATTTTTGGCTGAGGCTGTAAAGAAATAAAATATTTGGAGAAATCAACAACTAATATAAGGAAACTTGACTAGACACAGTAGGTATACATATATGGATATTAAGTGGTACTCAGGCAGTGATGGATGTTCCACTAGTAGAAATGCCTTACAGGTTTTCACATCAGCCTCTCGCTGAACTCAAAAACCACTAAATGTAGTGATTCAGAAGAATAATGAAAAGAATAATGAAAATCCTATTTATTCATTCATTCATTATCTTCTGCTTTATCCTATATTAGGGTCGCGGGGGTGGGTTCCCCATGCCCATCCAGGGGAGAACGTCTCGGGCGCTGGCCAGATACACCCAGGACAGGGCGCCAATCTAACACTGGGCACACACTCACTCACTCACACAAACACACTCTATAGGGGCAATTTGGAGAACTCAATTGACTTGTTCCATGTTTTTGGACTGTGGGAGGAAACCGAAGAACCCGGAGGAAACCCACGCGGACACGGGGAGAACATGGAAACTCCACCCAGATGGGGATTCGAACCGGGAATCCCTAGTGCTGAGAGGTGAACGTGCTAAACCACTAAGCCACCGTGCCGCCCACTACATTATTAAATTCTGAAAAACTGAAGTCCATTGAATTCCTTTGGTCAACTAGAAGAGAAGTCTAGCTGCATGTTAACCAATGCTGAGTGTGACCAGCGGTATACTTCAACCAAATATATCTGACCCTTAAAAACATGGAAAATCTTTTACATGGAAAGGCTTTTAAGCATTTCGTTAAATTGATCAATGTTAAGTGCAGGCCTAAAATCAAAAGTTGCCATTGGCAAGGACAACGATGATTCACCAAGTAAATGTTTACCTATAAAAAATATGGAGGGGGCAATAAAAGAGGTGTAAAACAGTAAATAAACACCTATATGAATTCTAAAAGATGACTATGAATTTTATAACCAAAGTGGAGGGAAAGCTACAGATGGCACAACCACCCTGTGTTTGCAGTAAGCATTCATTAATGTGTGTGTGTGTGTGTGTGAGAGAGAGGGAGCAGAACAGAGGCCACAGGCTGATTTCAGGCATGAGTGACAGAATGGCAGTTCAGGGAATTAAGGACAGAATAAAATAATTAAATTTAATAGGACATGGTAGAATATGAAAAATAGAAAGAGAAGTTTGCAGAAAGAGGTATCGTTGATGTTAAATAGAAAAATTACCACAATCACACAGTGAGGGTACTAAAGCCGAAAATTAATGGTGGCACCAAAGGAGAGCCTTTCACATGTGATAAGAGTTAAAATATAATAACATATGCCATCATTAATATCACAGTGTGCTGATTTGCAGCAATAATGCAGCAGTACATTCATCCATGCATTTTCGTAACATGCATATACTTGTGCAAGAAGCCTCTAGAAAATGGAGAGCAATAAAAGAAAGGGAACTAAGCCAAGCAGGGTGAAAATAAAATGAGAAAGCAAGCAAGCACCAAAACACCCTAGAGGTGATTTATTGGGCCTGGCTCCTACTGAGACTCTGGCTTCTCTTAGGTGTGTGTGTGTGTGTGTGTGTGTGTGTGTGTGTGTGTGTGTGTGTGTGTGTATTTGTTATTGTATAAGTTGAAATACCAGACCCTGATCCTTTTTATATGTTTGTTCAGAAGAAGGCTCCTTTTGAAAGATTGTTTTTTTTTAATAGACAATAGTTTCCCATGGGATGTAGGGTGGGCTTCAAAGAAAGAGAAAGTGCCTATCCCACTCCTTTCTGTATTACTTGCTTTGTGAAGGGTTTAAGCAGAATGTAGATTAGAGAGAATAAAATGAGAAGAGTGACAGGGTTTGCTCCTTGGCCTGCCGTTCTGATTGCACTATTGAGTTTAGGCTGGGGTACAGAGAATGTGGAGAGAATGATATGACCCTGCCAGAGGGTAAAAGAAAAATGAAGGAAGGAAGCAAAAAAAAAAAGGATTACAACTCTCCTGAGGTGGAACCGGATCTTTCATTCCAGACCTCTACGCTGTTTTTCTCTCGTTCCCATAGACATCCCACTCATCTCTCACACTTCATTTGACAGCCTTTAAAGAATATAATGTCTGTTGTACCTGACTTTATTAACCAATATTTGTAATTGTCAATGTAAATCTGACATTTACAACAATTTATTTTAATTCTTTAGTTGGTTTGTACACAAGCTAATTACACTATTTTTTAAAAGTATAGATACATAATTATAAAAGAGCTTTGCAATAAATACATCCTAAATTATAACCTACAGCGTGAATAGTTGTACTCAAGTTACATATTCTAGCAAGATCATTTTAAGTCTTTCCACAAGATTGTAGCATTTATGTTGATATTTAAGTCCAAAACAAAAAAAAATCCATCCATCCATCCATTATCTTCCGCTTGTCCGGGGTTCGGGTCGCGGACAAGTGGAAGATAATGAATGGATGGATGGATTTTTTTTTTTTTTTTGTTCTACAAAAGAGTTTTGATTTTGTCAAATCCTTTAAACATTGTCATTCTAGACTGTGAATTCAGATGGGTAGTTTTAAAATTAAAATTACCCCCCCCAGATTCCAGATTCAAAGTAGCTTTATTGGCATGACTGTATGAAAAACAATATTGGCAATGCATTACATCACTAAGAACAATAATAATATTATTAATACAATAAAATCATCACAATAAATCACAACAAAAGTGAGTAAAAATAATATTATAAAATAGATTTTAACGTTATTTAAATAAACTCTCTCTATATATACCTATCTCACTCTTTCATTCTCTCACTCTTTTACACTCGCTCTCTCTCTCTCTCTCTCTCTCTCTCTCTCTCTCTCTCTCTCTCTCTCTCTCTCTCTCTCTCTCTCTCTCTCACTCACTCACTCACTCACTCCCACTCCCAGTGTATGCAAGGGAAGAGACATTAAAAGAGTCTGAGTAAGTGATGAGCTTGAGGCATTGTAAAGTCACTGCTGATGTCATGGTAGCTGCTGAACTAAACTAGGTCAGCTACTAAAGTGATGTCATTCCCAGCATCCAATCATGGGTCATTGGTGGAAAACAGTCATGCTCCCCACCCAGAGCACTGCAGCTGTCCAGTGACACGCAAACGTACCCACACTCACACACAAGATGATCTAATAGACTATTTCTATATAATCTACTCGTTATGCTTCACTTTACTCAAAATCCAATATGTTTTGTTTGATTAGCACTGCTGTTTAATTAATATATACATTACCCTTTAATTCATACCTGCTAGATTTTTAATTATGTAAACAAAGAAAATGTGAAAATTAACAAGACACAGTCAACTGTTTTCACAACTCCACATTTTATGTCACTGTATATTTAATAAATTAAGATTAATTAAGAGAGAATTCTAATTCGCACACTAAATATTTAACCATTTTTGCCTAACACAAACTTTAGCAGTTTGATAGTTACCGATTTCCCTTCTCATGATGCACCATAAGTTCAATAGAAGATGGATCTACTGTAGACTACAGAAACAGGTCAGTCAAGTCAATAATACCACCCTGTTGTAACATTTGCAAACGAGGGCCTGGCTTTGTTCTGATAAAATAAACATGGACTGCTCTACAAAATATGGCAGCATATAACATTTTGTAATCTTAAGGCAGTAATTCTGAACCTACACGATGATAGATGATACTATGATAGATTTTGACTTATACAGCTTTTGCTAAGAGTCTAAATGGCCTCTTATGTGTTTGGCATTGAGAATTCAATGCCTGTTTTACACAAAAACAAACTGAAACATGACTTACGACTGTGCATGCACAAATATAACCTTCACACAACCTTAAACCTAACAACAACTTTAAGAGAGGGTTTTATCATAACTCTTTCAATCCTCTGGCCTAAACAAAAAATGTGGCTAGACCTCAAAAGAGCAGTGCAGAAAATTTAAACTATAAACAGAACTATAGTTTTACACTGAAGAAACTGACGTGTTATAAAATTAAACAGTTGACCAAAAAACTGATGAATAAGGTGGGGTAGGGGTTGGCACATCCACCTCAGTGCTGATCGAGGTATACATGTTCTCCCATGTTCTATCCACATGTGTTTTCTTCAGGTTCTCTGGTTCCCTTTCACAGTCCAAAAACATGGATTCAAGGTGAATTTGCTTCTTTAATTTGTACTTGTCTAAGTTGCCCCTATATAGTGTGTGTGTTTTTGTGTGATTGAGTGCAGGCAATGGATTGGCGCCCTGTCCGGGGTTTATTGACCCATTGCCCGAAACGTTCTCCCCTGATTGGGAATGGGAAACTCCCCCGCGTCCCAAGAACACGATTAGCCGGTCAAGATAATGAGATGAGAAGTTCACATATATTTAAGAATGAGAAAAACAGGTATATTTGGAACTGTAGGTTAACAATTTACAGAATAATAAAGATAGATCTTTGTATTTGTATTTTTTTTTATGTTTATATTTGCTGTGCTTTTACACAGGCATTGAACTTTTCTTTACTATATTTAGGCTTTGTGTATTTGTACAAGTGTCATATTAGTTCCAGGTAAGTTTGTCTAACTGAACTTTGAAACTTATTTGTTTTGGCTTGTGTATTCTGTCCTCTGTGATTGTCATTCTGTTCCCTTTAATCTGGTGGACAGTTAATGAACTTTACCTTTTTTTTTCTTTTTTCCTTGAGCAAGACCCTTAACCCTAATTACTCAAGGGGTACTGTGGCCAGATCCTGTGCTCTGACCATCAAGTTGGGATCCTTGTAAGTCATTTTGGATAAGAGTGTCTGCTAAATGTCCAAATGGAATGGAATGTCATAATACGATCTGCCCTATTGTGGTGGTTATTTATTTATTTATTTATTTTTTAAAGAGACAACTCTGGGATTAAAAATAATTTGTTAATTCATTCATTATCTCCTGCTTTATCCTCTATTAGGGTCGCGGTGGGGTTCCCCATGCCCATCCAGGGGAGAACATCTCGGGCGCTGGGCAGATAGACCCAGGATAGGGTGCCAATCAATCGCTGGGCACACACTCACTCACACATACACACTCTATATGGGGCAATTTGGAGAATTCAGTTGACTTGATCCATGTTTTTGGACTGTGGGAGGAAACCGGAGAACCCGGAGGAAACCCACGCAGACACGGGGAGAACATGGAAACTCCACCCAGATGGGGATTCGAACCGGGAATCCCTAGCGCTGAGAGGCGAACGTGCTAACCACTAAGGCACTGTGCCGCCTAATTCGTTAATTAATCTATTAATTATAACTGGTGTGTAAAATACAGAGATGCCACTGTACAGGGTGGATACTGGGTCATGAACCATTATGAACCTGACATATTTGTAGCAATTTTAGATTTACATGCCATTTCCTCGGGTCCTCCTAACTTCCATTAAAATGAAACTTCTCCAGGCCAGACGACGCTCTACGTTTGTTAAGTGTTTGGATATCATTCAGTAATAATCGCTCTCCTCCTCACAGCTGTAACCAGAACCTTGGAATGCAAGCGCGTTTTGTTTCCACTAGCTACTTCAACTGGCGGATCGTACCATTAGTGAACTTTATGGGGGGCAATAATCTTCTACATGCCCTTTTCTCTCTTTTCCTGTGCGGGTAGTCGTTGACATAAATTCCAGAAGCATAATCTATTACCACACATTAAATGAAGTGGGCGTGTAGGAGAAATCATATAAATAACCCAGGTGGTGTTTATCCCTCTGATCGAACGCCACCCCTCTCCACGGAGTCCGTTCGCCCTCTGTGTTTGATTGACGGCTCCATATTTTCGGTAGGTTTGTTCTTGCCTCTTGGTGTAGAGACGAAAACAACGGAGCGAAATCACACGGCGAGCCGCGCAACAAAGACGAGGAGCACCGAGCGACGGAGAACATAATAGCGGCTGGAAAAAAGAGCACTATCCGCACGAGGGAGAGCTCCAGAGTTGTGATTTGTTTTATTTCGCCCGTTCTCGTATTGCTTTAGCTTGCGTGGTAAGTGCGTGCTGATTATTCCATCGTGCATGCTTTTGAACTCCCGGGCAGCTTAAAGCGTTAATGCAAAAGAACAATAAACAGTCTAGACTGGCGGTGCCCTTGGGATGCTCACTGCTGTTTAGGCGACACATACTGTGTTGCGCTTCATTTCCCTTTAATGAACAGAGAGACGCAAATAATTGTTTATTCACAACATCAGCACTAATCAGTGGCTCACCTGCGTTACTTCAGTCAATCCGACATTTATTGTGGGAGCAAGACACTTTAGACCCTGGATAGATATTCCGACATGCTTTTTAAAAAACACAATCACACACATGCGGGGCACGCATGTACTCATCCTCATGCAGGTTGGGTGTAAATCTGTGATGTTCAGTTGATCATGATAGATAGATGTAGTGATCTGTAGGAAAGTGATATATATATATATATATATATATATATATATATATATATATATATATATATATATATATGAATGAACATATCTGTGATGTTCAGTTGTTCATCCTGATAGATAGATGTAGTGATCTGTAGGAAAGTGAGATATATATATATATATATATATATATATATATATATATATATATGAATGAATATATGTGTGCAGAAGCCACCGTTTTCCACAGTACCCCTGTGTGGCTAGTGTTGACAACTGACTCACAGGCAGTTGGATTTATAACATGGAAACTCCAATAATAAACCTTCATATTTCTTTAATATGCGCTGCAGCGTTTTGTACAGCTATTTTTTTTTTGTTTTACGTTGCTGAACACAACGCTACACACTGTGGTAGTCTGACCACACCAAGCCACAGTCCAAACCACAGTCCAGCATCCAAACTAGTGGCCTTTGCACCCAGACTGGAAATAACACGTGTCCCAAAAGGCGTCTTTTGTGTCAGTAGTGGGAGGTAAATGGGATTTTGGGATACATTTTCAGTTGTAGTGCTGAACAAAGGGAAAAAAAATGCACATCCGCTTGTTTAATAGAAAGGTGTGGATTTGGCAAATAAGGTGTTGTACATATGTTAGATGTCTTTTCTTTTCTAACATGGTGGTTATGTAAAGGGACAAGCGGCTCTTGAAATGGCACAGATGAAACCACACTGGCTGTAGTAGATGATGTAAAAATGCATTTGCATAATATTCTGTGTTTTTATTGTTGCCGTTTAGTTGTATTGAGGCAGATAGGCAGACAGTCTGTCTTAACATGTGTGAGCATGATTGTGTGCAGACTCAGTGTGTCTGTCGGCGTGTGGTGGGGGTAGGGTGCAGTGCTGAGTGGAGAAAGGGAACTCTGGGAGGACATGTGTGTGTCAATGTCAAACAGAGGTGTGTTACCGAATTTCAACAGCAACGTCTGATTCTCAAAAGCCCAAAGGTTTGAGTCTGCAAGAACAAGCTCTTGAATGGGTTCCAGGTGAAAAATATGCCTGGGCTTGTTGTAATGATCCCTTTGCCCTATCTCTGTCTCTCGGTGTACCTGCGCAAAGGAGTGTGTGAAGGCTTGAGGGTAGCGACTGCACCATTCATGCAGCAAATAAGTGCAACACAATTTTGTTTACTGCCAAGCTTATTAGGCAATGCTTTCCAGTTTGGGGATCCTATCAGGCTGTAAGGACACACTAAGAAACATTCTTAACCATGGCTTTGGCATAGCTTGCCTGGGTGGAGACAGTATCCATTTTGAGTATGTTATGAGCTGCCAAAGTGTTGTGCAATGTTTTGAAGCTATCTGTGTACTACATTCTGGCATGCAAGTCGTTTCTCTGTGTTATGATATGTGTTCTAACCTAAATGCATTGCTATAAGTGTGTTTAATGACCGTGGTAAATAAGGGCGTATATGCACTTAGGTTAGTTTTTTTTAAAGTTAAGACTGCTTTCAAAATTGTATTGCATCTCTAAAACACAAAAATGCAAACACAGATTGTAGTATTTCTTAATAAAATGTAGGTTGGGTGTCATGGTATTAAAAAAAATAGAAATACATTTGAAAATGAAGTTAATTTTATTTAGATTGTTTTTATTCTCTGATGTAATTGTACTTATAGTAGTCAGCTTTCATCTGCCTTTGTTTCTTATTCAAGTTTATTTTATTCATGCTTATATTTTGTTGTTCATGAGTTTAAATTTGCCTGAACATTTTTAGTCAAACAGCTTTTGTGAGGTCAGTTTTCCTCCCAGTTTGCTTAAGGAAATTTATAACACTGCTTACAGTAACAGGTCACCATAAAACTGAGAAGTATTTGAATTTAGCACATTTAACTTTTCAACTGAACTTTTTCCAATTAATCTGTTTTAATGCTCTGTTTGTTACACAAGAATTTCCATGAAGTGGAGATGAAGAAAGAAAATACAAATAATTGCACTAGTGAGAAGACAAACCAAGAAAATTATATAAAAATAGTTTCAGCAGTGATACTTGATAAATCTTGCATCTGAGTGTTAAAATAAATCTAACACATTCACATAAGTAATATTCTTAAGTCTAATTAACACATAGATAATACATTTAGGAATCAATCTATACAGATCTGAATTTAAACATTCAGCCTCTGTCTAGATCATTTGACTTTAAAATGTGCAATCATGCAAGCACCTAGTCAATACCTAGCCAAAATAATAATGTGCAAAACAGGACTAGCTGAAGGTTGTAGACAGCTTTTTAAAATTATTTTCATGTTAATTTAAAAGCAGTATCAACAAACTTAGTTATTTCATTATGTCCACTGTATATGTGTTTAGTGTGCTGCCTGCTGTGAAGCTGCTACCCAAAGCACTAGCAAACAAGAGATTAACTTGATTCTTCAAAAAAATATTGATTTGGGCTTTTTAAGTTTTATAACGTCCATCGCATGACTGACTAATTATTTGGTCTAAAATTTATATTTGTGAACATGGAAAAGATAGCTGTGATGGAAAGTGAGCTTAATACACAGTTTAACAAATAAACATGTTGAGTTTTTATTTCAGGTTTGAAGGATATAAACGAGGTTGTTGTAGCTTAGTGGTTAGGGTGTTATTTTGAAGGGTTTGGGTTCAAATCCCAGATCCACTGAAGTTACCAGTATGGGTGAGCAAGGCCCTTAACCCTCCAGGAGTGCTGTGTGGTGTTCTGACCCCAACAAAGTTGAGATACTTGTAAGTTGCTTTGGAAAAAAGTGTCATATGTAAAAGTTTGCTACAACTCTTAAATGGACAGAATATTTAAAATATTGTGGCATGGTTCATTATTGCTATATGTTTTAGTAGGTTATGCAAGAATTGATAATTCTCTGCAAAGAGCGGTTTCCATTCTATTTGCTGTATAATTACCAAAGTAGGCTTCACCAACCTGTGACCCTAAACCGGATAAGTAGATTAAAAAATCAATAAATGAGATGAGTGAATGAATAATAATACAAGATAAATAAATCTGTTAGAAACGCATGTTAACTTTTTTTTTTAGGCTTTCATTGATTTATTCACTTATCTGTTTATTCATATTCTGAGCTGTTTATGGTTATTCTAGTCATGGGTGGTGCTGGAGCCTATGCCAGTGCACATTGGCTGAAAGGTGGGTAAACATGCACACACGGGTCCTCTGTCCATTAGAAGGCAGAATCAGCCCTGTTTCTCGCATACACTGCAAACCTGAACTTCTCTGACCATTAGCAGGTAGAACTAAATGTGTAAACTCAAACATCTGCACAAGTTGTTCCATCGCTTTATCCTTCTAGAGTAGGTGATAATAAGTCTACCAATGTTTTAATTACACAACAGACAGATTAAAAAGGTTGCGACACGACGCTTGAAAAAGATTTTATAGAGATTCGAAACTACAGTGGGTAGTAGATTAGTTCATAATCATCAAACTAAGTCAGTTAGTTTATTTGTTTATTGACAAAACCTGAATCAGCTGCATGTCCAAAGTTTCTTAAAGTTTGCATCATGGCTTGTTTTTCACAAATGATACACTTACAAAAACAAGGTGAGAACAGTGTGACAAACCTGATTTAATATCCAATCTGGATTCAAGTCTATATTCAACCTAGATTTTTTAAAGGAATGTGTTTTTGAAAAAACTAAAAGTCTCAGCATTATGGACAAGGTTGGAAAGATCATTCTACCATTTGGCAGTCGTAAACGAGGTGGAGTGAGAATTAGCACCATGTCGAGGTTGAATCATCTGGGGACATTTGCCACTAGAGCACAGTAAACAATTCGGGGTGTACTTTGAAAAACATTGAGTTGAGGGAGGCGGTTCCGATCCTGATATTTTTCTGTAGGCCAGAGCCAGTGCCTGAATGCATTGGCTACAGGGAGCCAATAGAGAGATGACTAATGGAGTGACATAAGTTTGCCATGTGTTCTGTTAATTGTGTCTGTATATTTTTGTGGGACATGAAGGATTTTAAATGTTGCATTCCCGCTTCCTTTACCCACTGTTATTCTGGCAGAAAAGAAAGCGGGCATGTGGCGACATTTTAAAGTCTTTGATTTATGTCCCACACAGCCACAGAAACACAATTAACAGAACACATGGCAGACGAGTCAATTACCTTCCTTGTTTTTTCGACGACTCCTTCCATTTGTAAGCCACCATGATCAACACAGCCGCTGTCACACTTTGATGTCCTGTAATAAGCTGCTTGTCTTAAAGAACAACCCTGCGAAATAACCATACCTGATTTTAGGGTCATTATACAGACATGCACATTCTTGTACACATGTACACCTGGCGCTTACAGATATATGGAAAAAAAATCAAACTCTACCCATAAAGACCCAGGTGAAAAAGATCCAACCCTGAGAATCAATACACGGCACTTGCTTGATATGAGGAAACTGGGTTATCCACTGTGACATCATATTCCCAATAGTCTGAATGAATCAATGATCCAGGTTATGTTATGGACACATTCTGTTAGTCTTACAGCATTTGTTTTGCACTGTGTTGTTTATGTTTAATTGAGGTGATTCTGGCATTTTTAGTACTTTATTACTGTAAGTGTGTTTTATGTGATCTGTTTTTAGAACTGGAGTAGAAAGCTAGTGTTGAGAGATTTTAATCTGATTAAGCTGTCTTTTTGTTCCGCATACTGAGACTTTTGTGAACTCTTTTGTACATTTGGTTTAATAACAAAATAAAAAACTCAAAATTGTCATTTTCATAGTTTGTGGTTTGCCAGTTTAAACTTGTATAATTTTGTGGTTTTATTTCATGAAACACTTTAAATAAGGGAGGAATGGTGGCTTAGTGGTTAGCACATTTGCCTCTTAGCACTGGAGATCCAGGTTTGAAACCCGATCTGTGTGGAGTTTCCATGTTCTTTCTGTGTAAATGTGAGTTTTCTTCAGATTCTACGGTTTCCTCCCACAGTCCTAAAACAAGTATTCAAGATGAATTTGCTGCTTTAAATTGCCCTTATCTATATTGCCCCTATATAGTGTGTGTCTGTGGGAGTGTGTGTGCCCAGCTATAGATTGGCGGCCCCCTCCCCACGACCCTAGTATAGGATTAAATGGAAGATAATTAGATAAGAGAATTTAAGTGGTTTAAATAATAACCACACGTGGCATAATCCCTGCCCCCTGTCCTGGGTGAATGCGACATATTAATACCCACTTTCCTAGGGCAATGTGCTTATGTTTGAAACTCATATGTGATCAGTTGGTACAGTATTTGTTTGACAGCAGTGACATTGCAAACCCTTTATTTTGTGGCTCTATTGCAGATGAAAGCATTCTTTCTAGTCATTCTTGTTACTTTAACTTCAAGCTTATTGTGTTTTTATTTTACTCCTATTTTTCCCCGTGTTATTTATTTTGTTGATGACACACTTGTTTCTAGGAGTTCTTTTCAACTCGGAAGTGCTGGAAATAAGATGAATGTCTTCCTTAAGCTTGGTGGAGCACCATACATATCTGGGTCAGCTTCAGAGAGATTATGCAAGCTCATCCTTATGCAACCTACATTTTATTTTTAAGCCGCATCAGCAATTTTTGATGTATATTTTATTGTCTCTACACAATATTATATACATATAATTTGATTTGATAAACTGTTTATGAAAAAGTAATAATACGGCAGTGAACCTTAGTAAAGTCATTGATTTCAGGAAGCTACTGACCTAGTTTCCATCACTGTATGTAATGTCATTTTAATGCCTAGCTATGTTAGTCATGTGCAGTAATGACCATGTCACTGATTGGTTAAATAATACTCCAGGTTTTTTTTTATTTTATTTATATCAGGGACATTTATTTTTACCAGCTCAAAGTCAGTTCTCTTATTTGTCCTTTTAAAAGCAAACAAATTCCCGGGAGTTTTTTCCTTGCCACTGTCGCTTTGAAATGCTCTTTTGATTGTTTAGGCTTAGAACACTGTAAAGCTGATTTTATGTAGCTTGATTTTCATTATTGTGTAAACCCTGTTCTAATTGTAACATTGATAAGAATAAGTTTATGTTTTTTGTTTATTATAAGGTCTTGGAGATCATGGCTTCATCTGTAGTCAAATCAACAACTGGCAACTCGACCAGGAGGTTTTTTCACCACTTTACCCATCTAAAATCTATAATGGATAGCACCTGCAAATGTAATAAGAAATAAGCGGATTAGAACATGAATGAATGATATTAGATCAGCTTGTTGGCCAGAGGACACTTCACTGTATGAGTATTCATTAGGAGAACTAACTCTTGTGGAGCCACAAGCATTTCTGGAAACTGTTTGTTGATTACTGTAAGCTATGATTTCATTTCTGTTGATCCAGATCAGATGCTGCTGTAAATGAGTTTTATTACTGATATGAGTCTTTAACCCTGTGTAAAGTCTTTCACATGAGAACTTAATGATGCAAAGAATTTGAGAACAACAAATTCTCTCAATAACAAGTCAACAACAACAACACGTGACTAATGACTACATTGCACCTGTTTTTACTGTTGATTGAAGTAGGAAATCAGGACACAAGTATGAAATGGTAATTGAAAAGTTGAAAGATGAGGACTGTTCAAACAGAATTTAAAAGTTGTCGGCATGTGGGTAGCTCATGTTGAGTTTTAACTCGTTTAAATGATGTATTCTTTACTACTGCCATGGGATACATAGAAAAATTGGAACGAAGGAGGGAGAGAGGAGTGTTAAAAACCCAGCAAGGAGTGTTTTGGCACCTCACTGTGTCTCCATGGTGGCTGCTTCTACACATTTTTTTTTTCTTCTTCATTTCAGTTTTTCTTTGCTCTCTGCATATTTGAAACAGTCAAGTAGACAAAACAGCAAAGTGTTGCTTTTTCTTTGTTTAAATGACTACACTGTCAAGTACTAAGTTGAGTATAAATCAATATATTACAGGCTTTTAAACTTTAGATTTGGGATATTTCTTGCAAGGGTTTAAGAAAGGGGTGAGTCTGTCATTGCATAATTGTTCTGCAAAACAATAAAAACCTCTCAGCTGCACTGCACCTTTAAAGAAGTATCAGCTTGATGAATGCTGTTTCTAATGGTTGTGCAGATTCTCACTCATCGGGTCTTAAAAAAAAATACGTGCACACGGGGTTTATTTATTTTTACAATCTCTTCTTTCATTGCCATCAATTTGCAATGGTTATTAAAATTCACCTCACTCATGAATGAAATAATGTGCTCACACTCCAGATTATGGGTACTTTACAAATGTGCATAATGCATACTGAATGAAATGTTGCCATGTTCCAGATGTATAACTGCTCACAAAGCCAAGGGTCAGCGGTTCAGACGCAATCCTATTTTTCTGTTGAAATTACTCTTCTACTCCACTTCATTGACTAGCCTGACAGTGAGAGAATTTCTTTTATTAAACAAATAATTCCTTTATATCTCAGAGGGGATGATGCAGCGTTTCCTCTGAATGTTTATAGTGTCTGTTTATTTCAGGTCCTGAACTTCAAGCAAAAGGAAACAGAATCGATTTTCTTTGGACAGAACGATTTTAATTTGTGACCTAAACCCTCGGCCAGTCACTGTCTAGACAGCCTGTATAGTAAGTGCAATGTTCTTTTGCACTTATATAAATACTAGTCTCCCACTGTTTTACTTATATTTTGTTATTAAGGTTTGTATTAATTAAACCATGAGGTATTAATTTACATTACTATGAAAGGTTTAGTATCAAAATCTAAAAATGGTGCAAATAACTTGTGGTGAAGCAATAGTATTCTTTAAAGCATACACAACACATAACACAACGTAAAATGTAAGTCATTTATAAGACTACTGTCTGCACCACCTATACTTCTGATAGCATGCACACAATATAAAACATTAACCAAAATTATTAAATAAGCACAAGGCAATAAGCTCATTAAAACTATTTTAGTGTAAAAGATACCAACTGAGCTAGCATAAAAGGTAGTGCCATACCTCCTAAATGCTCAGTCTGAGCTCAACCAACAGGGCTTTACCCACCACCTGACCAGGTAAACAATGCCAATGCTTTGCATTGTATATTATTCTCCTGATTCCAACTATTTATTTTATGTTAGGCTTCCTGAAGACAATTCTAGCTGAAGAAACCTTGCTTCTGTCTATTGTGCCACTTTGTCAACACTCTTTACTAGTATATTTATTCCTATGGGTTTGCTGAGTATGGTGCAGAAAAATGACCCAGCACTAAGCGGTCTTAAACACCTTAAACACCACTCAGTGTTAACCATTTTTATTTAGAGCACCCACTAGTTATAAAATGTTAATTTTTTTTCAGTATGAAACAGCGGTTCAGTGTGCTTTTATGTTTTCAACACATTTTGCTCTGATATAACTTTGGATATTGAAATATTTTTCTTTTTAGAATAGGTTTTGAGAGATGGTTCCTTAGATTCCATTACCACCTATAGTTAAAAAAATGTCAGCAAGAATCCTGTCAGTTTAGGGTGTGGCTGTGCTAAATAAAGCCTGCTCCAATTTAACTTTTGGATTAGATTGTTTGTTTTTGTTCTTGTTTATAGGTTACTGTTTTACTGCAGAGACGCATGCCAAATTCCCTTATAAAATTTCGAAATTTTTAAATTAAAATATATGCAAAAATAAAAACGCCTATTCACAATAAGTCAACATCTTTAAAAATGTAAACTAATCTAAAATATAAATAATAATCTGCAGTGTGACTTTTGATTCCCATCAGGGTGGACAAACTCCTTTTCATGTAAAACTTCCTGTATTTGTATAGGTTTACTTCCCACAGTCTGCTAACATGTAGGTCAAGTGAGGCAGAGATGCAAAATTGTTTATTTGCATGTCTGCTTTGTAATAAATTGGTTACCTGTTTAGGGTGGTTCTCACTCTTTACCCAAATACCTCTCTGCAACACCGTGTGAGCAGTTTAGAAAATGATTACATAGTATTGATGTACGTATATTGTATGTTATGTGGCATTAATGTGCATTAATTGTAAGGTCTGTATTTGACACATGAAGATTAATGCATATAGTTATGTCTATAGTTGAATATTTGAATATGAACACACCTGACAAACTGGAGACTCTGTTCTCTTCTTCATAGGGGTGGCTGTGGTGAACACAAAGTAACATTTCAGATGTTTTTGGCATAACACCCTGCAGCATGATGATAAAACCTGAGCCGACAGTTTCAGCATTAACACCAGTGCTGCAACCAGCATACATAATTATCATTTTGAAAATAGTCTATAGACTGTATCAACATGCAGAAAGTTTTATGAAGTGATATGATTAATGTGCAAACACAAAAATAAAATGCACACAGCTATTTACACTGTAATTAAGTGAGTGTCAGTAAGGCTGTCAGTGTTATTATTGTTTTTACATTCATGATTTTATAATATTTAAACTCCCAGCAGTTCATGGCCATTACAGAAGACTATTTTACTGACCTATGACTTGTCTGAATATCTGCATGGCATGCCCAAGTGTCCCATGACTGAAGGCCTAAAAATACCCCGAAATGTGGCAAATGGCAACACTTAACTGCACCCTGTATTCCAAACATGAAAGTTAAAAACAAAGGTTAGACCAGAGCTAACCGTTAATCCACATGATAAAGAGGCTGTTAGAATTGATCTTGCTTAAGGGCGACCCGATGCCATGTCTAAGTTCTTCTTGAGCAAGAAAGAGTAATACAATCAGACACTCTCTTCTAGAAATCTATTTTCGATTTTTTTTCTCCTAAATGATTACCATTTTGAGATGTGACCTAAATGTTAAAAGATATTACTGTTATTTAGGAAGTTGAAAAAATTGGTTGTTGGAGGTTACTATTCCAACCATTAGACCCAGTATAATTGTTTATTAGCTCTACCACTAAAACAAAAAAAGTAAAGTGCCAACTTAATGACTGAGTAATTGAGCTCTGTAATCTATAACTTACACCTAGAGGTCATGTGTACCGTATTTAGCATCCTTGTGCTAAATGCATCCTTAATGCATTCACAGTGACCGTGGTGTTATATGTCACTTAAAGTCACCTTCCCTATGTAAAATGTAATTTGAAGTGATATGATAAAGTGATTTAGTCATTAACAGTGGTGTCAGCAAATTATGACTTAAATATCAGAACATGTACAACATTGATAGGTCTTTGTGATGGTGAATGTTGGGCTGAGGATAACTATATCTTTCTTATGATGCTTAAATTCATGCTGGCTGACTTTCACAATGAGACGATGTTAGTCACTTCTAAATTTTGGGATTGTAATCAATCTATGCATTGAATTTTTCTCTCAGTAACAGTTATAGTTTGTCTTAGTTAATGCCCTTTAATTTTGGTGTGAAGCGATCATAATGATCTTTCTGTTGTAGTGATACCTTCTTACTTTTGTTTGTGTATTTGGTTTTTGGTAAGATGTTTACTTTTGTATTTCTTGCTTTTGTTATTGGCCTCAACTCTACAACTGGGTACTTTTGATTATAATGCTCACTGTCCTTTCACGTTAGTTATGAGTAGTGTATCGTCTTACAGTTGCATTTACAGTATTGTTGGCTTGTATTCCCAAAGAGCAAGCCAATGTGACTGTGGAAACAAACACTCCTTGACATTTAGTTGTTCATAAGAAGAAACCTTGAAGATCAAGACTCAGTGGGGAACCCATCTTTCTTGCATGGTGGAGCAGTGTTCGTAGATGTTAAATGATAATAATTTACAGGTCATGTAAGTGTTCAGTCCAAAAGAGACTAAGTACATCAACAAGTTCAGAGAATGTAATCTAATTAAACTTGGACATTAATGATCTCACAGCATTTAGATATGGCAAAGGTGCTATATAGTAAACACTGTAGCATTTTGGCAGATAGTGACATCTTGAAAGAAAACACAAGTAGCTAGGCAAAGTCATGACTACATAAGTGCCACTGACACAAGAATAGAAAATGTAAATTTGCAAACCACTTCACAAATAGGGCTTTCTGGACTATTCACATTCCAGGACCGCACCTTCTTCTAATGATAAGCGAGGGAAAGTGGTACAACATTTTTCGTTCAATTGTTTATTTATCTCTGCTCATGTACAGTATGTGGGGGAAATGGGTTTAAAGTGAAAATGTTCAAAATATCTGCTGATTATTGTGGTTATATTATGGAAGGTATAGCAACAAATGGCATGGAAGTTCTTGAATTAAATGACGAGTGTAAATGTGTTATAATTTACTATTTAGAGAAGTTTTTGATCATGATTCTATAAGCATTTATTAGTTATTCAAAGAGAATTTCACAGTTGTCTATGGCATTGCCTTTTTGACACCTCTATTTTAATAATGAACATTACACTGGAGCCATTTCTCAAAAGGGTAGCTCTGGAACCACCTATCACCTACTTACAGTGCCATCCTGGAAGTTCCATGTCAACTCGCACCTCTAGATGACAGACGTTTTTAACTCGTTATGTTTCACCAGGAAACCAACAGTTTCAATACCAATTCAATTACTAGCATTCAAAAGAACTGACGGTATGCTATAGAGTGGACATGATCTGAAATAAGTCATCTTGAGTTACTACTGTAAGACTGTCCACTTGACCTTGATGACTTTAAAGACTTGCATGTCTTAATGCAAATTCCAAATTCACCGAACAATATATTTTGTTTGATATAGGTTATTGTCTAATTTTATTTCTTTTTTAATCAGTAAAACCTTTAGAAAAAATAATGAACTTTTTTAGAAAAAAGTTAGATGCCTATGACAAAGCAAAGCCACAATTCAGTTTTAAAGTGAAAAACTTTAGAGTTAGAGTATGGTTATAATAAGGTCATGGTTCATGTAAGAGTATTTATGTTTAAGGTTTGGATAAGTTTATATGAAATGAATGGAAATCTCTATAAAGTCCTTACAATTCATAAAAATACACTTCAGTAATTTATAAAAATGGCAATATAAAGTAAATTTTATAGGTTCTCTTGATTGCAGTTAGCATGTCCTATGTTGGCCTGGTGTAGCAACTCATGCTTCTGTTTTGTGTCATGCCATTATGATCAAAAGAGCAAAACCTCAGTCAATCACATTTATGCATTTTTTTTTTTATTTAAACTAATAAATATCTTAAATGTTTTTAAAAAATATTTACTCTCTTCCCCCCACTTTCACTCTCTTTCCTTTCCACACTTTGCTCCCGCAGTGTGTGACCTTCTCCAAGTGGAACATGTTCTGATAAATTCTTGGCTGACACTCTCTCTTGATTTTACGGCTTCAGGATTCTTCTGTTACCATGACTCCAGTAACCACCAAATTTGATTTTAGTTTACTTTAAATCAATGTTGCTTGCTTAAATAAAAACATGTGAGTTCAGTGGCTTAAAACGACGAGCAGCTGTAGCTGAAGTTGGTGATGTCGTTTCTATTGTGAAACACCATGTTGCTGAGTAACTGAGTTTGTTGACTTGGTGAAAATGATCTGTATTGAATAAATAAATATTATTAATTCATCAAATTCATCATTTAAGCATTTTTTTATATCTCACTCATGTGTGTGTGGTGGGGAACATGGACACATTGGTCATGTAGCTAAAGCCTGTGTATCACAGCATGAAGGTGCAGGTCTGGTTGAGGTGAACAAAGGTTCTTTCTATGCTGTGTGAGTTTTCTCCCAAATTCTGAAGACATTCCAGTGGGTAAATTGGAGATACATGAATTGCTGTATGACTGTTTTTCATGGGAATGTTCTTGATGAAAAATGGTTATACGTGTGTTTGTGTGTTTACTACAATATAAAAATTATTTAACAACCATTTTCAATTTATTTGCATCGAAATGACTTTTTTTTTTCACCATGTTATTACAGTAAAGCTTGAATACAAAGCATGATCTTCACCGTAATCATAATTCTCTTGTTTATATCTTCTGTATTGCACATTCCAGTGACCCTTTATTTTGAAGAAGTGGGGAAAATTTTTTAATGTTTTATGGCGATTACATGAAGAGCTTGAGTGAAAGACTTTAGTGTTTACCTCTACACAACTAGTTTATTGTTTATGAAAAGTTATGTAGAATTCAAACCAGTCTGTGTGCTTTTAGTGTCACACCATGAGGCGTGGTGTGATATTCAGCGTTGTTATATTTAGTCAAAGATTTTTTGATTGCAAATGTAGATCAGCACGACTAGATCTCTGACACTTTTACTACCACAGCAGCAACGAAGACAGCAGATTGCAATTGTGTGACTGATCTACAATATTTTTGAAAGAAAGCATAGAATGTTTTATTATAAATAAAATGCTGATTTTACATTATACTATTTTATAATTTAGTTCTTAATTATCAATATTTAAATGACTCCAACAATTATAGACAACTAGCTTCTTCTTGGCTCAGCTTTGCCTGGGCTTGTGATGACATTTCTTGGAAATCCAGACTGATTTTTGAAGGCGTCAGAGATGGATTCACGTTTTTGTCTTCTTGTTTTCACATGCATGCAGAACAAGGTTAGTTATACAGCATCTTGTATTACTGCGAAAAGAAACTACTATGAATCGAAAAGCTGATTCAGTTTCCCCATTAGGGTAAATTGCTATTACACAAATGACAAGTAAACAATGCACTTTGTCCTAGAAAAAAGGTTTATCTACTTAGTGTCCTTTAAGCCTTCTCTAGTGTGTCCTGCATTTCTGTTTTAGTTTTGTTGACTAATCAGCCTCGCCAGCTGATTAGATGTTGCTGTAACATAATCCTTAGTCTGACAGATGCGCAGTGGGTCCAAATTTACTTTTTTCTGAATTGCTCGGAAGTGTCCATCACGCATTTCACATCAAAATGTACATCTAAACGTAAAATAATAATTGCATATTTGTGTGACACAGTTTTTGTTGAGAATGAAAATTTACATAAAAATAGTCACGGTTATTAGGGAGGCAGTGGGGCTGAGCTGTATGACCAAATAATTGTATCATACTATATTTTAAGATGTCAACTATTTCATGGTGCATCATGTATTATCGTTGCTGCTATTTTTAGTGGCTGTTGTAGAAGTGCTGTGACTTTTCTAAAGGTCTGTGGCTTATTCTATTTTTTAAAATACAGAGAAGATTAAAACTGTAGGTTAATGCAGATTTTTAAATCAAGAGGTATGCAGTCTTTTAAATAATATTTTGGTTGCAATGTAAGGAGGACCGGGGTTAGCAATTTCTGACAGTTAGATAGTCCCAGGTTTGATTGCTGGTTGTGGAGTCTGCTTGTCTTTTCAGTGTCTTTAGGAGATTAGCTCTAGGAACTATTGTTTTCTCCTACATTTTAAAGACCTGCCAGTATATAAATAGGAGAAGAAAAATTTCCAGACTCCCTATAACTGTGTAACTGTGACCTGTTGGAAAATGACCTGTTGGAAACTTCTAAACAATGAAACAAAAGCAGTGTGTGTGATTATCTTATATTTTCAAATATTATCAAAATGTAAAACAATTTCGAAAGCTAATTAATGCTGATAACTGAGTTTTATCATTACTCACTAAATAAGGCTGCTATTTACTAATTATTGTTACAAAATAAGAAGAAATGGATAAATGACATTCATTTTGTAGGATTCCATATCTTAGTATTTGTATTGTTTAATGATTACTAAGGTGTTTAAGGTGCTCTGCAGGATTCTGGAGCATGTCTATGTCCTGAAAGGCATTTTTAAGGTCAGATACAGCTGTTCAAAAATGTCTGTGGTATTTCTTTTCCATAATAGAAGCTTTTTAGCATCCATATATGTTTTGCAATTTTTTTTTATTTATTTATTTTATTTACAAGTTTACTTAAAGAGCATAGATTCTTTAAATGCATTAGTGTTGGAAATTATCTATTTATTTTGAAACAATTTTCTAAAAGATTTTTCTCTACTGTCTGTCAAGCATATAAAACACTTTGCCTTTTTTCCTGAAAGGTGATGATGAATTTGCATGCATAATTAATTCTCGTTTCTATATTCAGACAATTTTATTTCAAGTGTGGGTGTTTGAAAGTATTGGCAGTCAAATATCTGTAAGGTTCCTGTATTTTTCCGTTAGCAAGATTACCACCTTAATGCTTTTTATAAACCAATCAAACGTGTTGAATAGCATGACCCATGAAAAAATGTGCCAAGAAGAAGATTGTCAAACAAGCAAAACAATACAGGGACGTGTAATGAGAGCTTGCAGGAAAAAAGACAGAATATAAAGTGTGTCAGTTGAATTGTTGGTTCCATTTTAGCACGAGCGGTGTTGAACATTTGTGCATGTATGTGTGAAAGACAGAGTGAGCAGGGCTGTTGCTTAATTGTCTGCTTTGAGCAGCAGTGTGGAACCTATTCCTGTTCCTTATGAACACTGCCAGCTGTCACCCTGTTACGACATCATCCAGCAGCCTTCACCTCAGAGACCTGTGTTTCTGTCTGTACACCCCCCCCCCCCCACACACACACACACACACACACACACACACACACACACTAACACAATGCACAGAACTGAAACGTCATATACATTTAACCTTCACAGCTTTACCTCTTAAATGCAAAGTAAACCTCACATTCACCAATAAGTCACTTATTTAAGTATACTTTCAAATTTGGAGAAATGACAATATTGGCAATATGTGAACAAATTATATGAAGAAAAGTAGTGGGGCATACATTACACACACATCATTTTTTCATGATGTCCATTTTTAAGTCTGTTCTACATGTCATTCAAAAAAAAGAGTATTTGTGAGGTCAGACACTGATGTTGGGTTTTTCATAGGCTTGAATTTAAGATTCAGTTTGAGTAAGTCAAGTTTTGCAACACTATACTTTACAAGCAGCTATTCATATTCATGCCAGAACAGAAAATGGCCTTCCTCAAACTCTTCGCCCAAAACTAGAAACATGTAGTTGTCCAAAATACATGGCTGGATGCTTTTTGTTACAATGACAACTTTACTAATTAAATTAATGTAAATATTAATTAATATTAATATAGTACAATTTCAGCAGCTCATGATTAAAAGCGTTTTGTTCAAGCCCCCAACAGTAGCAACTTTAATGGTACTTAGTCATTACAATACTAAGAACCATTAGCCGACATCATTTACATGCAGCTTCATTTTTTCTTTTTGTCTGTCTATAAAAATAGTGAAGGTGTTATTTCCACCCTGTTCTCACCTCACACACAATGTTTCTAAACTCAGTGAAGATATCTCTTTTTAAATAGTCCAGTTAAAATGACATGGCTATAGTTATATGACTTATTTGAATTCTGTACAAACTGAGATTTAAAACGACAGAACAGATTGGAATTTTCAACATCAGACCTTTGTCATGTGGTTTGTTTGTATGTTGAGCTACTTGTTTTACTGAGTGCTATCTATGCATCGATTTGTCCTTTGTCCAGTCGGGAGCAATCAATTTCTCTTTCTGCACATCAAATGTTGAACTGCATGGGACTTTGATTTTTTAGCTTTCAGCTGCAAAACCTATTTAACTCTCTTAATTTGCCTGCCCAACCTTTTTCCCCAAATTCACTTATGTCATCATTTAAATTTTCAATGCTTAAAAAAATCCTTGTGTGGTGTCTCTTCATTTCTTGCTTTATATGAATCTCCATGCTTTGTTGCTCCTTATGGAGATTTCTCTAGTGATACTTCCGTTCTGTTAGCTGATTTTGCATGCTCTAAAACACACTGGCTCTGTGCACAGCTGCTGTGATGGAGATGGCACATATTACAAAAACATATAGAGAAACATCAGTTGTAGAAATTCTGGCTTATTGTCAATGAGGATGATCTGTTTATTTTTCTGTTATCTCATAGATGTACAAGCAGAACCATAGATCTGCTTACGTGCAAATGTATCGGTCTCACTTTAAATTGTGTACCCATCTGTGGACTTTGCTAACATTTGGACAGGGAACAACAGATGGTGTTAGTTAGCGGGTCTGTACTACTGAGAAAAGCTCTCAAAAGATCAGTAACTTTTACCCTGTTGCAAAAGTATTTTTTTGGGGACTAAAAGATTATACATAAACTGTGTCGTGTTAACACAAAGTACTGAAGTTGGCAAAAGTAAGTGAATATTATTATTTATTTATTTTAACAATCTTTTACAGTAGTGTAGATGGTGCATTAACCTAAATCATTTTCTGATTGTAAAAACTTGCAGTTGCTCTAAACCTAATATTCCTATGTTTTTAAGTATTAGTTTTAAAGAAAATATAGCCACGATGTACTTGGAAAGCAAATATGACTTAATATCATAAAATATCAGACATAGTTAATTATATTAACAGAATATTAACATTCATAACACTGTACAAAGAAGAACTTTAAATCAAATGCTGACTCATTTTGTTTTTGTGCAGAGGTCAAGTGACCTCAACGAAATGGGGTGCAGTACACTGCTAGCAGGTGTTTTGCCCTGATAAGCCACCATTTGAGTCATTTGGCTTTAACAGAAGGCAAGTGTTACTGGCTGGGATGGCTGAGTGGATCAGTGTGTGCTTTTAACAGTAAAGCATGGTGGATTCTGTTCCCTGTGGATCAGAGGCTTTTTTTCTAATAAGCTTATTGAATCATGCACTTTAAGAATCTATCCATAATTTAAAACATCCTTTCATTTCCATCAAAAGTGTCTTATTGGTCTCAAATTCATACTGCATCATGACAATGACCCCCAGACCCATAGACATGGTCATAAATATCTGCCTTCAGTAAGGAGAACAAGCCGCTAATATGGTCCCTACAGAACCCTAAGCTCAGCAATATTGCAACAGTCGAGAATAATATATAGAGACAGAAGCAAATTAGACGACCAAGGTCTTTAAAATGTCTGGGAAAAAATCCAGGTTTTTGGAATAACTTAGAATTTTAGTATCTTTACAACTACATGGCAGAATAAGCAAATTCATTTCGGTAAAAGAATGGACACCAGTTTTCTCTGTTTATGGCATTATTGTTATTGTTACTTTGTAAATATTTAGCATTCTTCTTTAAATTTAACAAAAGCCTCAAACTTTGACGTTTGCTGCATCTATTAAACCTGACTTTACCCAAAGCAGCCACCTAAATATACACTTATCACTAGTTGAAATTGCACCATCTTGTGGTTACTAACTTTTATAATAAAGAATCTTAGAGTTATCTATGGAAAAAATTTGTAATTTTTTTTTTTGCCATTGCTTGGTGATATTCTCATACAGGCGAAATGGGCTCATATCCAGATACCTTATAATTTGCTTATAAAGATTGGTACTAATAGTGTAAGAAATATTTACCAAGTAACCAACAGTTTATTTCCATGATAATTATTTATAAAAACATCGTTAGCTAAATAGATTCTATCCAATACAGTCGTTTATGTTCATTTTTGTGGTACATCTGTTTGCAATTTGTCTTAAGCCACTTGGCAATTACTACAGCAGGAGTGAACAAAGGGCGTAGTGATTGTGACGATCGATTCAGTATTAGCTGAAGTTTAATAATGCCATGTCCGACTTTACCATGGAGCTCTGTGCTTACTGAAGCATGTACCATGCTGTGAATACACACATCAAAAATGTTGGGTTCAATATGCCATCAAGTCTGAATGATAAGGTCAATATTTAATGATAATTAATGGCTGTGAAAATTGAGTAGTGCCACCAGTTTGTGGTCGTCATTTATTACTTGCTCACTGTCCTTCAAGTACTTCTCCAAGTTTTAATTAAAAAGCTGTTGCAAAGCCCAGTAGAATTATGTAAGTCTCACTGGGCATCAGGAATTCTATGCATGTATACGTAGAGGTTATCATTTAAAATGGCTTTTCTTTTTTGTTCCATAGGACATTGGAAGAACTCATCATGACAACTGAAATGCAGGAAATCGCCATCACGGAGGAGAAGCCTTTGCTTACTGGTCAAGGAGACGGTGCGAAGGTCAGCCAAGCATAAACCTTCATACCATTACATTCATTTTCAAGCAAACTGTTTTGCTATAGAGATTAATCTACCCCTTCAAAACCTAATCTATCATAAGACAGCTAAAACTTTATTGCAAAACCTAGTTAGCCTTTGTTGCTGCTACAGCTTCTGATGTTTCCTCTTCAAGTCCTCTGTGAGGTTTGGCTTTTGTTTTGGTCACCAGATAATTGATGTGATTTTTGCATTTGAGCCTGTTTTTTTTTTTCACCACTTGGTTTTGATGATGTACAGCCCAATAAAATTCTTCCAGACCAAACTTGGTAAATCATGTCTTGGTGTGTTTGTGCTCAAGGTCAATGTAAAACCACAAATCTGGCTCATAATTATCTTGAATAATCTGTGTTAAAAAAATAAAAAAAAACTTAAGCTGAACAAAGATATGGACAAATGGACAAAAATCAGACACCTAATTCTTCTTCCACTAAGGTTAATGGTTAACATTGAAACCTTGCTTTGTCAGAATTATTATTGTATTTCGCTGTTCTACAACCAGATCAGGGTCTTTTTAGTGTAATGCCTATTGTAACGTTTTTCTATTACTTCAGTTTGTGTCGTCAAAGCTTTTTCTGGTTATTTTTAATCGACATAAAAATAGACATGGCTTTTTCATCCCAGTGATTTTGACGTCACAGTGAATATTAGCCTGAGCTTTTGTTCTGCATCATTTCTCTGCATCATATACCACGCTGAGCATTTACAGGCTGACATTATCATATTAACGCCAAGCTGTTGAGCCAAAAGATTTCCAATGAGGCTGTTTTTAAGCTTCATGTTTAGAAAGATAATACTGGCTATTGGAACTGGATTGCATATAATGTATCAATAAATATGCAGATTTGCTAAAGTTCTCTGCTCTAGAAAATGTCTGGAGCCATCTGCTGGAAAATAGTCTCCTAACATTTTACGTCACTTAGTAAACATGCAAAAAAACAAAGCCTTCCTTTTTATTTTATTATTTAAATTTATTACATGTATTTATTTTGTTAAATAATTGTTCTGCCTTTTTTCAACAAATAAGACTATACTGGGGTTTTGTCAAGTTTAACAGAGTGGCATTTGTGAGGACTTTGTTAAATGTTTTTTTTTAATTTTCACTATTGCACAGCAATAGCTGACTATATATGTTCAAGTATGTTATTATTGATCTGACTACATCCTGAAGTAATAGATATGTAAATTGCTTTTTAGAAACCAAAACCTGGTCCTGTTTTAAAATATAATAGTATTGTTCAAGCAACACTGTGTTGTTGTTAATATTATTACTTGCACCATTTGTATTTTTATATAATACTGTTATACGTAATCATAATACTGGTAATAGTTTTACATTCATTTATGCATGACTTGGTTTTTGCAAGTTGCAGAAATCTACTACATTCTATTAAACGATAAAAACATGTAATAAAAACTCTCTCACACTGTAGGAGGCTGAGATTGCAGCCAGAATCTTGTTGGACCGAGGCCAGGTAAGTGTCAGATAAGATGCCTTTAGATGTTGTGAGGAGGATGCGTGCTACTTTTTATCATGACGGTTTATCAGCATACGCATTAAAACACCTGCTTTGTGTTTTAGGAGTACAATATCGAGACTCCACATGGCTTACTGAATGTGACCGTACATGGCACCGGAAACACCCGTCGGCCAGCAATACTGACATTCCATGATGTTGGGATGGACAGTAAGACACACATTCATGCACATTTGTATGCGTGTAGAGACAGAAGCATACACATGAAATGTAACACATAAAAGTTTGTGCTGTGTTAAAGTTTAGTCTATTAACCATGCAGTGAAAAGGTGACCATGAAAGATTAATTAATTATGATAAACTACCTGATCAAACAGTCAACAAAGTTAAAATACCAAAGATATTTTTAAGGTATTCAGAATATTGCAACAAAAAATGACAACCATGCAGCAGGCCTCAATGTTCCATCTTATTAACCTTAAGGATAAAATGTTTTTGTTTTGTAGAACCATGGTTGTTTGTAGTTTTACTTTATTCTAAAACAGTTTTTAGCTAACTGTGCTGACAAAATGTTTTGTTTCCTTCCATACATTTTTGCATCCTAACAGTCATATACAGTATCAAATACATTTCCATATAGAAACCCTTGATTTAACATTAAACTTGCCTTCAATGGCACAGTTTTAAATCTTTTAAGCCCAGAGCGTGTTACTTCACTAACATTCGATAAGCTTCAGGCAATTAGGTTTGTAATTAGATAAACTATACAATCTAGTGTACCTTTTTAAATAGTTAATTGGTATTAATGTGGAATTAATTTGTGTTCACTGTGACCCCAAAGGAAAATTCGTTCAAATCTCTATCTTTAGAATCCAATTGATTAACCTATTTTGCTTCTCAGTCCATTATTTGCTTCTCAGGCCATCTTCCTGAAGCGTTTATTTCAGCCTATCCTCTTTAAACATCTAATTAAACAAAACAACTTAAAGCCCCTACAATAAATCTGTTTTTTAATCATTAACAAACTAATTTTCTCTGTTTTTCTTTAACAGGTAAGAGTTGTTTCTCCTCTTTGTTCAAGTTTGAGGAGATGCAGGAGATTGTTAAGAACTTCACCGTTGTCCATGTGGATGCACCAGGACAGGATGAGGGAGCTGCAGCCTATCCCTCTGGGTATATTCTTGTTTTTTTGTCTTTTTGTACTGTTTGTGTGGGTAAGTGAGGACATTGGAGTGGAAATATGAGTGTGATTCACACTTGCTCTATTAATTAAAATTATTAAGCCTGTAATGATCCCCGAGTTCAGTATTACAATTTGTACTCCTGTTGAGGTGGTGTAATCAGGTCATAGCAAATCCCTGCATTTAAGTTAAATTATAACTCATAAGTTTGAGGGGTCAGAAAGAAGATGTTTAATTTTGGCTAAAAAAATTGCTCTTATGTAATGAGTGTGTGCCCAGAGATGGATGCCCTGTCACATCTGGCACTGGCACATCACACATTTAGTATTAATTGCCACTTGATTTTCTGTTTCAGGTATCAGTATGTATCTATGGATCAGCTTGCAGAAATGATCCCATCAGTCCTGCAGTTTTTCAAGTGAGTTGATCAGACGTGCAACAAATAGCATATTGAAGAATTACAAATTAACTGACCATCTCTGTCCATTTGTATAGTTTTCGTACCGTGATCGGAGTCGGGGTTGGAGCAGGAGCCTATGTCCTTTCTAGATTCACAGTAAGCATGTCTTTTTACCCAGGAATCGCTATTTATAATATTTTTAACACCAGCTAATACTAACAACTAATAACTCTTTCACTCTTTACTTAGCACCTTCTATTACAATATTAGTTTTTATTCTTATAATGACAATATTTAATCTACTATAATTATATAATACTGTCTTGTTTGACATTTTATGTTGTATTGACTGTTTTAAAATTCCAAGTTTTCCACTTGTTTCAGTATTATTTTACTATTTATGACCTAATGTTACTTTAACTGTGAACAATATCAGATATTATCCAGGTTTTTATTAGGGAAACCATGACTCTGTGACTTTATATGACAGCCTGCTCTATTAATGTTTCCAAAGTGATGAAAATTAGGATTTTATTGCATTGCATATGAATTCTTTTGAGGTTTGGCAGCATCAGTGCCATCACCACAAAAAAATTATTGCTTTGTCTGAGGTACAGTCACTCCAACATTTTTTTTTCTGCCTTTCTGTTTTACAGATGAATCATCCCGAATCTGTGGAAGGACTTGTGCTGATTAATATTGATGCCAATGCTCGTGGTTGGATGGACTGGGCTGCTCAAAAGGTGCATTACATTTTTTTTAATACTATATTGTAATGCATATTGTTATTGTTTCATGTTTATTTATGTGTCATCTGATGTTCCTATTATTTATTCTAACCATTTAACTTTTTAACTACAGCTCAGCACTCTGACTTCCTCACTTACCGAGCAGATCCTGAGTCATCTCTTCAGTCAGGTGTGTGTTTGTGTTCCTGTGATAGCTTGTAACAATTTGTCCAGTTCCTGAGCTGTGAAATGATTTACACATGGTATTCGTGTTTGCAGGAGGAAACCTCAGCCAACACAGAGCTTGTTCAGTTACAAAGAGAGAGAATCGCAAAAGCCTCAAATCTGGCAAATATTGAACACTTCTGGAAGAGCTACAACAAGTATGGGTTGTTTAAGGCTGATTCTTCATGTTTTAATGCACAGGATTGTTAAGTGAGGTTTTTTTTAGGTGTTCTAGTGAAACACTGACTAGCACTTTCACACGAGAGTACATAGCAACAATAAAAAAGAAAACAGTCTGCCAGACGCTTGCATCACTAACACCAGATTCATACTTTTGTGATCTCTAGACTGAGGACAGGTGCATTGCTGTGAAGCTTGTTAATTAGCATATAAAAACACCACAAACAAGCAGTTTATCATTTCTTGGATCATTGATCAGTGTTGGATGAAAGTAACATTTTTTTAATTGAAATGATTTACATTTATCTCATTTTTCTTTGTTGCTTGCAGCTTTACTGCATACCACCTTTATTAATAGAATTAATATTTAACATCATTATTTATATACATTTAATGGCACATACTGTAAATAAATGCTGATATAAAACTACATGTTTTATATCTTTTTTTTTTTTTTTTACAACTTTGTTTTTCTTTTCTTAGTTTCCTAATCAGTACATTATTCAAAAAAAAAATCGGCTGATCTTAGGCTGTTTTTGTTCAATTGTAGAAAAAACAAAAGACCTAATTAAGACAAAGTCTAGACCTAATAAAAATCCTCATTTACATTAGCAGCTGTTCACCATTTAAATCATTTCTTAAAAATATTTTATGACCTAATCATGATAATAACAATAATGTCAAGAAAGACAAGAAAACAAACTTACTTGCACATTTAGCAATGTAGTATTTTTTTTTATTGGTATTCTAACTGAACATTTTCACAAGAAATCTTTTGAAGTCATTTACAGTTGTGATCAAATTTATTCAACCCCCAATGCTGCGAAGGGTTTTATGGAATTCAGTGCACATTTGTAATTGTGTTCATAATGAAATCTTACAAGGACTTGTTAAAGAACTAAATGCAACTTAGATAGCATCAATTGTTTTTGTCATAAAGTATTAAATGGCCTTTTTGTGATTTCTTCATTGACACAATTATTCAACCCCTTTACAACTACCACTCATAAGAACAGAGGTTCATTCCAGTGTTTTCAATCAGGTATTGAAAACACCTGTGGATGTCAACGAGCAGCAATCAAGCATGATAAGCACCAATTAGGCAGATTTAAAAGGACTGTGATACTCAGCTCCTTCTAGACATCTACTGGTGTGTTTACAAGCATGGTGAAGGCAAGAGAATGGTCCCAGAAGACAAGAGAAGAGGTTATTGCTCTTCACAAGAATGGCAATGGATATAAAAAGATTGCGAAGTTGTTAAATATTCCAAGAGACACTATCGGAAGTATCATTCGCAAGTTCAAGTTAAAGGGCACAGTGGAAACGTTACCTGGTCGTGGCAGAAAGAAGATCCTGACCGCGACTGCTGTGCGCTACCTGAAGCGTAATGTGGAGAAAAATCCCCGCGTGACTGCTAAGGAACTGAAAAAAGACCTGTCAGATGTGGGCACTGAAGTTTCAGCTCAGACAATAAGGCGCGCACTGCATAACGAAGACCTCCATGCCAGAACTCCCAGGCGCACCCCCTTGCTGACTCCAAAGAACAAGAAAAGTCGACTGCAGTATGCCAAAAGTCATGTGGACAAGCCACAAAGGTTTTGGGACAGTGTACTGTGGTCAGATGAAACTAAATTAGAACTGTTTGGGACAATGGACCAGCGCTATGTTTGGAGGAGGAAGAACCAGGCTTATGAACAAAAGAACACCTTGCCTACTGTGAAGCATGGCGGGGGGTCAATTATGCTTTGGGGCTGTTTTGCTTCTAATGGTACAGGAAAGCTTCAACGTGTGCAGGGTACCATGAATTCCCTTCAGTACCAGGAGATCTTGGAGGAAAATGTGATGGAGTCAGTCACAAACCTGCGGCTTGGGAGACGTTGGACCTTCCAACAGGACAATGATCCGAAGCACACATCCAAGTCCACTAGAGCATGGTTGAACATGAAAGGCTGGAACATTCTAGAGTGGCCATCGCAATCACCAGACTTAAATCCAATTGAGAACCTCTGGTGGGACCTAAAGAAGGCAGTTGCAGTGCGCAAGCCTAAGAATGTGACTGAACTGGAGGCTTTTGCCCATGAAGAATGGGCTAAGATACCCATAGGTCGCTGCAAGACACTTGTGTAAAGCTATGCTTCACGCTTGAAAGCTGTCATAACTGGAAAAGGATGTTGTACTAAGTACTAAAAAATAATGTCACTAGGGGGTTGAATAAAACTGATAATGATGTGAGCACAGTAAAGACATTTGTGGTTATTCCATCATAAATATTATGTTATATTTGTCTAATTTATAAGTGCCTCTTTGATATAATTGTAAATAAGATGACTGAAATGATCCAAATCAATGTCAAACTGGCCAAAACACTTTATTTCAGTGGGGGTTGAATAAATTTGATCACAACTGTAAGTACAGATCAGTCAGCATGTCCTTTTTTCAAATCGATCATTCCTTTAAATTGGTTTTTTCTCCTGCAGTCGCCGAGATCTCAACCTTGACCGCAACAGCACTTTCAAGTGAGTAAAAGAAAATCAGTCACATAACTGCAATGTATTTGATTCACTGTTTCAACAAAACTCCTTTTGTCTTTATCCTCTGCCTTTCCCCCTTCTATACCTTTGTAGGTGTCCGGTCTTGCTGGTAGTAGGAGACCAAGCACCATATGAAGAAGCTGCAGTATGTTTTCATGCACTTGAAGAGAAATATAAATAAATAAAAAACTTTTACATTTTTTACAAAGTGTCACCTAACACCACCTCTATTTCACACCAGAAAATGTGTGAATGTCATTCCACAGATGTGTTGTTTTCATTAATCTGTAAGACTGCAGGTATATTGTTACATGTTATACTGCATTTACTTAACCAAAGTTCTTTTAGGTCAAGAAGTTAAAACCCAAAGTAACCCCCACCTGTTGTCAGGATGATTTGGTTTGGAAAGTTAAAAGAAAAAAGGAGTGAGTTTGGTTCAGACTTCCTTTGATTTTTATCTGACAGGTGGAATGCAACAGCAAACTGGATCCAACCACCACATCATTTCTGAAGGTAAAAACATTTCCATCAGTAATGGTGGTTGTGATTATTTATTTATTTATTTATTTATTTATGTGTTATTTGTAATGTGCTTATATGATCTCATTGAGACATGTTTAAGGATTTTAAAGTAATTTGAGACACAATTCATTAAAATAAAAAAACATCTAAATTGGTCTTAGACTTAAAGTATTACAGTGTGTAATTTCAAAATGTAATATGGGTATGATGTTATTTAGGGTATATATATTAATACCCTAAATAGTTATTTATAGTATTAAAACCTACTATAGATACAATATTGTAATACATGTTTATAGATGTTGGATTTGCTAATATGTTTGTGTTTTTTTCAGATGGCTGATGCTGGTGGGATGCCACAACTTACTCAAGTAATAAAACTAATTATTGACATTACTATAGTGCTGGCTGTTAAAAGACAGAGAATTGTATTTGTAAATAATTTGTCTTAATATTTATGCAGCCCAGCAAACTAACTGAAGCATTCAAGTACTTTATTCAGGGGATGGGATACAGTAAGTCATTCACACAATTTATTATAAAAAAAGAGTTTTTAATGACCATGATAAAAACATAAACTTTTACCACTAAACTGTAAACCAGTAGTAACTATACATTAAAACTTATTTTTATTAGTAAATGAAAATCATGCAACATTTAAATGCTGCAATATAACAATGTATTTTTATAATTTTTCATTTTCCATCAGTGGCTTCGTCCTGCATGACGCGCCTGTCCCGCTCACGCACCACTTCGCTGTCCTCCTCCTACTCCATTGATGGCTCTCGTTCACGATCACGCACTCTCTCGCAGGGTTCCGTGGGTGGAAACTTGCCACCTAGTCCCTCCAAGACAATGGAGGTGTCCTGCTGAAGAGTAAGCACAAGAGAGAAAGCAAGAAAGGTGGATGGATGGATGGGTGAAAGGGAAGGCACTACTAGGTGAGGGTCATAACAATCAGTCATATCCGTTCATCAAAGTGAGAAAAGGAGAGAGAAAGAGAGGGAGGGACTTAAAGGCAGTGGGAGTTGCTCCTCTTACCAAACTATAGCTCATTCTCATCTATGATTCGCTCATCCCATACCAGGGTAAAGTGACAGGCTGGTGAGAAAAGTGAGGTTGAAATAGGTTAAGTGGTAACAGGGGAGGCGAAAAATCCATCTCTCCATCTCTCTGCCAATTTGGAGCCCTTTAACCTCTTGTGGTGCAGGTGAGGGTCTTATAGAGAAAGACCTTAAATAGTGCTAACCTAGAGTAATACTTCTAATATGACTATGATTTATAAATATCTATAAATAATGACAATAATGTAATTAAAAAAATAGAAAAAAAGACAATAGAGTAGAAATACTCAAACTGTGTGTCTGTCAGCTTGTTTTTGGTATACTATTCGGTGTGCTTGGAGTATTTTTGTTTTGTTTTTTTTTCCCCTTAACTGATATAACGTGATTATTTTTTTAAAGTCTATGATTTCCCAATCCTGCTGCTGAGAGGATACTTAAAGGTCATGTTAGCCTTTTGGTGCAACAGGACCACTAAATACCATCTTTCTGTGGCAGCAGCCCATGTCTTCCATTTAGCATGTTTGTTAGGAGACAGAAAAATAATTGAGGTGAAGGTTGAAACTATAACTGGATTCGTTCTTGGCTTCAGGGAAGGTTGGGTTAATACTATGTTGTGCTGTTGCAAAGTGCATGTCTGAACAGTGAGGAGCTTTTCTGATAATGTTCAAGCAATGAAACGTGAACGTGATGAAGTGTACTAGGTTTTTAGTGTAAAATGCCAGCAGAGATGTTTTTTTTTTTACTAGTATTGTAAAGCTGTCTTGGTTGAAACTCACACAACAACTAATGATGGCTAAATCAGGTCCAGAAAAAACTTGATTGCTTGATTGACTGGGATATTTGCAAACAATCAAGAATAATCTAAGCAAAGTTAGAAAAGACAACATGACTGGCAGTTAACACTAGGCTTGCTGTGAGGTTTTTTTTTATTACACAATTATTTAGATATCAAGGCACAAGTTGAACACTTTTAATAAGACCACTTACTCTACAGATGTTTGTATTTCAGTCTGAGGTTCAGTGTCTGTTTGCTCATCCATGTAAACTTTATTAATATAAGACTTAATATAATATGCTTTAACTATGCTCCCCAAACAAAAACTACCGTTTATTTGTGTTGCTAACATTAGGTTTTATTAGCCTTCATAATAGTTTTCACTTACCAAAATTTTAAATTCATCCCACTTGTCCAGTTGTATGTCCTTCAACTGCCCTTTCATTCAGTGTGTTGAGTTTAGCAACTTTTAATAAGCTGAACCAGATACATTGACTGCAGCAGATTTCCCTTCACTGGAACAACCTACAGACAGTTGTTTAAATATGGCTCAACCTTCTGGCAACTTCAATACTAAGCCACCACTGGCACCAAAACTGATCCTATACAAGCCTTTACTGCACTGACATCTTTATTCCAGTCTGTTTCACACAACAGTATTCCGTCTTTGGTTACAAATGACACTTTAGAGCCTGGCAAACACTTTTATTTTCATAAAAACAGTAAAGCTTTGCAAACAGTTGGTTTCTATATTGTTTGGGGAGCTTCTGAACCCAATTTAAATTTTATTTGATCTTAATTTACCAGGATGCTGTTATGTGGCTGTTAGTGAAAAACAATTTGCTAACTTTCTGAACATTGGGACACTAAAGCACATGTGAAAACAATCTTTTATTACAACTTCTATTTAAGTTTGATGTAATTCATACACTGCCAACATTAATAGCACTTGATAACCTTTTACGGACCGTTCCAAAAGTCACACCTGCCTAATAATATCTCAGTTAATCGTAAAAATGAAGCTTTGTCTTAAATTCCAATAAAAGTCAAGCTTAGTTGATTTTCCGTTTACACGTTGCGTTAAAGAAGCCATACTTTTCAGCATAGCACTGCCCCTTAAACAGCAAATGATTGGACAATTCATTGTTAATACGACAGGACAGAATTGTATGGATAGTGTACCTGTGATGTTTTAACATGCCCTCGTTGAACTTGTCCTACAATTCAGCTGGATGGAATTTGAATGTTTTATTAAATCAAACGATACAATTCATAGGTTTAGTTGCATAAGTAAAAACTTTTTTATTATTATTTTTTTATACAAAGCCAAAGACTGTGATTGAACTAACTTTAAAACTGCCAGAGAATCAATTTCAGATGCTCGTTGTTTGCTTTGCCCCCGTGCTGCCACTCACCTCAATGCATTCCTTTAGATCCTAAAATTCAACTTGGGTCTGTTAAAACACAATACCGACAGAGAATTGCAATTTGTTCTTTTGTTGAATATTCAAGGTTTGGCCCCTTTTTAAAGGCAAATTCTCTGATACTGGAATATGATGCTGGTTTGAACAGTCACAGTGGTCTGTTGCAGGTAGATGAATACTTCGCAACTGCTTTGTGATTTTTGTAGAGTGCCTCGATTTAATAGAAAGAAAGATGTCAGATGTAGTTTATCCAAATAAGGGAAATGTATGTCAGTGTTGAGGTTAAAACTGTGTGATTGCTTGTTCACCTCATGTTTTTTTTTTGTATAACTCTGTTGTTTATCATACTTTTTTTTCCCCCTGTTGTAATAGGTTATGGTCTCACTGTTTTCACAAGTTAGACGTCTGTGCTGGTTCTTGTGTAAACCTTTTTAAGCATTAGTATTAGAAAAAGGGATATTAACAAAAAATGTATCACAAAATACAATCAAAATTCCTTGTGTGGCTAATCTGTCTGTGTAATGCTATGAACAACAGAAAAGATATTAATAAAAGGGATACAAATCATACCTGCCGCCTTGTTTTATTCTTTAAAAATGTCTCATTTTTGGGGAAGAGTTGCTTTTTGTATTATCCGGGTCTAAACACAGTTAACAATTAAGACATTAGTGGCATGTCGGCCTCTCAATGCTGGGGATCCCGATTCATGTGTGTGAGTGAGCGTGCCCAGCGAGAGATTGGTGACCTGTCCTAGTTGTATTTGTCCAGTGCCGTTTTTTTTTTATTTTATTTTTTTTTAAAGAATACAATTATTTTAAAGGTTAAAACAGGAACATTTAGCTGAGTGAGCAGTTTTTTTTCTCAAAATGATATTTGTTGAAGTAGAATGTAAATAAATTACGTAGAGTCAAGCATAACATCAGGACCTACTGCAATGCAGTTCTGTATCTCTTAAGGTCATTTCAGGAAATGTTAGCTGCACTTTTCTCTGTTCCTTGCTGTACAGATCTATTGAATGGTTTTTCACAGTTGCATTTGTAGCTCCGGTTTTTTGTTGTTGCTGTTTTTTTGTTTTTTTTTTTTGCTATAGGCACTGTCTTCATTTTTTATTTTTTTGTTACCCAATATATTTTTATTACCATAAATCTTAAGGCTTGTATAAATAAATATAATAACAAAACAAAACAATTGTTTATCAATAAGTTATTTTAATCATCATATAACAGAGTTTCTATACAATTCAATCTTATAACATATCAGTATAGGATTGTACCTGCGTCATTTGAGTTTGAAAACGTCTTGATTTTGTTAAGTAAAGTGCAGAGTGCAAGAAAGTAACAAAAACATACTAAAAACTAATGAAGTACAAGTGAAATTGTACAATAATATTAAGGGTATTAATATGAACAAAACAAAACAATACAAATCATAAATTACAACTCCAGGTGTACCCAGGCCAAAGTAATAAACAAAAAGCAACTTAATGACCTGCCACAAATAAACAAGAAATAAAAGGCGTGAAACCTCCCTAACTCCTAAATACACAGGAATGATCAACATCATAGACAGTGACAGTAACACCCTTACACAGGTTTCAGGATCACAATTCTATAAAAATGTTAACAAGCAGAATTTCATTTGTCTTCACTTCACTTTATATTTAACTAGTACATTAAAATAAAATGTATAATATAGGATAATAAAATAGATCTATAGATCCAGAATGCATGTCAACGAAGTACATAACCAAAAATGTACTCCGGAATAAGGTTCAAACCTTTTAAGTTTTATCAATGTTTATTTCCATCCACTATTGTGCCCGTTTTTATATATTACACATTATAGAGGATATGCCTGTGTAGTTTATGTAATAGTCAGCACTTTTTACTAAATAAATTTTACCAAGTAAAATATTCATTGGGGTGGCACGGCGGCTCCCCCTCTCAGTGCTGGAGATCTGGGTTTGAATCTTGATCTGGGTGGAGATTTCATGTTCTTCCCATATCCGTGTGGGTTTCCTCCAGATGTGAATTGGCTGTTCTAAATTGCCCCATGTTGTCTGTGTGAGTAAGTGTGTTTGTGCCCAGTGATAGATTAGCGCCTTGTCCATGTGTGTGTAAGTGTCCCCGAAACGGTCTCAACCGGATGGGCATAGGACCCCATCCCTTCCCCATGATTTGTGTTGAAGCCTATAAACCGGGGCCAATTTATTTTGCGGTAAAAAAATACTTAAAACGGCTAAGAAAAGAAAATTCTGATTCCAAGGTAAAAACTGTGTCCAGTCCCAGTAAATCGACATTTATAATTTCTTTGATCACATCTTCAATCCCCAATAAAATAAATTTTAGTTTTGCTAAATTAGAAGACAGCAGAAGGAAGTGCACGGGCTTTCTGGAAACTTTTACCACCCCTCCTCTCCTTTCAGCATCATGTAATACATGGATTGCTTGTTGAATGTTTTCTTGAAGTAAGTCCTGCACAAAAAGCTTGACTTCAAATTGTTTTTCAAACAAGGAGTTGACATAGTTTTTGCAGGTGCCTTTAAGATACATTTGAATCTTTTCCAACATCTTCTTATAGGTGTTCACTGCTTCCACAGCCTTTTTCAGGTCTGCTTTTGCGTTACCAATGTGTTCATGTTCTCCCCTAGTCAGTACAGTTAACGCACGATTGTAAAATGCAATGGCCAACCAGCCAGAATCAGTGTCAATGGCACTTGTGTACATTTTTATGCTTTCTGCATGATGGCCTTCATGACGGAGTCATATAATAGTAGATCATAGATCATAGATGAAGGTGACTGTTTTTGATCTAGCTTTTTCTTCGCAGCTTGTAAGTACTTGTTTAACTTCTGTTTTAATAATGCAGGGTGTGCATTCTCATCAAATATCATCATGAGCCACAGACCCCAGCACTCATGCAGTGAGGACACAATATCTTTAGTGCTGTTTGGTCCAATTTCTGTGTAAATGGCATTCAACATGTTGAGATAATCAGAAAACAGCTCCTCTTTTTTGATGATTTTTGGTATGTCTTCTTCAACAAACTCCTTTAGCCTTTCTTGCACAACTAGGTCTCTATTTTTCTTTAACATGTCTACATTTGTTAAACCTGTTGGCTCAGTAACATTTAGCAGGTGTGTAAGGACACTCCTGACTTCATTGCAGTTTTTTTCACTGGGGTTTTCCTGACAGTTATCTAGAGCCTGTTCAAACTGTTTCTCAAGAAATCCAGATGTCAGAACTGAGAACTTTAGTAGTTTCAGAATTTTAACTAACCCTGAATAATGTGAGTTTAGGGCCATCAGTAGTTGGAGTGACTCAGAGAAGTGACTTAAGCACATTATGAGCTGAGCTGATCCTGGATTTCCTTCTCTTGCAGTTCGACCGAATCCTTGTTGTTCAACACGAACATTCAAAGGCATAAAGGTCTGCACCACAAACAGACCTCCTGATGCATTTACAGATTCACAGACCTTAAGATCTGTCCCTCGACCAGCCAGATTGGTTGCAACGATTACACAACCTTCTGTTACTAATTCGTCAGTAACATTACTATTGTCCATATTGTTATTAGTGTAAATTTTTAATTTGTCTGATGGAATAATTTCCTGTAAAGCAACATGAATAATTTGTGCTCTTTTAATGGTCTCACAGATGACCAAGACTGCTCTCGGACCTCGAAAGTTTGTTTTCTTTACTGTCTCATTAACAGCTTTACAGATGGTTTCTTTCCATTTGTTTTCATCAGTAACGATGATGCCTTCCTCCTCATAAAGTTTCCGTTGTTTGAATGATGGAATTTTGCATGTTCTGATACCTGTATACAATTTCTCTAGCATACAAAGTTCTGTTTCATTCCCCAAAGTGCCTGTGAGTCCAAAAATTTGTTTGTAACTTTTGAATAAACTCACATTTGACTTGAAATTTGTTATAATGTCCATGTTTGACAGCTTTGTTAGGTGCTTCATCTCAAGAAACTGGTGAAGTCCATCTCCCCATTGCATGTTATTTTGTACAACTCCAGTGGACTTGTAATCTACTGGCACAGCCGTGTCCTTGTGTATTATGTATTCATGTCCTAATGTTATGGTTTTGGCATGAATTGCATTTTTTATCCATATTTTAAGCCTACTGTTCATGTGATCCTGAAAACCTGGAACTGCCATTTCATCAAGTTCAGTTTCTTCTTGAAGTGATTGATGTGGTCGTATAAGAGCTAGAATCTTATCTACATCAACATTTTCTTCTTGGTTCACATGAAACCAAATTTCTGCCAAGATTACATTGAGAGACTCCATGATAGGCATTGGACTGTTCAAATAAACAATCTCTAATCCCTTATCTAACATTAGTGAGTCCACTTCGTCTACTATGGCACAGTGAGGTTCTCTATTAGGTCGTATATTTTCTCTTTGGAATTTTTGTCTTAACCAGTCTCCTGAAAAACTTTCAGTTGTTCCATATACGACTCGACATTCATAGCACTTCCTCAGTTCTTCAACTTGCCTTTTATTTGTATTTACATTTACAGTGATTCCTAGTTCCTTATAAAATGCAGACCAATCAGCAGCATCCCTTTCAGCAAGTACAGGAGAGCTGGATATAATATCCACAGGTTGATTATTGAGAGCATGATATGCAGCAAACATGGCCACTATGCACGATTTTCCTTCTCCTGTGCCAATCTGGAGTAACTGACTTGATTGAGAAAGAACCATGATGCACCAGCTCACCAATTGAGTCTTTCGAGGTTTCCACTTCTTGGTATTTTCTACTGCTTTGCAAAGTTTAAACAGGATTTCTTTTTTGTCTTGGAGGTGTTTATCAATAGGTTGTTGAGCAGATGATATGATTTTCTCCACTTGAAGTAACATATTTTTATCAACTTCAGTTTGTTTTTTTATTTCTTCAATGATTTCTTTAAGTTCTTTCTCTGCTGTCTTTTTAGCAATGCTGTTGATTTTCTTATTAAGGTCAGGTACATATTGTTCTGCACTAGAAGGTAATAATAAATCGGATTTGCTGATTTGGTGAATTTCCAATTTATAAAGTAATGTTGCCATCCATGTTTGATAATCAGTCTCATTTTTCTTACTACTGCTTTCTTTAAGAAGAGCAATGCACAAATCAGCAACATCATTTGTACTCCAATGCCCCTGCTTAACCAGCGCGACCAGTCTTGAAGTTAGTAAATTTTCTGATGCCATTCTAAAGTGGTGTTGAAAAAGTCCTCAGCTCATGACCTGCTTAATTGGAAAACAAAAGCAAGATTAATTACATATTTAAAAAAAAAAAAAACATGTTTTAACCAATTTTACAATGTAATTACTATTTATATGTTTTTAAAGTAAAGATTTTAGTCAGACATAATAAGCTTTTTCTGTTTAGTGTTATGATTTCACATTTGGGATTTTTAAAAAGTAATTAAGTATAATAAATTAAATTAAGTATTTAAAGTTTATAATACAAGCCTCTTCAGTTTGATGTTTGCTGTTGTACAGGTTTTTTATTGTCATATATTTGCATCAAATCTCATTATTTATACTTGACATTTAGCTTTAAAAAACTTACATCACTTATGTGTGAAATTCCATTTTTCCAGCTCTTTTTCACTGTGGTGTTTAATTCATTTTGTCCACATGTATTTAGGGTTCAGCCTTTCTTATATTGAAGTGATATCCAATAATCATTGGTCCTGTAATGGAATCTGTTTTAGAGAAAGGTAGCAAAATGTACAAAGCAACATTTATAATTAATAAGTTTAAAGCAACAAGTAAAATATATGACTTGGTTAAGTAATGTACACATTCCTTTACAAATGCTATTTAAAGGATATATATAGTGGTTTCTTGCCTATAGCATACATGAACAAAGTTCTATGAAGTCAAACGAGATGAAAAAAAATTTTCATGTTGCATGAATTCATAGCATAGTTAAAACATTTTTTGACTTTTTTGTTTATCATATTTTTAAATTGGCAAAAAAAAATACAGACAATTTAAAATTTCAAAACTAGTAATATTATGTTTAAGGTTACTGTTTATAGTATATACAATAAATATATTTTTGAATTGCATTTTAACTTAATCCCTAATATGTCAAAGTAATTTGATGTCGAGCCGAAATAAATTTCAAAGTTTTGTATTAAATTGAAAACTGAAAATGGATTAAATACAAGTAAAATAACAAGTTGTGGATTTTTGTTATTTTTTATTCTTAATCAATCCCATAGAAGGGTAATTTATGTTGTAACTAAAGAAAGATCATAAACAAAACATAAAATGCTAAAAGGTTAATAGTCTTTTAAATGAAATTAAGGTTGTGTATATACTATATTTCAAATTTAAAAAACCTAAATACATTATATTTTAAATTTAGAGTAAAATGAGCTACTTACCATAAATACATGTGTTAATAATCTCATGTCTAACATCATGTCTGAAACAACTTTTAAACAGTCCACAAAATAAATTTTCCTGTAGAGGTATCCCCTATTTAGTTTTACTTTCGCTATTTGCCAATCACGTGTTCTTCAGGAACCTGTGTTTAGCTGACCTAGAGTATGTGTGGTTGTATACGTATGTGTAATTTTTTTTTATTTTATTGTAGTTGTAACCAATATGCATACATTTTTGAATTGGCTCTTTATTTTATTTATGATAGATTGTTAAAATTCTTAAATGTTGCCATGTTGGCATATGTTAGTAACAACTTTATAAACAATGGATTATCAGGAAATCTGGTAATCCCCAGTAATTTTTTTGCATTACTTTGTTGTGTTTACATAACAGAGGTCTTTGATTTGTTTTTAGCGATACTCAAATACCTTGTGACATTGCAGTTTTAAAAGGCTGTTCATTTAATTTCATTGATATTGCATTTACTGTAAATATCTGTATACCTCCCAATGTTTTTTTCTCTAATCTTACAGAGTTTAAAATTTTGTCCAGGAAAATAGAAAGAAGTATTGTGAATTAGATTTAAGATTAAAACTAATAAAACATTGAAGACAATTAAAAAATAAATGCACCCTAAAGTAGTAAGATTAAAAACTGATCAAGAAAAAGACCATAAGATAAAAGTTAAGTTTATTAATTGCTCCAAGCAACCAAAGTGTCATTTTGACCTTTTCTCTTTCACTAGTCATGCACTTCTGTTTTCTTGACTGATAACACAAGGTGAACGCAGGTGTTACAGTACTTCTGTCCTATTATTATTTAAATATTTACATTTTTATGTTGTAACTAAAGAAAGATCATAAACAACACATAAAATGCTAAAAAGTTAATATTTTTTAAATGAAATTAAGGTTGTGTATATACTGTATTTCACATTTAAAAAAACCTAAATGCATTAGATTTTAAATTTAGAGTAAAATGAGCTACTTAACATAAATACATGTGTTAATAATCTCATGTCTAACATCATGTCTAAACAACAGTCTACAAAATAAATTTTCCTGTAGAGGTATCCCCTATTTAGTTTTACTTTCGCTATTTGCCAATCACGTGTTCTTCAGGAACCTGTGTTTAGCTGACCTAGAGTATGTGTGGTTGTATACGTATGTGTAATTTTTTTTTTATTTTATTGTAGTTGTAACCAATATGCATACATTTTTGAATTGGCTCTTTATTTTATTTATGATAGATTGTTAAAATTCTTAAATGTGGCCATGTTGGCATATGTAAGTAACAACTTTATAAACAATGGATTACCAGAAATCTGGTAATCCCCAGTATTTTTTTTTTGCATTACTTTGTTGTGTTTACATAACAGAGGTCTTTGATTTGTTTTTAGCGATACTCAAATACCTTGTGACATTGCAGTTTTAAAAGGCTGTTCATTTAATTTCATTGATATAAATATGTTTTTTTCTCCAATCTTACAGAGTTTAAAATTTTGTCCAGGAAAATAGAAAGAAGTATTGTGAATTAGATTTAAGATTAAAACTAATAAAACATTGAAGACAATTAAAAAAATATGCACCCTAAAGTAGTAAGATTAAAAACTGATCAAGAAAAAGACCATAAGATAAAAGTTAAGTTTATTAATTGCTCCAAGCAACCAAAGTGTCATTTTGACCTTTTCTCTTTCACTAGTCATGCACTTCTGTTTTCTTGACTGATAACACAAGGTGAACGCAAGGTGTTACAGTACTTCTGTCCTATTATTATTTAAATATTTAAATTTTTTTTGCTTTCATTTTAACGTACCAAGATATATAAGTTAATAGGCATAACAGAATTATCCCAGGTTTAAATGTGGGTAAATGTTTTTCTCCTCTATGACAGAAGAAGACACCTAACCATAATGAAGATGTGTCGTTTAAAATAAATAGATGTGAGTGATTATTGCATACGTTGCAGCAAGGTTTCAAATAAAAATGAAAGCACGAGCATAAAAAAATCCACAATCATCCCAGTCCCCAAGAAACACTCCATCACAGGACTAAATGACTTTCAGGCCTGTTGCTCTGACATCTGTAGTGATGAAGTCCTTTGAACGTCTGGTGTTGACCCACCTTGACCACCCAGGGACATATGCTAGGATCCTGTTTGTTGACTTCAGCTCGGCGTTCAACATCATAAAACCGGATATCCTCTTCTCCAAACTCTCCCAACTCACCGTATCTCCTGCCATCTGCCAGTGGATCACCAGCTTCCTGACAGACAGAAGACAGCAGGTGAAGTTGGGACAACTTCAGACATACAGTGTATCAGCACTGGTGCCCCACAAGGATGTGTCCTTTCCCCACTGCTCTTCTCCCTGTATACCAACGACTGCACATCGCACAACCCAACTGTTAAACTCCTTAAGTTTGCAGATGACACAACTGTCATCGGTCTCATCCAAGACGGTGATGAGTCTGCATATCGGCGGGAGATTGAATGGCTGGTGTCATGGTCTATACAAAACAATCTTGAGCTTAACACACTCAAAACTGTAGAGCTGACAGTGGACTTCAGGAAACACCCCTCACCTCCATGCTACCCCTGACAATAACCAACAGCCTTGTGACGATCATGGAAACCTTCAAGTTCCTGAGTGTCACCATCTCTCAAGACCTGAAATGGGAGCTTAGCATCGGCTCCGTCCTCAAAAAGGCCCAACAGAGGATGTATTTCCTGCGTCAACTGAGGTAACATGGCTTGCCACAAGATCTACTAAGGCAGTTATACTCTGCGAATTGAACCTGTCTTGTGCACTTCTATTACCGTCTGGTTTGGAGCTGCAACAAAAAAGACAGGTGCAGATTGCAGAGAACAATCAGAACTGCTGAAAAAATCATTGGTGCTATTCTGCCCACCCTGCAGGACTTGTACACCTCAAGAACCAGGAAACGGGCAGAGAAAATCATCATGGACCCCTGGACACAATTTATTTCAGCTCCTCCCCTCCGGCAGACGATACAGATCACTGTACACTAAAACAACCAGACACCCGAACAGTTTCTTTCCTCACGCCATCACGCTTATAAACAGCTTATAATCTTCACCACAACATAAATGCACCTTCCCATATATTCATTCATTCATTATCTCCCGCTTTATCCTCTATTAGGGTCGCGGTGGGGTTCCCCATGCCCATCCAGGGGAGAACGTCTCGGGCGCTGGGCAGATACACCCAGCACAGGGCACCAATCCATCGCTGCCTTCCCATATATATTTTATATTTTATACATATGTATCATATTGTACAGCAAATTTTTTATTTGTAAATATAACTGTATATTGTAAATACAGTAAATTGCAATTTACAAGATAGACACCATCATGCCGGAACAAAATTCCTTGTGTGTGTAACATACTTGGCAAATAAAACTGATTCTGAAGTATAACTAAAATGTCCTATATTTATACATACCTGTACATACCCAGTATTTATTCTCTGTATTTATCTAATTATACTTTTTATTTGCACATTATTTTCTTTGAACCTACTATGTAATGTATGTTCAGCAGATCCTTACTGAGTTTTAAATAAAAATAAAAATAATCTTCAATATAACACTAAAAACACTGGATCTGCTCACATCAAACCATAATAAGTGCTTGTTAACCAGACCTCAATCAAAGGTCCTTTGAAAAAAAAAAATGACATGAGAGTGTCATGAGTGCTTTCACTTTCATTTTTCTTTTACTTCATTATTTCTACTGAACTATAATCCGTGTCTTATTTTAATTATTGTGCATAATTCTGTACAGTAATTTGGAATCAGAGCCCCTTTTCCCTCTGCTTAAGCTAAAACTTAGAACCTTTGAACACATTTTAAACATTACCTTTTTATTTTTTTAGTACTGGAGCAGGCTGGTGGCTTAGTGGTTAGCACGTTCGCCTCTCAGCACTAGGGATTCCCGGTTCGAATCCCGGTTCGAGTTTCCATGTTCTCCCCGTGTCCATGTGGGTTTCCTCCAGGTTCTCTGGTTTCCTCCCACAGTCCAAAAACATGGATCAAGTCAATTGAGTTCTCCAAATTGTCCCATGTAGAGTGTGTGTGTGTGAGTGAGTGTGTGCCCAGCGATAGGTTGGTGCCCTGTCCTGTTGGTGCCTCTGCCCAGCGCCCGAAACGTTCTCCCCTGGATAGGCATAGGGAACCCATAATAATAATAATAATACTTTTTTTTGTAATACAAAGTGCTAATTCTTGGGGCATTGGTCTCTAAGGCCTCTGGTTAAACTTGACTTACAGCTTTTTCTTTGCCCAACTTATTGACTTTGCCCAGCTCTTTGGTCTACTAAAAAGATAAGTGTAGTAATGTAAAAAAATATTTTGTAACTCTGTGTTTTGAACTTTTGGTTGTAGTTATATCTGGTGGTGAATGAGACGATTGAGTATGTAGAAAAAAACTAAAATAAAGGCTGTATGTTGAAGGCTGTATGTTTTGACGCCTTCAAAATTGGTTCATCTGGGAAATTTCAGATTTCCTAATAATGTGCATTATTTTAAAGTGACTTTATTTGGGAAGTAGAGCTCATACAATGAAGGAATGTATAAACTAAAAATTTTGCCAATAAAATTAGCCGGTCAACGTCTTTAGGAATAATAATCTCCACTTGTAATCCACTAGAGGGGGACAAAGTACTGTAAGATGTTATAATGACGACAGCTAATCTACTTGAAGTATTTGTTGTGGGGCTTTTAAATTCTAGTTTAACTAGAATTAAATCAGTCCTACCACAGCTACAAAGTGGGCATTTAAACAGATAGTCTACATCATAAGTTAAAAAATAAGTCAAATATTTAGATTTTATTTTACATACTAAAAATAATAAATTAATTTTATACTATTAAATTCATTATATATTATATACATTATATACTAATAAATCATTTTGATTGTAACTTTAAATAACAAGCTAAAATTCTAAATATCAGCATTATATTAGGCACCTTTACTAAAAACCAAAAAGCTCCTGGATGGCTTGTGTCTTACCATTTGACAGCTGTCAGAAAGTTAAACAACAGGGTGAAACTGAAACAATAAATGGCTAGAAACATGACTCCCATATTTACTCCATCTTTGTTTATCTGGCCTACATGTCTTTGAATTATGGGATGAAACCAGAACTCCTAAATGAATCTCAAAACGTCCAAATTCATGGCCAGACTACGTGTGACCTGATTAATGTTAGAAAAGTAATATTTTTTTTTTTAAATAAATATTAATAATTAAACTAGAAAAGAAAACACATTTAATTAAAATGGGATGTGATGTGTATGTGGTTTGATTAAATAATAAATGTGAAAATGCAGACTGCAGATTCTGTGTAATGTAATCAGATAACTGAGGTGCCTATTTAATAATGTTTTATAAAGTTTGCCAAATATTCTGTCTGTACTTTTTTTTTCCATTCATACTGACACGAGGTAAAATAACACATACCTGTTAAAGCTTGTCAAGATAAAGCTTAACTGATTTTCCTAAAACTGTAGAACCTAAAAAGAAATAAATCTTAATTTAAAGTGCTCTGTATGATTGAGTGTTATACACAGATCTGCACATATAAAGTTTCTACTGTTGAAATACAGCTGAATGGAGCACAGCATTTGGCCCCTGGGGAGGAAGGAGTGACACGCTCACTCTCCTATCAGTCACAGTGACATTTGCCAATTATGGCTGCCTGTGAGCTTATGTATACAGAAGGTGATTGCAGCATTTCCTGCTAGTGCAATACACTGGCAACAGATGATATATGAGGAGCAGTGTGGAAATAAAAAAAATATTTACTTTGTTTCAGGTTTCCTGCAAAAATCATTTTCAGAAACAGAAAAGCCTTTGTCATAGTTCATATTTAGTTTCATTTTTTCCATGGATATAAATTTTCCATTTTCTCATTGTCTGATTTTTTTAAATGAAATCTCAGCATAATAAAATGAGTTTTCTCTTCATACATTTAATGCTTTTTAACAATTTAATCAAAATAGGCTTTAAAGCCCTAGTTGTTAATGTATTGTGGGTGTGGTATCTTAACATCCAGGTCCACTGAAGTTACCAATGTGTGGGTCCTTGAGTGAGACCCTGAACTCTTGTTGATCCAAGGGGCTGTATCATGGCCAACCCTGTGTTCTGACCCCAGACATCAAGTTGGGATTGTAAATCGCTTTGGATTAAACTGTCTACTAAATGACCTCATGTAATGTAAATGTAACCAAATATACTATATATTATTATTCATATTATATATCACACTTATTTATTCATATTAACCCTTTACCGTACAGCATTGCAGTCAGGAAACAAAGTTTTTAAGACCCGTGTTATTTGTAATTGATTGAAACCAAAATAGGCAAAAAAATAAAAAATAAAATCCTGTCTAACAATACAACATTAGGGTGCCTCACTGTCACACATCTTTCAAAGGTGGAACGTAATTTTCTGACTTATTGTCATTGCTTTAGTAATTTTTTAAAAATATTATCTGCTTGAGTGACTGTGTGAGTGAAGCATTTTTTAATTTTAATTTTATTTTTTATATTATTTAAACTTTTTTGTTTTGCATAGTTATTGCTTTTATTTTTATACACAACATGTACACAATAACTTAATAATAATTAAACTCATTTATGATTTTTTTCAAATTTAAGATATAAGGGTGTCAAAAATGATTAGTAAAATGGTTGAACCAGGAACTGATATAATTTTCCTCTAAATACTTATGTACCATTAATACACTGTATTTAAGGATTATTTTCACATTTTTTTGACCAGCAAGTTTTGTGGGTAACCAACATTTTTAAGGGTTTTATTTATGATGTTTTTGCTGATCTCACTGTGGAAACTAGCTAATCTGGTATTTCTTGTGTCCCTCATCACTTGTCAGTTAATCCAGCACTGGCCTCATTAAACCAGAAACAGACCGGCAATGGCCAGCAGAAACCAGTTTAACCCAGCAAGCAGCTGTTCTGTTCTTTTTTTTTAACAGGGGAGTAAAATTAACTGATGGAAAATTTGCTATACTAAGAATTGTATACAGAATTGCTTTATTTAAAGTTGATTCATACTTGCATAAAATCAATTGTGCGGCATTATTTTTTAATAATAATGTCTTGTGGGTGAGTAGCATATGATGTAACTGGTAAAATAATAAGGACTATATTGATAATAATCATAGAAATAAATGCAGTGTAGTTTATTATATCAGTATTTAACTTTAATAAATGAATGATTTAGGGCTATATATGTACCTACTAGTTTATCTACTTAATTACACTGATTTACAAGTTTAGCTACAAAGACACAAGTGATCTGAACTGACTGGATGAGTCACATATTTTCTTCTAGGTGTCGTTGTGTTTTCCTTCAGAAAGGTGAAAGCAGTCTGTCATGCTCCCGTGACGAAAATACAAGTTCACTTACTAACTCCGACTCTACTGCTACAATACACTAGTAGGGTACGTGGTAAGCTTATATGCCTGTTTGAATTGAAAATCTTCTGCTTTAATAATGACTTGTTAGATTAATTCAGGAACTTTAACACTGCATCTGTTGTTGTACATGGTTTTAGTAGGTTTCCTAAGTTAATGCAGTCACACATGCTCTTGAGCAACTTAGTCATAAGACAGAAGAGTACAGCTTAAGTTGTAACATTGATAGAGGCTAAAAAGTATAAATTGTAATTTGTTTTAAATTGCAAGGAAACTTAAAATACATATATAAAATAGTAGTAAGTAGTTTAGCAGTAATTTATTGTTTAAGATCCCTATTTTGACATTAAAGTACAGTATGTATGTATGTATGTATGTATGTATGTATGTATGCATGCCGTTTCATTTCAACATTTGAAACATTAGAAAAGCATAATTAACAGATATTTCATTGTTTTTTTCAAGAACTAATAATTGATTTAATATTTCACTAAAATTAATTTAAATGTAATTAAACAATTATGGCTGCTCTCATAACACACCCTCCTTACTATACATTTCTGGTTATTATAGATTACGTTTATATAGAAAATTCTTTATTTAATGCTGTAAATGTCAATAAACTGTGGTAATGAACATAAGCCAATTGATCAATATCACCCATGATAATCTTTGACCCAAATATCGGTTACTGTTAGATTGTATAATAATATCATTGTTTTTGAGCAGGAAATATAATTAGTAAAGAATGACCAGTTTGCTGTGTGATAATGCTGCTGGGCGGAACGAAGTGGTCTCTGTAGAACGAAGGCGGGTGAGTAGTTTTATATTGTATGTTCTTTCCACAAGCCAGTATTTTGATATTTGAGAAATATATAATTTTTTTCATTATAATGTACGCACAGAATATTATTGTGATTAATTTTCTTGTTTATATTTAATTTATAAGTATTTGAACTTTTTTTTTTTTTTGCCCCATATTACACTGAAAATGCATGTATTAACCACAATCCCATGCACTCACACCTTACTTTCATTTTGTTTGCATGTCAATTTACCTGACATTTCACACCCTAATTCTTTGGCATAGCAATAACAAGCCAACATATGTAAACTTAACATAATGTGGCCGGCAAACAACAAAGTGGTAATGAAAGAAGTAATTAAAAGAAGAAATTTAACAAAGGTTCCCACAATAAAGATGTCCTATTAATCTTTTAAACAAATTCTTAATGAAAATAGAATCAAAGATTCCACATCAGCCAAATGTTATTTTTTTATCAGTAATTTTATATATATATATTATACAAATCTATAAACCTAAAGATTAAACAAATAGTCATGAAATTATACGTACTATATATAATACATTATATATATATATTTACATCATAACAGATTACAAAGAAACCGAATGATGCCTTTATCCTACATTGTCCACTGCCACATTGTATGTACATGTGCTAGGAATCCAAAATATTAATGGCTACTAATAAATGCACATAAGAAGCACTTATAACTGTCCCAATCATATAATGATAATAACTTATGAATAACTTAAGTCAGTGAGCCATAAAGGATTGTGCAATACTGTGGTTATTAAACAGGGGCACATTTAGGGTAAGCATGAGTATAAAAACCTGAAGAAGTTCATTAAAAGATTTGAGTCACTATATTAAATTGACTTATCCTCAAGCATTAATATGCGTATTAATATAAGTTGTCCAATCTGCATGCATGTTGTGATTAGTATTTGGCAGTTTAGCCATGCAGATGTTATTTCCAGAACTACCTATTCTTATGTAAATGTTTTAAACTATTCTTTGCCTTGTGTTCTCTAAATTGGTTATTTTATTATTATATATATATATTTTTTTACTTTTCCCTATTTTTCTTGTTAGGAGAATGGCTTTTTAAGTCATCACTTCAGTGGTACTAATGTTTCCTGTAGTCAAACCATGCCGGTAAATCTAAATCTATGTTAGAACTTACAGTGCATTTGCTTTTCCAATAAATGACTCACATCTTTATTTGTCTTTGTCAAATAGAATGGGTGTCAGAACCCAGTGAACCCATTTGTCCACTCAATCCAGGTAAACCTGCTTTGCCTGTTTTTAATGATTTTTGTCAATCCTGCATAACAACTTATTTTGTTGCTGGAGCTGTAGTTTCAATGTAGTTAAAGTCTTGCTGACATACTGATTTATGTCTGATTTACTGAGTTTCCATTAAATACTGCACCATAATTAATGGTAACAATAAGGTACACTTGACTAAAATTCTCATGTGTATGCAACAAACATGAAATACAGAAAAATGACTGAAACCCTAATGGGAACTGCTGGATTGGTTCTGTTATATAACTAAAGAGAAGTGGGACCACTTATTAATAATCTAGGGGCCTGGAGAGATTATGTGTAAGGATCATCATAATAGCATTGCTAGTAAGCCATCCAATCATTTTATCTTTAGTAAAATAGTATTCTAGTTCATTTCAGTTTAACAGATATATGAAAATTAGCGACAGTGGATGTAAATAAAGCTCTGTGTTCTAGTTCAAAATTACAGCAGTTACTTTCTAATTTCAGAGCAATAGCCTCAATTCAGCAACAACGAACCCATTTCTTCCTCAAGGGACAGTAAGTGGCCATATACCCTCCTTAATTGCAATATTAAATTTTGTGTAAAAATGCATTTATTAAATTCATATATATACTGTTTTATAGGAAGTCCGTCTGAGCAATGGATATGAAAATGGCAACATTCTGCCGAGTATACTCACGAGTCAAAGTAGTGGATGGGCTCACATTCCAGCAACTTCTGTAGCATCATATGAGAGAGACTGGGCTGCCATTTTATCTTCAGATGGGATAACTAATCAAACATCTAGTAGTCTTACAGTAATCCAGTCTTCCAATACTTATTCAACTGATTTGAGTTCTATAAATTCCAGTCCCAAAAAGGAAACCAGGGTTTCCTCGACCAGTCAGAAATCAGACGATTCTCCGTCATCCGATAACAAGGATAATCTTTTGGAATACATATTGGCCAGACAAAAAAGAATGTCCAGACAAAATTCTGAAGGAGCCTCTAACAGGTTGAATCATGATGTCTCTCCCAGTAGTTTGTCTCCTTCATTAAGAAGCAGTAATGTTACTTCTCATCCTGCACTTCAAGCAAGAGATAATATTGGAAATTCTGTCCAAAATGGATCATTACAAAACAACTCACTGTTCCAGACCACAATATCTAACAATGAAATAGTAAAGACAGTATCTGATGGATCTTCTATTTGGAAAGACCCATTTAACCACCAAGAACACAATTTAAACAAATCAGTTTTTCCTACAGAACCTTTTCACAGTTTCACAGTTGAGCCATCTATATATTCCCCAACACAAAGAGTGCAGGTAAGAACATTTCTGAGATTTTGATTTTCACAATAATTTGTTTTGTTTGGAGTAAAATTAATTAGCATTATGTAAAATTTTGAATAAAAAGGAGGCAAAGTGAAAACATTTAAAGTGATAAAGTGAGCTATTTTACCTACTGTACTGACACACAGAGAAATTTGGCCTCCACATTTAACACATCCATGCAATGAAACACACACGCATACACACACAAGTGAGCACACAGACCCAGAGCGGTGGGCAGCCCTGTACACGGTGCCCTTGTCCAAGGGCACTTCATCCAAATAACTTAGTGGGACAGAAAATCAAACCGGGGAACTTTAGGTTGCAAGGATGGTTCCTTAACCAAAAGTCTATGACCCACATTTGATGCCAAAATAGGCATTCTTTGTGATTTATATAAAGTTACCTATTCCAGGCCAAAATTAAATTATATTAAATTATACAATAAACAGATACCACCCCCCTAAACTGGCACCACAAACTAGACTCCATAAGAATCCCGATCAGATGAGCATATAGTAATATTGAACAACAGCGGTATGTAATTGCATTTTGTTTACTTAGTGATGTTAAATTGTTCTGCTTCCAGAGTGATGATGGACGTGCTCCTTTCAGTCCTGTAACTCCTCCTGCTGTCACACCTGCAGCTTCCACATCTGTTACACAAGCTAAATCAAACATGCAGGTAATTTTACAATTTCCACTAAATTATTTGAGAGAATATTAATACAAACAGCTATATTAATGGAAAACTTTCAAAGTTATGCTCATTCCAATACTTTTTTAGCAGTACTTGTGTTTAAAATCATCCACCACCCAAATCATACCAGCTTTTTGAGTGGGTCCGACCATCACAAAACAGAGAAAAAGACAATAACAATGTATACAGAGAAACCAATTGTGCATTTATATGTTAAGTGGAAGTGATAAAATCAATAATGATCAATAAAGTGGTCAGTGACTGCATAACAGACTTAATAAACTTGACCATGTAGCAATGCATGTAACTAGTGTTGTGCTTTGGTGTGGTAGAAAATGGTGGCATCAGAAAAAGAAAATGACATCTATGAGGACATACTTTATATTGGTCAGGTATGTATGTGTGTGTGTGTGTGTGTGTGTGTGTGAGAGAGAGAGAGAGAGAGAGGGGGGGGTGTAAAATAACTACATATGTTTAAATCCTCTGCATTTACATAACATTGTTTGTATTTTCAGGAAATATGTGTGGAAAACTGGCCAGAGGACAGCCCAATGCTGAGCCCTGATTGGAAACCTGTAAGAAATTATTCATGTTTTTTGAAAAATGTCAAAATAATTATATTAAATTATATTAAATGCTAATATAAGATGATGTCCTTAATTTACACTAATGGTGTATGAATGAAAATGAATGTAAAGCTTACGACTTGGCAAAAAGGTTGTTATGTTGTTATACTTTCTCAGCTGTTCTTTTTATTAAAAATCTATTTCTTTTAATAGACTGGAAAGTTAAAATTGAGGAGGGACTCAATAAGGGTAAGTGATTTGTGGAAATTTTTTACATACAGGTCTATTTTTATTTGATAATTGCACTAATTATTAATTTCTAAACTTTGACATTTTGAGATTTCAGATTTTCATGAGCTGTTTCTTTTTTTTATTGTTTTACTAATTTATTGATTTGTTTTATTAGATTACTTCAGAACAGGATGGGGCCATAAGTACAGGAACACACAGGAAGAAATCTATTAAAATAGTATGTATTTAAAGATAATTCATTTATCTATATTCATGTTACCATTCCATTTATATTGTCTTTTCTCATTTTTTTAGAAAGCAAAGAGGCCCTCCATACTTTCCAGAAAATTCTCAAAGGTACAAACATATGACAATTCTATACAATTATTACATAAAAAGGAAACATATTATGTGAGTAAATGATTTTGAGCTGTATGATTTTTACTGTCATTGTTCAAAATTTTAATGATTGTCTTTGTCGACATGGTGTGTTTATTAGGATACATATCCTGAGATGAATGGTGTCTATAGTGATCCTTCAACCTGGGAAACAAATGTGGTAAATAATAAATACTATGCTTTTTATTGTGAAAGTAAATCATACAGTTCATATTAGCTGTAGCTGATTAATGTTCATAAAAGATTAATTTTGATCATAGGTTCATGATGATGTCCTGGAGGATGATGTTTTTGATAAAAATGAACTTACTGGAACAGTGAAAAAGAATTCAGTGAAGGTTCTTTCATTTTCTTTTTTTTGAGTTGCATTGCATTATCTTCATTGGATTCTAATGGGTTAACTGTTTTCTTTTCCAAAGAAAAGAAAACCGAAATTGATTGTACCTCACCTAAGCTATAGAGGGCCAAGGGTAAGTTTATAAATGAATGCTGTGAATATGCTCTAAAATTCTAGCAAAAGCAAAAGGCATCGAGTGATTTTGTATCGTTTTTTTCTCAGAAAACTTCTCTTACTGAAGATCCTGACAGTGGATCCCAGGTGAGTTAATACATAAAAAACATTTTTTTTACTCTTATAGTTATTATTATTACAATGTGAATTCTGAATTACATAACCAGATGCATGTGAACAACAGCACGGCATATCAACTCGTGCAACATTTTATGAATATGGAGTGTTAAAGTTATGCCCTCCAGGCATTTCAGTATAGAGCTTATGGGCTTAGGGCTTCTTCTGTTATACTGCAAGAAAAGTCTTTAAAAGCTGGAAGCACATGTTCTTTACACTATAACAATTATTCTGGTAAATGACCTATTAAGCTTCGTCACATGCATAAAACAAATATGCTTTAATTACCTGCCATCAAACTATACATTATAGATTTTGGCATCCAACAAACCCAAACTTCCTAATTCTACTGGTGTTAAAAACTTTCTCAGCTAATGCTTGGAATTGCTTAGTGGGAGCTATAGTGCTAAACCATTAAAAGAGATTCCATGAAGCTCCTAATGAAGAGTCTGTATCTGCAGGGGCAGTTTAAATATTAATGACTGTTGGAGGACAGATTAATTTTAGACTATGCATATTTTAGCATTATTATCCCTATCCTCTGAACATGGGTGGTCTAACGCTATGTGATTATTCTCAACTGTTCTATGATTATTTAGTCATAAGTGCAGTTTTAATTTCCTGAAGCTACTGGGCAGAAATTGGCTTGAACAATGCTGTCATCATATAACCATTATATATATATTCTCTGTAAAATTTACTGATTGCTTGAGTTGTTATTATTATTGTAAGATATGGTTATTGTGTGTACATAGGACAGTTTACCTGGTGAGCAAAATGAAGAAAAAACGAGGAAGAGTGGAAAGAAAGACAAGAACAACAGCAAACCGGTATCCACCTGACCTGTTTTAATTTGTTTCATGTTTTCCATGCTGAAGTTTTAAGACATTTGTTTAAACTGTTTGACAGAAGGAATCATTAAAGCTCACAATGACCGTGCCTCGTCGAAAATCAAAGGTGAATGTGACACTAAAACCTTCCAAATTCAGAACTAATGGTGATTTTATAATGATTTGAAGATATTTCAGCTACATGTTTGTATTCACATAAAATATTTGCATGCTTCCTGTAGGATATGTTTGAAGATGCAAAAAATGGCTACTCATTTGTAGAAGAATCAAAGGTATCGTTCATATTGATACGTTTTCATCTGGGTCTCATCTTTCAAATATTGAATTCATCAGAACTGTTTTATTGGCGCCGGCACGGTGGCTTAGTGGTTAGCATGTTCACCTCTCAGCACTAGGGATTTCTGGTTCGAATCCCCATCTGGGTGAAGTTTCCATGTTCTCTCCGTGTCTGTGTGGGTTTCCTCCGGGTTCTCCGGTTTCCTCCCACAGTGCAAAAACATGGATCAAGTCAATTGAGTTCTCCAAATTGCCCCATATAGAGTGTGTGTGTGTGTGTGTCTGTGTGAGTGAGTGTGTGCCCAGCGATAGATTGGCGCCCTGTCCTGGGTGTATCTGCCCAGCGCCCGAAACGTTCTCCCCTTGATGGGCATGGGGAACCCCACCGCGACCCTAATATAGGATAAAGCGGAAGATAATGAATGAATGAATGAATGTTTTATTGGCCATGGACTAGTTTATAAAGTTATATGTGTGACTCAAGAATGTTTACCCCTAAAACAGAATCAAAAGTCAGTCACTCCTAAATCTTGGTTCTAGACAGTCAGTCACCTTTCACAGTCAGTTTCACCTTTGGCTTCCTCCTCTTGCTGACTTGATGCACTTAGTTCTGATGGACAGAACCTGAATTCTATTAATGACTGAACTGAACATTTTATCTAATTTTATCTAACAGCCTTGGATGTTATATGGACACTTGTATACACAATCTGTACCTTGGTGTCATGCACTGTTAACACTGCCCATCTGGCTGGATTTGGAAAGGGCGGTTAATGTAAAAAAGTAGATACAGTAAAAAAGAAATATGTGCAGCAATTACATGTATCCAAATGTGAGTCTAATTAGTCATTTGTTTTGCAGGAAAATAAATTTCTAAATACTGACGCAGATAAGAGCCACACCTTTGCTGCTTCATGGGTATGTACTGCCAATATCAACAAACATTGGTATTTAAATTTTAACCCCTAAAAGCCCAGTTCACCTTTATAAAACAGAGCAAATCAGCTCAGACATGAAAAGAAGAAAAAAAATGATTAAAATATATTTTTAACCCTAATTTCAAACATCCATCATGTTAGATTTGCCTTTGGATTTTGAGGATTTGAGCATTATGGGAGTAACAAAGATATAAAATACTTTACATTTGATATAAATTAACAACAATATTTTTTTATTAGAATTAATATTTTATTTATTTAATGTTTGTGAAGGTTATGATGAATTCTGCAGAAAGGTTATTCATGTGTTAGATTTCAGCTATCCAAGACCACGGGGCTCCACCTCTGTTCTCTTTCATTTTCTTAATAAACATTTAGGCCATTCAGTGTAGTGTATTCAGTAATCTTAAGAGCAAGCATACAAAATATTTCAGACCTTAAGCCAGATAATGAATAGAGTTGCCAGAAGGTCATTCTATTTGTGTAAAAATTGCAAAATAGCTGTTCCGAACATTGGCCTTGATGGTTCAAAGGACTATGAGGAATGGTGTATGGACAAATTTAATGACTGATAATTTTGTATGTCTAAATGCTCAGGTTGGATGTCAAGAGGAGGTTTCATCTCAGAAAACCTTCAAGCCCCTGTCTCCTATAGATAATACTGGGAAAGAGGAAGGGACACGGGACTGTCGACCGGTATGTTTCTTATGTCCACTGCATGCTTTTACACTTCCATGCTTTTTGTCATTCTTAGCACTGAGTGAATTCATGTTGTCTTACAGAAAAAAACGAGCAAATTTATAGTCCCTCATTTGACCAGGAGTCGATCCAAGGTAACACATTTTTCAGTTTTAAAGAGTTTTTTTTTTCCCTTTATTCACAAATAGAGTGCATCATTCATTTCATTTAATTTACAAAATCTGTCATTAGAGCCATGGAGAGAAAACTATCCCAAGGTGGAATGATGAAGAGTCATGTAAAACCAGTGAGCTTAAAGCATCAGAACTAGATGAGAATTTTCAGGTATGTTAAAGAAATGTGTGTTCTTTAATACTGCTAAATTACTGTGACTTGTTTTAGTGCATAAATACACATTTGTCTGTAATTCTTGTTGTCATATAATTTAATAAAGCTTCAGAACTTAACTGCATTAAAAGTTTTACCACTAAAAATTGACATTTGCAGATTATACACTCACTGGCTGTTACTACACACATGGACACCTTATCAGTTCCACTTACCATAAAGACCACATCAAAACCACTTTGTAGTTTTACAATTATTATCCATCTGTTTCTCTATATACTTCATAAGTCCGCTTTAGTTTGTTCTTTTTTATTTAGGATTGCTTTAGTACCTCCACAAACATTATTTAGGTGTTGGGTGGTTCTCAGCAGTTGATGTGCTGGTTGAGGGTAATTATGTGTTGCACTATTATTTGAATCAAATTCAGCACCTTGTCATACCTCAGTTACAATGCAAATCCAAGAATAATACACCAACCAAAAAATGCTCAGTTACCAGCATTCTGATAATCAACTTATTCAATGCTAAAAATCAACCCACCACCCAAATAATATCTGCCCTCTGTTGGTCCTGTAGAGGTCTCTGCTATTGGAGAACAGAGTTAGAGAAACTGATATGATCCAATAATTACAAACAAATTTGTAACATTATATACCTAATACAGTAGTCAGCAAGGGCATATCTTAGTTTTGTTATGTTGATAATTCATTATTAATGCTTTTTAATTAACCTGTTAAATGCAATGCTAAAGACTTGTGTGATTATATGAACTGTTTTTATTGTAACATTAAGGATGTAAAGGATTTGAGTCCTGCAGTGAAGGGAGCCGATTTAGTTAAAGCAGCAGCTGCTACAGATGCTGAGAAGTGGAAGGAAAAGCCTAATCTGGTATGTGTTCATCTTTAATATCACTTACATATTCCCGAATTTAATTTTCTCAAAAAAGTAAAATATTTTATTTTTATTATGTTCAGAATGTCAAGCCACAAAAGTTAAAAAAATTGCACAAGTTCAGCAAAGACTCAAAGGTAAAGATGTTTTCATTTAAAAAAAAAAAAAAAAATTAAATGTAACCAATTTTTGCAATTGTGCTAAAATGAGGTATTAATTTTTAATTAGTAGCTTTAAAAGTCAAATAGTGATAGTGATACCTAGTAAAATAAAATAAAAATATTTGATTTAAGGGAAAAAGTCATGGTCACTTATACATAGACTAACTGTCAACAAATGTAATTACGTGGAGGAATGTATTTGGCATTCATTGTTTATAATAATTGTGTTACATGATTAAACCAGACCTGTTGCATTCTGTAGTCCAAACTTCTTGCTGACGTTCTAATAGCGATTAAGAAATAATTATATAGAAAGTTATTAAAATAAATATACAAATAAAATAAATGTAAAAATTGGTAGTGCTAGTTAGTTTTTATAAAAATTAACACACAACTTTGTTTAATGGCTTTATGATTTGTCTGTTAAATGACATGTTATACTTAATATTTACACGAACAAGATAAAATCTTTCAAATTGGAATAAACTCAGGTGAACCTTGTGATGCAGTAACAATACAGTAACTGGGTCAAAGCAATAAGCACATAGCTAGCTAGCTAGTTACCTAGCTAGGGGGGAAGTAAGAAACTGGAATAGATTGTCTTTTTTTGTAATTTACACAATAACTGGTCTTTTATTAAGATTATCAAAAAAAAAAAATTCTTCTGTGTGGTGTTTTATAAAGTAGGTTCTAGTTTTTCTATTGTGCAAACATTGCCAAATCTTTTAAATCAGTACTCAGAGTGACTTTTTTAATACATTTTCATTTACCTTGTAGGCAAAGGATCAAGAATGCTTTCCGGAAGACTTTGAGGCACCTGGTGCAACATCAAGTAACTTCTACCTTTCAGAGGCAGCTAAGGTACTTACACCCAACCTTTACATAAACAGTACATTCTCAGTAATTTACGATCCAATAAGGAATGCAGTTCCCCACAGTCAGACTTAATTGTGAAACATTTCAAATAGGTCATGATGACTGGTTCAAAGTTTATTGGTTTCCACCTTTGTTTGTAATTTATCAAAATGATCCTGTACAGACAGGCAAGCTTGCCAAGTGTGCCGTGTTTTTCTTTAAACCAGCCTGACGACCTTGCAAGCTGCACATTATAAAAGAATTTAGGTTGCCTATTCCATTTTTTTTTTGCTCTACAATCAACTTAAAAAAACATTTTAAACATTAACATTATTACAAAGTGACTTAAAAAGTGATCACAGGGTTGGTATCCCTGGAGCAATTATGGTTCAGGGTCTTGCTCAAGAACCCACATTGGTAACTTCAGTGGACCTAGGATGTTTAAAAAGGATACAACTAGTATGTAAAAGTACAGGACTAAAAAAGCCATTATGTGACCAAAATTGATGGTCATGGTCAATTGCTGAACTTTACAGGTTTCTCTTTGACAGGCTGAGTGGATGTCGTCACAGATGGATGTGAGACGTGCAAGAGAGCCAGATGATGAGGGACTGGAGGGAGTAGAAGAGGAAGAGGAAGGGGTCAGTCTTGTCTTGTCAATTAATTAATCCCAATATACAGACATTTTTAAAAAATTTTTACAATATAAAAAGTTGCTCAGCACTACAGTGACACTGGTGTTAATGTGTGTTTCATTGGTACAGGTGGATCATATCAATATACCTTATTGCTCCACCCTGTGGCTGTTAAATAAGAGACTATAACTCTTGTCACAGATAATAATGCACAAATTTATGCATCAGTATTTCCAGAACGCTGCCTACAGTCCAGTGGCAGATGTATATATTATACCTTAAAGTGTCACACATAAGTGCAGACAGTGAAATCATTACAGTATTGGACATGAAAACAAAGTAGCACATAGTTTCACTCAGTTGGCTTTTACTGACAAAAAAAAAAACTTGCAGATTTCCAGGATTACAACATGACATAAGGCGTACTTACTTTAAAAACAAAAAACTACTAAATAATTAATACTAGTTCATTTACTTATTACAATACATATACATTTTCTTAGTAAATGCCACCCACCCACTGAAACATGCACTCACAATAACATTTTTTCCAACGTAAAATCTTGTTCTCATTGGAGTGTTTGACCTGAAGGAAGGTGCAACCTAATGTTAGACAAGTAATGACGCATATCCTGTCTGTCATAGCATTTCATTTGGCAGCACTGTGACTGGTGCTTTAGACTCATTCCTTTCAAACGCAGACAGCATTTGTTATCTTATTGTGACATTGTTATACCTCATACCAAGTACTATTTTTACTGTAAATCTCAGCCTACTTAAACTCAACTGTGAGAAACGAGCAGAGAGAAAGCGTGCAAATCAGTCTTTCAAATGGTTTGTTGATGTTGATTTCAAATGGTTTGTTGATTTTTAAATAATATTTTAAAAAGCAAAAGTAAATTTTATTGCTAACAGACCTTAATAGCTACCAAGACTATTAAAAACAACTTTTGTTTAGTGAAAAACGATTTTTTTTGCATTACTTGATTTAAACTTATTTATACTTGATAGTAGCATTTTGAGAAAAAATTTATATACCTTTATAATAAGTATGTTGTAAAATATCTCAAATTAATTTGAAATGAATAAGTTTTATCTCACAATATACCTAAATAAATGGTATTCCTAATCTAAATGGTAACTGGAAAAATGCTATAAGTGGGTAGGATGCATACCCTGTGTTAAAGTTTTAAAGCAGTCAAACCATAAATGAAATGTGTAGTACTAAGTATAACCTCAAGCAAAACAAGACATCAGTTACCTTATCAGTAAAACATATACCTGCTGTGATGGTTAAAGAGGACATGTTGAGTGGTTGTTCTACTACATTCTATCTTTAAGTTGTTTGCTTCTGCTTTGTATCGCAGGACACTGACAGTTTAATGGAGTGGTGGAACACTGTTGAATGTAAGTATCAATCACTATAAACAGCTGTAAATCTTATGCTCATTATTTAATTTTATTTTAATTAGCATTTTGTTTATTTCAGTGTGGGATGAAGTGCCATCAGATGAGGAAATAGATCTCAAAAAAGATGAAACTAAGTAAGTAACTATGCAATTACAGCAATATCTTAGTTTTAAGTTCCTCTGGCTTTCATAGCTTCTTCCTTTTTTAAAATATGGATACAGAAATCAGCATGAATATGTGTTTTGCATATTAACAAAGAAGGGGAAGTGGTGTAGGCCACCTTCTTTATAGTGCTGGCATACATACAAACACACACAAAAACAATTTATTATCTAAATCATTGTCATATACAACTGGATCTGTCCTCTTCAGTGAAAAGCCTCAGTTCACTCTGTGTAATGTAAAAATTCCATTAGGAAAATTAAAAGCTACAATACACGTAAATATTTCTGATACATTGATACATATTCCACATGGAAATCAGATAAAAACAAGGGATTGCGATTGGCAAAGAAATCATATGCTTACTTTGTACTCATACATTATGTGTAGGCTATAGGGAAGTTTAGTGAAGAAGAAGTTAGATTTTAGCTTTTAGGTCTGTGGCCTAAATTTTGTGCAAGTCCCAGTTGTTTCCACATATTAATGCTGAAATCATTACATTCGGCCCCGATTTACTTGAATTGTTTAAACAGGAATTTGCTTTGTTATCTAATATTAGCACCTGCATATCATGTCTATCAGATGCTGTGCATATCTCAGAACAAGAGGTTTGAAAAAATGTTTTTGCTTCAGCATGAATGTTTCTTTGTGCAAAGCCAGATTAAATATATGTACAGTTTTCACATGTTTACATTCAATTAAGTCAAATAGTGTGGACAGTCTCTATGTGTTCTTTGTCATTTAAGATATTTAAGATAAGATATTGCCTTTACGTAACATAATTTCTAGCATAAATTCTATGAAGTTATTTGACAACTTAAACATTTAGTGAGCTAAACTTTATCTAGATAATAATACATTTTGATGGAACTCTTTTTTTCTCAAGAATGTTTATATTCTCCTGCAAACTGCAGAATATAAACATTATTAATATATCTGCTTATTTACCGTACTATGGATTTTATGGACTGTCAGCTGTTGTATATGTCAGAGACTTGAGTTTGTGACTTGACACTTGACTTTTACATCATCCTTAGAAAGACTTACTTGCGACTTTGAATTGTCTTAATTTGACAGCAAAGTAAGAATTTAATTGCACAGGGAAACGTTTCTATATGTACATATGACAATAAAAGCTTTGAATCTTGAATCTTTTACGAAGTGATTTACAAACATGCTTTTTAAGCACACAATCTCAACAAACAATGAAAGTTTTGTAAAACAAGACCTTATAGATAGCTGGTTGTAATTGCTTTAAAAAGAGAGAAATGAACTTCACAGGGCCTTGGGTTAAATTTTATGATACTGCTTACAAAGCTCAGGTATCTATATATATTTCCTATTATGTGAATATGAAAGCGATTTTTTTTTTTTAATTCAGACCTTTGTTAAGAATTCAGATACTGTATATGCTAAGTCTTGAAACTAAATAAAGATATTTTCTATATTCTTATACTAAATCACTGATGTATTTTAAACTAAACTGCTGGGTGTAATCTTTATATATTTATCACTTATATGCCTTTTTCTGTTGTCAGTTGTTGACCTTGGCATGTGCTTGAGGTCTGTCGATCCTGAATTTCTGTATACCATGTGCTTTATTTTGGTTTATCGCCGTAAAGCTGTTTTGTAACAGCTGTGAAAATCCTATTCAGTTTGAATGGTATTGAAAAACCTGTTTTATATTACATTCATACAGTACACATTTCTGTATTCTCTGTTTGCCAGGTCCTTCACTGAGATTGCTGACAAAGTCCACCGTGGTGTTCGTGTTTTCTTTAAAGCTTTCACAGAGCAAGCTGAAGTCCTTTATCAGCATGTGCTTTTCCTTTATGCCATTGGAGATGATGTCAGCAACTTCCACCGGCGTACTAAGATTGCCAACATCACGGGTAGCACCACCACAGCCGTGGGTGGTGTGGCAGCCATTGCTGGCTTGGCTCTGGCACCTGTTACTATGGGTGCATCTCTCATTGTATCTGCTGTGGGGTTAGGAGTAGCCACGGCAGGTGGAATCACCGCAGCTTCGGCAGCTATTTCAGACAACCTCCATGACATGACCGTAGGTTTTTACGTTTTTACTTTTGTTAATTTCCAGCATGTTAAGTATATGAATCTAAAAGTCTAAAATGCATTTGGAACACAAATATTTTAAACAAAAGACACTAAACATTTAGAACTGAAATGCTGAAAAGTAATCTAAGATCACTATTAACAAGACTTTTTTTCCTACTCTTCAACAAGGACCGAAAAAAGATTGAAGTGGTTGTACAGGACTTCGAGACCCGATTTTTGGACCTGCGGCACAGCTTAAAGTTCGTGGCTGAGGGTGTGCGGCGACTGCGCTGCCATCCATTGCTGAGACGAAATAATTACTATGCTGGAGACTGGGAGGTACGACGAGCACTTCAGACCACAAGTATGGTTGGAGAACCAGTGGAGAAGGCTGTGGAAGTTGTGGACAAAGCAGTGGCGGCTCTGAACAGTGTGTGCACTGGCATTGATAAGTATTTCAGCAAAGACTCAAAAGAAGTAAAGAAAGGCTGCAAAAAAGAGGTAACAAAGCAAGTGCATCTACTGGCAAAGCTGCTGCATGACAGTCTGATAGACCTCAATGCAATACGAGAGCAGCTAAGGGATGCCACAGGACATGTTTTATTCTGCTGATGTCAATTTTTTGTTTCTGTATTTCTACCGATTGTTTGCTGGCAACATTCTAACATGACAAAAAGTAACATCATTCTAACAATAAATCCTACATTTTAGAATTTCTTCTAGAAATTAAATATGTATGATATGTATGAGTAAACGCAAAATGAAAAATGCAAAATCTTGCATCCATACATTCATACTGCAATTGATTCAAATGGGAAATAGGAAACAATATAAAAATCAATACAATTATGCAGTTACTTTCGAAGCTCAAAGTTCCTCAAATTCTTTAATATCTTATAGATAAAATGTAGTTGTGCACTTTTAACAAAATCGCCCCATATGTATATATACAAACAGAAAACCTCCAAACAACCTTCTCCAAGTACACAAGTGAGTGCATTACAATAATCTAATCATTAAGCTATAAAGGCATCAGCTATTTTTATGTATCTTAAATAGACAAAATATATATTTTTGGACAAAACTAAACAAACAAAAAAGTAAAATACTGACAACTACTTGGCCAGCCACATTGTGTTTTACATGTGAAGATTGTCAATTTCAAGATTTCAATTTAAGATCAAGACAACATGTGAAATATTTTTTTTCACATGAATTGGCCACAAAAGATTCATAAACTGTTAAAGAATGCATTAAAGTGATGTGATGTTGTATAAGGTTGTCAAATCAACAGCATGTTTTGCACTTTGACCAAAGCTAGAGGTTTTCCAACTAAATAAGTGTGTGCTTTTTCAAAAAGGCAGTGCACATATATACAAAAACGACATGAACTTGACCTCACATACTAGAATTTTGAAAGCCACATCTGACTAAAAGCACACTGAACAACTTAAAAAGGTTGTGACTGTGTGAATGCAGTAACAGGAAAAACAGATATGCAAGATGAAAAGATGGAGTTTTCATTTTTATTGTGGCCAGCAGGGCAATTAAATTTATTTAACTAGAAAAAAATGCCTTCCCATGTAAATATCTCAATAATTTATACATAAGGAATCTAGTTTTATTTTCCATTTTCAACCCGTGAAAATCCACATTACATTAAAAAGACATTTAAGTTCTGGTCTTGTTGCAAAATTTTAATATTATGTATCATTTATGATTTGCAATAGTTTTAAAAGCATTCAGCGACTTCTTAAAGAATAACTAAATAAATAATGTTCAGATCGGCGCTCTGTGCAGGCCAGTCTGTTCTTCAACATCAACTTTTATGGATATTGTTTGTGTGCAGTCATGCTAGAAAGGAAAACATGTGTCCCAATACCTTTGTCCATCTACTGTACTATCTATCATCAAAGGAGGTTGTGTAAGTTCAGTTTGACCACACAAAAATCACATTGCTTTGTACATGCAAATATTATACTTCTGTTTTTTGTAAAGTCTGTCTAATTTAACTGTATTATACTTCCTTGAGTTAAACACATCTGTATTTAAGGTTCTAGTTTCATTATTATAGTCACAGTTACTTTCAAAATGGGAAATACCTTCAATGAGCAATTCTGGAATTATTAGTTATAATGGCCACAATGACTGCCTTCACCAAAGTTTGAAAGGTAAAAGCTGAATTTTTTAATATTGGGAATGAGTAGTTTTGGAATAGCCATTTAATGAAATTAAATATGTGATTCTTTATTTGAATCTTCTTAAAATAAAATTTTACATTCATTAAAACACTCTTATTCAGGGGTTGAGCAATGTTAATAAGTCAAAAAATCTAAAACCAATTCAATGTCATATTTGTATTACATTATAGGGTACATTAATATATATTAACACAAAAGTTCAAATACAATATATACATTTGGTCTGAGGCACAAAAGAGTCTTATTTTACCTGGTTGTTTTTTTTTTTTTTTTTTTTTTTTTTTTGTTTTCCTCATTTTGTATTTGTATCTGTGTTTACTATAACTATGTCTTAGATTTGTTGGCTCTTATGATTCGTTCATCATCTTCCACTTAATCCTTTACTAGGGTAGTGGGTGTGGGGTGGGGAGCAATGTATTATCTATTACTGGGCAGGGCTTTAGCTAATTGATAACAAAACAAAAACAAAAACAAAAAAAAACATTTCAAATGATATATAATTGACCTTTGAATGTATTTTGCTGTTTTTTGTTTACTCTGAATTATTTTTATAATCCTGACTATAATTTGAAACTTTAATTTTAAAACTTTATTACTGACAAATAGTGGTTAATTCATGTACATTGGCACAAGGTACATCAGAGATTGCATTATTATATACAGTCCTGACCAAATTATGGTGTGTTTCAGAAGTGAAATGCAAACAGATATTTACAAATTGCGTTAAGGTTGCATTTTAATTAAAGCATTGGTACTAAAGCACACTACATGTTTAAGGAGTCGGAATGACGGCTGGAGGTCAGACTTCACTTCCCACAACACACACCCCGTGATTTCACAGCTTCTTCCAACAAAAGCAAGAAAAAGAGGAAGATTTGTCACAGCTTCATTTTCTCACATCGGGTTTCTGTCGCATCTGCAGGTAAGTCTGCGAATTCAGAAATCTTTTCTTTTAAACAGGAGCTGAAAGTGTTCGAAACCACTCCCTGCACAGACGTTTACTGCGTTTTAGACACAAAAAGGAGAACTTTTAGGAAAATCGGCTCTTTGAAAAACACAAACAAATACATGACATCAAAATAAATGCCAAGAGGAATTCAGAAACTAAGACAATGATCTTATTAACCACACGTCATCTTATATTAAAGTTATTATTTTAGTAAAAGTAGTTTAAATTGTGGAAAACTTCATTCGTATACGTTTTAAATAGAACGGGGGAATGGAATTGTAGTTTGTTTTCTGTAAGCAGATCAGAGCAGATAAATACTTTAAAGCATATTATTCTCGTCCCTCGCCTCCAGCTATTTTTGTCCCATTTGAACTTTTTTCACACCTGTATTCAAACGAGCTACGCTTCCGGAATCGACAAAACTGATTTGACTTGGCGTGGTTTACTAGCCAATCATAGCGCGCAATGCCTTACTTCCACTAATCGCAGTGGAGGAGGCGGGACTTGTCCGATTACGGGTGGATTTAAAAGCGTGGTGGGGGTAGGGCTGTTCGATTCTGGAATTGTGTTGTTCGATCGGATTCCTGTAGACAGTTACACAAAACTGACCCCCTTTACCGTTTTAAAACCTTAATTAAAACTTTAAAACCGTACATTTGATATAGTTAACATGGTGAGTGTGTGCATGTGACACCGTAATAGAAAATAAAATTTGGATTCCAATTGATTCGAATCTTTTTGCAAGTTGGTCAGTGTTAAGGTTAAATTTACATTTGATCATTTAGCAGACGATTTTATCCAAACTGTCTTACAAAGCGAGCACAAGGGTTCGGCCACAGCATCTCTGGAGCAATGAGGGTTAAGGTTCTTACTCAAGGAACCACAGTGGTAACTTCTGTGGACCTGGGATTTGAACCCACAACCTTCAGATTGATAACTCATCACCCTCAACACCACCACCTGACCACTGTGTATCCGCCCAGTGTCTGAAATGCTCTCCCGAAGATGGGCACAGGGAAACCCCTCTCGACCCCAATATAAGACGAAGCAGAAAATAATGAATAAAAGAATAAATCTCAGTAAATATTCCGTTGTGCGTAGCACTGTTCCGCAGTGGTTTATATTTCTATTTTACTGCACTAGCTTTATATTCATTCATTCATTATCTCCCGCTTTATCCTCTATTAGGGTTGCGGTGGGGTTCCCCATGCCCATCCAGGGGAGAACGTCTCGGGCGCTGGGCAGATAGACCCAGGACAGGGCGCCAATCCATCGCTGGGCACACACTCACTCACACAGACACACTCTATATGGGGCAACTTGGAGAATTCAATTGACTTGATCCATGTTTTTGGACTGTGGGAGGAAACCGGAGAACCCGGAGGAAACCCACGCAGACACGGGGAGAACATGGAAACTCTACCCAGATGGGAATCCCTAGCGCTGAGAGGCGAACGTGCTAACCACTAAGCCACCGTGCCGCTAGCTTTATATTATGAGGCAGAAAAAGGTTCGTTTTGTATGGTGTCCGCACATCCTCAAGTTTCTTAGTTCATTTCTGACAATTCTTAGCATTAGCTTGATTCTAAATCCATATTGTTGCATTATTAAAGTTTAACATGTTCTTTTTTTATGAATGCCCATGTCCTTGGAAGTTTATACTGACTGGATTGTACTGCACATTAGACCAATTCTTACTCCAGGATAAATTCTGGCATTTATAACAATGACTATTATTATTATTGTATATTACTGTAAGATTACATTTGTTTATTACTGTTTCATTCTGATTGTCAGATGCCCCAAGATGATTAGACTCCCTTGGTTTCACTACGTAAAAAAAACAGGTAGGCATGTAAATAATTCTTGAACAAACAGAGGTAGAAATCACCTCTTGCTGAGCAACCTAAATAAAATCATGAGAACAGTATTTATTTATTTATTTATCAATGTATAGTACCCAAGCTTAATACCACATGTCTCCAATTTGCATTGGTGAAGATGTTTTCCACTAACAGTTATTTTTACCGATGTTGCTGATTGTTTATCACACAATTATACACAATTTACAGTTTATTCCCCGGCTAAGCAGTTGTCACGGTCTAGACACCTTCAATCCACAAGCAGCGTTAATGGTTGACTAATGTTATTAGTGTAACTAAAAGTGGAAATCAGCTTATCTCTTTAGACTTTATTGTTGTGGTTAATTGACTTTGGTGAAGTATTTAAAAATGATAACAAAGGTAAATACATTTTCTAAAAAACAGGTCCACATATACCTCTGTTAATTTAGTGTATTCTACTTAAGTTTTTAATAAAACATTAATTTTAATGTTTTGTAATGATTGTTAATTAATCAATATGCTAAAAGATGTAATTGTCTTTTTCTATTTTTTTTGCAGAACCTTGATGATGATGATGAGCAGCTTTATTCAGAAGGTCAACCCATTTAAATCATCCTCACAGGTAATATGATCTTGATACATTATTAATTGAAATACATTTTTTTTTTAAATGATTTACAAGAAAAGACCTGCTTTATTGTATGATATAAGAGTTAGAAACCCGGGTGGAAATTTCATCATGGTTAATGTACTAAATTATAAACAAAAAAATTTAATCCCAGTTATGTAACATTGTCACTCCAAGGCCCTTTTGTAAGATTTTTTCCCTTTGTTAGCGTTTAGACAGTATAATATAATGACCTCTGTTAGTATTGCAGGTTAAAGGCAGCTGCTGAATGCTATAAATACAAATATGAAACCAAATGCATTCTGATTGCTTCTGTTTTTTTTTTCTTAGCTCAAGAAAGAAGATACTCAAAACAATGGCCCTGAAAAGGTAGCTTTGGAAGAAAGACTTTGGCCTTGGGCATGTGTAAACCCTAGTTGAGTATTTGCCACAATTACTTGATAAATTCTGAAACTAAATGTATACATACTGTATTTGTAGCCCAATACTGCAGTATTCAGCAATAAGACTTTATTGACTGACCACAATGGAGCTGTTAAATCCAGTGAACCAGTACAGGTAAGTTATATGGTGTAATAAAGTGATCTGTGCCTACTGTACTTGCACACATGAGGATTTTGTCCTTCACATTTTACCCATCCATGCAATGAGTGAAGTGAGCACACATGTGGTGGGTTGCCCTGTATATGGCAACCAGGGCACAAATGGGCTTTGGTGTCTTTTCCAAGGGCACTTCAACCATTCTACATGGTGGAATTGGGAATCGAACCTGGGACCTTCAGGTCACATGGCTGGTACCTTAACCACAAGCATACGACTGCCCCAAATCTTGTGATGATAATGAAAAGGGGAAGATTTAGGAGACATAGCAAACTGAATCTGATACATGGTAGATGCCCATTAGGTGGGCAAAATTTTGCTGGAGCTGTAATTAGTGCCAGTTCATACACATTCCCACAAACGTTTTGGTATCAGTTTACATATATGCCTGTTTATTATTATTATTATTATTATTATTATTATTAGCCACAGTGTTAATTGTTACTCATTTCAGTTCACATACCTGATTCTGGTCCTTAAATCTTGTTCATTATATAAATAGCAATGTAATACTAGAACTGAATATTTTTACTGGCTCAATACAAGATAACTGACTATTAAAATGTTCCAAACTGCACAGTGTTTTTTTAAATATAGCATTACTTTATTTTCTTCAACTTCTACAAAGTTTTAATCAGCATTGCTGCAGTGGTTTGTAATTGGGATTTCTTTTAAACGAGTGGCAATAGATATCTTGTAGAATCCTGGATTAATTATTGGTTTAATTCAAAAAGTAAACCCATTCAGATCTTTTTAACAGGTACAAAACACATACACACACATACACACCCACACACACACATTCTCAGCACAATTCACCCATCCGTGTGTTCTCATTGCTCAGCAGTAATGGTTTGTCTGCTTCAGCACCTGACCCTCTCAGTTTCCCTCTTTTCCTTTGCGTTCTGTACTTAGGGCTGCAGCGATGTCATTGTGCTCCAAAACACACATGAATACAAGCAGGTAAGACAAGTTCGGCTGTCTGTATTTTAAGTGCTGCATGTATTTTTTTGTTTGATTTTCATTGTTTACATGGCTGATCTTGATATGACTAAAGGCCTTACACAGAAGGTGCATAACTGCTAATTTAGGTTTTCAGTAAAACCTAATTCATGCCTTAAATTATGTTTATATATTCATTAATTTGGTGTTCTTGTTGATGACATTCTAGCAGGTTACTTTTTTTACCACAAGAATATATTTCCGTTTGTTTTAAATGGTTTGTTTTAAAGGCGCCATCTTTAAACAACATGACACTTCTTAAACCTCAGAAAATTGGGGAATTACCAACATCCAAGGTAAATGTGATGTGCACTTTTGCAGATAACACATTTGGTGTGTGCTTTTAACCAGAATAATACGGCACTTGAGCTTTATAATTGAATATTTAATACATTTTAGGCATTATTATTAACATATTATTATGTTATTTTTGTAGCATGAACCCTTAGAATGTTTTAGTTTCCAAACACTTGTATAATAATCTCAGCACTTAACTGTCAGTCCTAAGATTGTTAATAACAGTATTAAAATGAAGAGATTAAAATATAAAAAGAACAAAATCATTACAAGATACAAGGTTTAAAATTAACAAAATTATGTTTTAAATTTAACAAAATGACAAAACAATGAAATAGTTTCACATATATAATTTTCCCCCTTTGGTTTAGGATGAGGTTTTGGCACCTGCTACACCTAATGAATCCAGCTCCCCCAGGATGCTCGGGTTTGAATGGGATCATTTCAAGGTTGTATTATCTAAACATCAAATCTATCCCATATTACATATGAGAGCATTTATTAAAAATTAAAATAAAATTTATTTTGACATACAGGTTGATAGATGGAACGATAAATAAATATGTTGATGTTTTTAAGGCTGTGTTTTTTGATCTGTTAGTCTGTTAGCTGTGCAATTGTATTTGTGAACAAAATAAAATGTTCCAATGCAGAAAATATCAATATATCATTGTTTTTTTACTCTTTAGAACACCCCTTAACACAAACATAGTTACTATCTAATTAAATAAATTGCTGTTGACATAATTATTGGAGTAATATAGTTTTTGCTTTGAGAAAATGACCCTTAAAATTATTGTAAAATTTGACTCCTTTATAGAAAGACTCGACGGAAATTTCTACACAGCCAGAAATGGCAGCATCCAATGAGGAAAGTCCTGTGGAGTCTAATGTGTGTGAAACAACCATTTAATCTTTTTGTCTTATGTTTTCATCTTTATGTCAAAATAAGACTTGTGTGCTTGTCATTTTTAGAATGGAGATGTTGAAGGTTTACTGGAGTGGTGGGAGAGTGTGGAAGGTATCAAGAGATAATGGCACGCACTATTTATATTCTGTTGTGATATATAGATCATTTGATTTTTTTTTGCAGGCTGGAGTGAATGGAATGAGTCTACAAATATTGAGGGGGAGGAAGCAGAGCAGTAGGCTTTTATGCAATTTATTATTATACATTTTATATGATTTACCTTATTGGTACATGAATCTTCTCTTCTATATTTGACAAGAATGCAAAGAAAATGGGTTTTACTGATCAGCATGTTTTTTGTTAACAAAACCAAGGTTTTAATTTGCTATTTGGTAAGAATATCAGGATTACGTATAAAAAAGGAGCATCCTACTGTTATAGCTAATAAACAGTCTGGAGCCAGCGGTTGTTCCTCAAAAAATATTTAATGTGCAATACTGAAAATATAGTGTAAAGTATCAAACAATGAAAAAATAAGTACGACAGCAAGTCGTTGCTATCCACCAAGAGCTCTGAGTGCAATCCTCTTCTCCGTACATTTAAGTCCTTCAGGAGGGCGTGAATTTCCTTGTGTGTGTGTGTGTGTGTATGTGTGTCCCGCCAGATAACCGTCCTTCGTCTCGTGCGAAACATCCTTCCTTTTTCTTATGAGATCAACAGTCCTTTTTCTTGTGAGAGCATCCGGCCGTTGCATTCCAGACTACTTTACCAACTTGTTCCTCATCTTGCCCCCTTCTGTGATATAGTTTTAAAACCCATTCCTGTTGACCTTTCCATTGCCTAAATTATCAAACAGTATCAAACATTTCAAAACAGTTGAAAAACCTTACACTACGAAGGCTCAATTTTTGTACGGTTAGATCATGACTCATCACTTTGTATTAAAATTAATGAGAGAACTAACAAAAATTCTAAAATAACATTTTTCCCCCACATCATTGTTAACAATTAATTCTTATCATTACTGTGAGTTCTGAACCACACTATTATAAGTGAAAGCTGCAAAAGCAAACATCCATCATAGTATTTTCAGTAATTGACATCGGTAAAAAAAATTCTTTGTACTTTTGTCAAATAAATAAGAATGACAGATTCTCTTTGTTAGTACATTTTACGAAATGTTTTCAGAATTTCTAATTATTCTAATAATGTGAAATAAGATTAATTATAAAGTTATTCATGGAAAAACTCTTTTTGCACTCAGAGCTATAGAAGCTGCAGCAGATCGGGTTTTCATGGCTGCTCGCCTGTTCGTTCATTTATTTAATCAGCGGGAGTCATTGTTGCATCAGCGGGTCCTGGAGCTGCTATCTCTAGCTGATGCGGCAGATAACTTTCATAAGAAAACAGTAACTGCTAGCATTGGTGGAGGAGTTGCAAGTGTAGCTGGCAGCATTACCACCATCACAGGACTCGCACTGGCACCGTTCACATTTGGGACATCACTCATCGTGACGGCGGTTGGCATCGGTGTGGCTACGGCAGGAGGCCTCACCTCAGCCTCTGCCAACATCACAGACACAATGCACTCAAGAACAGACAGAGCCAGGGTGGAGCAGATCATCCTTAGCTATCAGGAGGAGATTAAGGACATAAAAGAATGCCTTCAGTTTCTGCAGGTGAGACATAAAAGCTAGACTAACTACAACTTAGTGACCTAAGGGCAGTATTTGGTGTGCAATTGCATGTCTGCAGTTGGGAGTTAATGCCATAGTCTTGTTGTTTGACATTTAAACCAGCGACGTTAAGTATTTATTTAAATTCTTTTCAGGCACGCTGAGCATAAAACAAGGTTTTCCAGAACTGCAAGTGTTTTTCTTTCTTTGCTTTTAAATGATAATGTGTAAAAAGCTTTTGCAGAAGTCCCATGACAGGTATTTTTATATCATTAACTTCTAAACGAAGGCTAAAATATAATAAAATGACAGGAAATTCCTATACAAACAGACAGTGTTTGTACCATTGCTGTTTGGTAGGTTGCTATGAGCAAATTGCGTCATTTAGTAGTTGTCATTTAATTTATTGTTGTTGTTTTTTTTTTTTATTAATTATTAATTTTTTTTGGTACATTAACATATTAAAAGGCAAATAATTTGGTACAATTCTGCAGATCCAAACAAGAACAATCTGAATTCTGCAGCATTAATAGTGTACTGCAAAAACCCAGCTCTTTGGAATAATGTGCATTTAAGCTGTCTGCAGGTGCTAAGAAAAAGGTCTGCTACAGGGTGACATTTTACTGCATGATATTTCTTAAAATAGAATGCAAAGAGTGTCGGTGCTTTTAGCAATTACTCATAACCAACTGTTTTCATTTCAAAAATGACCCCTGTCATACTAGTTTATTTTACTAATGAGTTACATCCTTGCCTTACTGTTGGTTATTAAACAATGTTATTTATTTGACTTATGAGATAATATGAGACTTAAATGTACTGTACAAGAGACCTAAGCAAAGCTGTAAACTGTTTAGGGAAGAATAGGTGTATAGTTATTATATAATTATATATTATATATAATAAATTATATGATAAAACTAAACCCAGGTAATGTTTTGTTGGAAAATAATTTTTTGCTGTAAGCTTTAGAAGCATTCTGGTTAGAATGAAGGCCCTTTAACAGACTTTGAATTCAAGCCAAACAATTGGTTGCAGGATTAATTGTTATTTTTTTCAAACCTATATCTGAGGTCATAGTGAATTTGAAACTCATACAACCATTAAATTAGAATTTTCGAGAAACTTCAAACTTCAAAGAAACCTTTTTGCACATTGTATCCTGCAGTCCATTAAAATCTAAAAGTTTCTGCAAGTATAGTGTAGAATATTTCTTACATCATTTTTACATTTCCCTTATTTAATTTATAATAAAAGCCATGGATAAAAGTGTCTGCCAGATAAAGTTGCCCATCCATCAGTTAATTTTCACAATTTAAAATATAATTCAATATGTACAATAGGTGCTTTTAAACTAATGTCTACAGTGCACATTAGTGCTTATAGTGTAATCGTGCAGGTTTTACAGTCAAAACCACCAAGACAGTAAGATGAACACCAAAAAACTGAATCCTGAAATTTACTGTTAAATAATTTATCATTTTTAATTAAAAGGTAAATATTAGTAAAATTATATAAATTAAATATTTCATTTAATTTAAAAATCCATCAATGGTATTTGCAACATACTGAATATAAATAAAATATTCGCCTTCAAATGTTTCTAAGATGGTCAATTGTGTTCCCATTTTTCTGCTCAATTTGAGTCATTTTTATGTTTATAAAGATCAAATCTGTTTCATAGGGTAGAAAAACTGAACATGTCAGTCATAAGTATTATAATTAGTTACTTAGGCTACTTGTGTGATAGTTAAATAAATTATATAAAATAAAAACAATACAATAAAAACATTTCATTTAATTTAAAAATCCAATAATGGTATTTGCAACATAATAAATATAAATAAAATATTTATTGTTATAGAAACTTTAACCAGCACAGTACTTTTTAGATTGAGAAAAGAGTATCCTTTGTGCCATTTTACATTGTTTCATTCGAATTTATATTACTTTTCTACAGTATTATAATACATTTTCTTTGGACTAATTCTAGAACTAGGTTCCACAATTACACATTATTTTTCTACCACATTTTAAGTATGTGTAAAAAAAAAAAAGTAATTAATTTTGTTTTATTTTCATAAGGGGTTCGATCTTTATGTAATGGTATAAAACTTTGCACAGTTTTGCTCTGTTACCTTAGCCTTAATTCCTGAGCTTTCTCTTACATCCCTGAAACATGTCAATAGAGTAAATTGTACCTAAATGTAATTTGACTGTCTCATTCACACCTTCTATTAAATTACATCTTGATTGATCTAATTACTGAACAGTTCTAAAGATGTACTTACACATCTGACATTCGCCTTCAAATGTTTCTCAGATGGTCAATTTGTGTTCCCATTTTTCTGCTCTGAGTCTTTTTTATGTTTATAAAGATCAAAGTAGAAAAACTGAACATGTCAGTCATAAGTATTATAAGTAGTTACTTAGGCTACTTGTATGATAAACTATAAGTATAATAAGTCCCTGTATGAAGTGCATCATGGACAACAATCTATTTTCTATGCCTAGTTTTTCCAAATTTAAAAGAAGGCAAATCTTCAGTAATTAATTTAAATATGTTGTTGATGTTTTTTTTTTGTTTTTTTTTTTGCAATATGTGTTTTTTATTTGTTCAGTTTGTTCACACTCTTTGCTGTCCTTATGTTCCATTTCATGTTTTTTACTACATTCAGTTAAGGAGGTGTATTGGTGTTGCACTTGCTTGGTTAAGTGCAGCTCCACTCACAATTTCTTGAATTTTCTCCACACTGCGATTATTTCCTGTTTAGCTCTCAGTGCTTCGTTTTAACCACTGCAGATTGTTACTTTTTGCCCTGCTATTATTTCCATGTACTTAGTTCCCACAATGCTTATATTCTTGGAATTACTTCAGTGTGGATTAACACACATCCTAAACTGAATTGCTCTTTTGTCATTTTTGGCTTCTTAAATTTGTTTCCTTTCTTTTACAGTACAGAATTTCAAAATCATGTTATCTTCTGTGCATTATGTTTCCTATGTGCATCTTTTCATTCTGTTCTATTTATTTTAAAACATATCTTTGCTATTACTTTTGTTCCTTCTCCTATTATTCCCAACATGCTCCATGTTATTTAAAGATATTAAAACAAATATGTTTAATAATTTTAATAAGAACATTGTCCATATATGTGTTTCCATATTATTATCTAATATGGTATAAGAACTTATAAAGTATAAATATGGGAATCACACAACTGCTATATTAATGCCTTCCTTTTTTTCCTTGCTTTCAGGCAGGTATGGAGACTCTAGAAGAGTGGAACTTTGAGCAGTACATGGATAGCATCTCTAAACGTGCCATGAACAAGAACGTAAAACATGTAGTGAAGGAGGGCGGCCGTGCTGGCAAGGCACTGTTGATCAATGCCGAGAGCCTGGCAAGCACTGTACAAGTCCTTGGCACTGCTGGTGGGGCTGCCAAAGCCGTCCAGGCCCTCAGTGTTGCAAGCGGAATTATGGCCGGCCTTTTTCTCGCTCTTGATGTTTTCTTCTTGGCCAAAGACTCTGTAGAATTGCACAAAGGGGCCAAAACGCAATTTGCTGCTAGAATTAGGCAAGTATGTAAGGAGCTGCAGGATGGCCTTGCTGAGCTGAAAAAGATTAAAGAACAGCTGGAGGAAATCATGAATGATGCAGAAGAGGAGACGGAGGGTGAATGCGGTGATGCTCTGAAAGAGGATGAGGATGAAGAAGATGAAAAAGAATTAGAAGAGGATGCTGAAGTCAACTAAGCGCAGATCCTTAATGGATTGTTGGTAAAACCATTACATAGCACTTGTTCCTAGCATTAATATGATTAACATCAAATAGGGAGGACAAACATAAGGTAGGAGAAGAGCTACAGGAAACTGTAGAGATGAGAGTGCTGTTAAAAAAAGAATACCGGTTGCATTTAGTACGGAATACACTAAAGACAGACCTTGTGCATGTTTTATGTATTTCAGATTTGCTTTCATAACCTTAAGTGTTTTAAGTATATTATAAGTACATAGGATTCATATTTGTCAAAAATGGCCTATTTTCGCAAAGAACCTGACAGACTGGTTGAATTTAGAAAGGCATGCCTTGGATTTTCAAGGATCAGTGAGCCATCTGGAAAGATTTCTGAATCTGTCTACACCATCAGAACAATCTGTGTTTAAAATTGTAGCATCAGATAGAAAGCTCAACTAAACAAAACTCGTTCATAGTTTAAAGCACATTTTAAAGCATAACACCTATTCATACTCTAATCTTGGAATATTATTTTGTCCTAATAAATTCAAAGTTGGAACCCATTCTGTTTGATTGGAAGGTGGGGTAACACACTAGACAGGTTGCCTGTCACATACAGGATAGACACATTTATGCCCATTCAAATTTAGGGGAAATTAAGCTTGTTTAGTTAATCTGACTCACATGCCATTTAGACTTTGGCAGAAACCAGAGTACAAAAGAAAACACACTTAGACACAATGGGACAGCGTCCTCAGGAATCAACCAAAAAATCATACTGTAAGGTTAAGGTACGACCCATAGCACCACCATGCTGAATTCGCACATCTTTTTTTACTTAATTTAATTGCATATTACATTGTTACATAAATGATTCAGTTATATAATATATAGTATAACCTTTCATTCAATTGCACTTTTTTAGGTTTTCTTAATCTTGTATTTATTTTTTAAATGTTAACATGCTGTACTTTAAACCTTTTGGTGTTTCTTCTTGTTATGGGGATATTGTAACATGCTGTGAACATACTTAGGCATCGAAACTACTGATTTTTGTTAGTTACCCTGTTTATGTTCAAATAGTTTGCATTTTTTTGTGTTGACCCTGCAGAGAAATAGATGTAAACTGAGTGGCACTACAAAGTGTGGTGGAATTTAATGACCCATAATGAGATCATACCCTCAAAGTATAATGACATTTGAGGGTATGACAACATTATATCTTACAAATGCACTTAATCAAAAACATTATAAACTTTTATTTTTACTGAGGTGTTTAAATGAAACCCCCCTCGCCAGGTGTCACTGCATAAATGATCAATAGAGAACATATTGAGGTTAACATGTTTTTTTTAAAGATTTCTTTATGTCATTTAGATTTCTTTATGTCATTTTGTTACTTTTTGTGATGTTCAAGTCAAATTGATATACTAGTGGGATAAATAGGGTTGTTTAAAGATGTCTTTTTCATAGATGTCAATGGCTCCTTTGATGCAGCCTTAAAATCTTATTTACAAGCTTCGTACAATGGTTTTACCTAACTAAATTCTGTATACAATAGGACTGAAAGTAAACAAAAATGAAAAAAATATAGATCTCAGGCAACATAAATTTAATTAAGCAGATTTAGTTTTTTTTGTTGCTTGTCTTTACATATCTATACATGTTAAAGTCTTGTGATACTGCAGATACACCAGGATAAGTACTGAATCAGTAATTCAAAGAACTGTTTGTTCTTGAGGTGATGAATTTGGTTAGGCCTCATATCTATTAACATATAACACACCATAATGCATAACTGAGGTTTATATATACAGTGTACTGTAGTGTTTTTGGTTTTGTTTATTTGATTTGTTACCAAAGATGCCTAAAATAAAACACCCACATGCAAACCAAAGATCACCGATGTATGTTTTCATATGAAACATGAACATGTAATCATATTTGTTTTTGTCTGTGGTAATTATCTTTCTGACCTTGTTTTATTGATTTACTGGCTATGTAGAATCTACAACAAAAATACCACTGTACAGAAGACAACATGTGTTTTCAGGGTAAAATCCTTCCATTTCTTATGAATATTTATATGGGACTTTTATGCATAATTTCATAAAGTCTTTAGAGAAATTGGTTTCTCATAGGGGGCATTTCTAAAAGCAACTGTATAGGTTAATGGGTGATTGTATGATGTATAATAGAATCTCCCTACCAATGTTTTTTATAAATGATTGCATCCAAAGTGTCAAATGGATCTTTGCTTTAGGTTCATAAGGAAGTTTGTAGTTTAAAAAAATGCAGATGTAAGCATGGATTCATGCACTAGGAAAGAATGTTTTCAAAGTTCATGAATGGAACAGGGGCGTTGTGTTTTGACACAATTGGTTAGTTTAATCCCAGATAAATGTGCCCTATAAAAATTCCTAAAATGTGCTATTACCATCCCACAGACTGGTTTCTAAGTGTGAAGCAATCTTGGGCAATGTCTACAATGTGCCTTTTGTTTTTTTGCTGAGAGGCATCATAGTGTCACCTACTGGTGGCAATTGTGGCCTTGCAGACTGGATTTTGATATTATTTATATAAGTCTTACAGCTTCAGGTTAGTGCATCAACAAACATTTTTATATATAGTTAACTAATCCATTTGCTTGGTTCGTTAACTCTCTCCAGCTTTGTTCTCAATGTCGGCTGCTTGTATTCCATTAAACAAGGGTGAAACTTTCAGCAGCTTAAACCTGCTGTATGCTTCCCTGCTTTTGACGTAGGTTTTTAAAATTCCGGTTAGTTTTGGGGTACCATCGTTGTTTTTACTAGTGCATCCCCAAGCAGTTTATCAGTGTGTTTTTAGTAATACATCACTGATAAAGCCGCATCTGTTCATAATTCATTTAATTATTCAGGTTTTTACGTGTGAGAGAAGGTGTGTGGGTGTAAAAGCAGTGTAATGCATGAAAGGACAACATACAAGGTTTTTTTCTTTCTGTGTAAAATGTTAAATAAATACTAGATCATTTTTAAACCGAATGTGTCTGGTTTTGCAACAAGTAAAATATTTAGTAATCATTTTGTCATAAGCTTTGTTCTTTTAACCAGGTTATCCCAATGCATTAAGACTAAGAACATCAATTGCATATTAATTTAGTATTGTCCTAACTAGCTCATGCTGTCAGCACATTAATTAAAGGGTGAGGATGGCACAGTGGTGTAGTGGTTAGCACGTTCACCTCTCAGTCGATTTTATGATCTGGGTTGAGTTTCCATGTTCTTCCTTTGTCCAAAAGAATTTTCTCTGTGTTTATTGTTTATTTTGTATACAGCAAACTCAGGGATTCAATGTGAATTGGCTGATCTGAATTGTCCCTCATATAGTGTGAGTGAGCGTGTACCTAGCAATGGATTTGCGCCCTGTCCTGGGTGTATCTTCCCAATTTCTGTTACTTTAGTTTAGGATTATGCGGTCAAGATAATAATGATTTTGATATAGAATATTTGTGTACAATTTATTTGTTTTTATTAATATGTTAACTGATTTAGTCATTTTAAGCTCTCTGCCTTTGTAAAACTCTTAGCTTGTACAATTTTGTTAATATGTTGTCCAAAAAAAATGAGACTTTCAGTAATATGAGGACCACTTTTTTTTTAGTCACGCCGACAGTTGTATGGGGCAGCCTTTTTATTCATAACGCTATTTTGCAGGTCAAAATACAAAAAAACAAAAGTTGACAGTTATAACAAAACTAAATTCAGTTAATCTATTATTGTTGCATAAAACAATTATTACCTTGTTAATGACGAGTTAAATTTAAAAATTAATTATTTAATTTTAAGTTTTTGTGAACATGGTTAATGTCTCAGACTTTGACTTTGACGTTAATGTTCAATTTCTAATTATTATTTCCAGTTTAATTAAACATGCACAGTACAATTACTAATGTATTAACAATGAGGTGTTTGGAACTTTTTTTTTCTGGTTATGTCTTATGCTCCCTGAACCATTCTTTCATAATGTGACCCATCTAAAACTGATTAACAATTTTTACACAAGAGAATCTACTCACTGCATCACTTAAATAACCCATGTAGTATTTATCCAATTAGTTAAATCCAGCTGGTGACCTTTTTTTTGGCTAGTGTGTGTGTGTGTGTGTGTGTGTGTGTGTGTGTGTGTGTGTTGTACATGCAAAAATGGACCTCGATGAATAATGCGGTCATTTCTCTATGAACTTGGCCGGTTCTCAGTCAGTGCTACTGACCCAGAGTTAGAGATTCATACTGTCTCAATAAAAGTGATCTGATTAGTCTTGCTTTATTTTTAACCATAACGGTGAAGGTGCACTGCAGCAGCATTGACAGATGCTGTAATTATGTTTGCTAAGAACAATGGTGTTGATTTCTTTTTAAATAACCTAAGTTTCCTTTTTTGTTCAATTTCATACTGGTTATCATTTCTTATTGTTTTTGCATATTTCTTATTTGACTGCATGCTATACGGTATTTTTAGACATCAGCATAATTTATCCATATATAACCTCTCACCAGCTGGTATCTTGTCATCAGACATTATATATGTCATAAACAAAGAACGTCTGTGACAAGAAAACAAATTGATTTTTGAACAAAAGTTTTTAAAAGTATATTTAATAGCTATTGGAATGAATAAAAACAAGAGCTGGATACCACACGTGGCTGCTGTACTGGGTGTCCAGAATGTTAGCAGAGCGTTCAGTGTTTCCATGGCAATATGGGTTTATGATTATCTTGGTAATGGTTTTATTCAAGGCACAGGCAGGTACTTACTGTAAATTACTTTGTTTAAATGTAGATTTTGCCCTAATAAAACAGGTTTTAGATATCAGTTATTATTATTTCAACACAATCTTTCTTTAGTGTGGGAAATTAAGCCATTCAAAAAATTAATTAATTAATTAATTGAAGAAACAAACAACAAATTACTGTGAACGTGAACGAAGAAATATTAAGATAAGATAAGATAAGATAAGATAAAACTTTATTGATCCCTTTGGGTAATTCCTTCAGGGAAATTAAGTCTCCAGTAGCATCATTATTACAGTGCACACATATTAACAAAAAAAAAAAAAAAAAGAAAGAAAGTAAGTAAAAAAGAAGGGGAATATATATATATATATATATATATATATATATATATATATATATATATATATATATATATATATATATATATATATATATACAGTATATATATATATATATATATATTTTAGATTGCACATTAGTTCCTGTAGTTGCATATTATTGGTTATTGAACATTGGTTTATGTCATTGCACATTATTGGTTATTATACCTGCTTGTCAAAGGTAAGGCAAACATCTCTGTAATGCCATTCTGATTATTTTATTTATATCTAAAAAAATATTTTTTTTAAGTAAAAGGTCCAATAGGCCAGGTAACTGAGTAAATCAGATTATTTTCAAACAGTATTATGTCAGTAATATGTAGATTTTCTGAGACAAAATATGTTAACACATTGTTTTTAGAGCACAAATATCTTAGCAGTAAAACTAAATGTTTTCTGGAAATTGTCATGTTTAAATATGTGCCATATAGAAGCTGTGCCAACTAAATGTGCTAACTAAAAGCTGTACTAACTAAATATAACATCAACTTAACAGGAATTGGGTACTAAATAGATATTCAGACTTCTCTATAAGACTGTGTAATGAACAACAATTGCAAAATTAGCATAGTGTAAGAAAAAGTGACATTTTAAATTAGCTCTACAGAAAGCATGTATAAATTGAAAACTCTTGTCAATTAGCATTTTAATACATGAGATTTCACAGAAATTGGATGCTTTCAGCCCACTCACTCTCTAATGCCATCTGTTAAGTATGGTGATGGTCTCAAAGTGGAATGGGAAGCATGCTTATATTCACATTAAGTTAAATTATTGTTCTGAGTTCAAATAACAGAACAAGGTTTAATAAATTACTGCATGTAAATGACAGGAGTTAGCTATTTGTATTCGTGTCAGAAAACATACAGTACAATTTCAGCAAAATGTTGATGTATTAAAATGTCTAAATAATTGGGATAAATCCCATTGGTCATGTCTTTGTAACATTTTTGGATTTTGGAAATCATATTTGCCCTTCATGCCACAAAGAACAGCTGAAAACATCATAATATGTGATTTTCAATTGTTGAACCAGAGGAGGACCACCATGTTGTGCATCCAAGCATCTCATCTCACACAGCATGAAACATATGGTCGTTAGCCTGGAGGAGATTTGGAGATGCAGATGGAAAAGATCCACATTTTTCAACAAAACCTTTTGGTTAATGAAAATGTTACTGGGTCAGAAGAATAATGGAAAAGAATGTTTTGCCTAAAAGACAGATGAACCAGCATCTTCAAAGCACTTTCAGTAACCCAAACAGAGAAAGACTGATGATCTTACTGCTCATGCTGATGGAACGGGTCCCAAGAAACAAGAAAGAACTCTGAGATTGACACCCTATCTTGGATGGGCATCATAGTCGGCTACACTTCCTGTGTTGGCCTTCTCACCATGGCGATAAGCATGCTGGTAAAGTCTTCAATGTCCAAATCCAAGATCTGCCATTTAGCAATATTTGTCTCTGGAGAATATCTGATGCAACGCATGAAGAGCATTGGGAAATGGAGCATACCAGAGGGATGTTTAAATCATATAGAGAGGATGACAAGACTGACTGCTCATGTTGGGTCAACGCATAGATTCGCCCGCTTTGTATACTACCAAGAATTCTCTGGCTATTGCTTGTATACCAGTATTTCATTTTCATTTTAATGTTGTACAACCAGTCAGGGTAGTTAGCTTATTTGTGTGAAGATGGCTGTGTTTACCTGGATGCATCAGCAGCATTGCACTTTACCAAAATAGATGTGCATCGAGGCTTCCTTTAAAATCCACTGAGGAAGTGTTTAAGGTTATGTAAGTGAGAAAAGTGCTGCAGTACCAGAAATTTTCACCTTTAAAGGTTGCTGGAATGAGAGAGACGGTAAGAAGAGGCAGTTAAGTTTAAGTTTATTTATATAGCAATTTGTACAATAGTGTGCATTGTCTTGAGGCAGCTTTTTTTTAAACCTGAACCCTCAAAGAGAAATCCAAAGTAACCATGGCAAGGAAAACCTCCTTGGTATTTGTTTTGTTTTTAAACAAAGAAAGTTTGTGAGAACCAAAGCTTACAATTTATTCGATTAAATTAGGTTTGAATTCCAATTAGTTATATATTATTTACTATTTAAATTGCTCCCATATAGTGTGTGTCTGTGTGAGTGAGCGTGTGCCCAGCGATGGATTGGCACCCTGTTCTGGGTGCCCAGTGCCAGAAGTCCTTAGTACAGGATTAAGCACAAGATAATGAGATGAGATATTATTACAAATTATTGATATTCAATCAGTCATGTAAATGTACTCTAGATAATTAAATTAGTTTAGTCATATATACTCTGTGAAAATCACTCTGGTTCTCTAGAAGTATTAAAATGCTCACCGGTCTTTGTAGTAACATACTGGCAGAACTGCATACCTGCTAGTCCAATAGAAATCAAGGTTCTGTCTATTAGAACCAATGTGTATGGTCTGACACATTAAAGCATGTTCTTATGTTTATGCTGTGAAAGGAATAAAGGAAGGCTATGATTTACAAAGGGCAAAGTCAAAGAAGCTAAAATATAACTGTCAAAGCGGGTGATTGAACGCCAGATGCTGGCTTGTGAATGTTGGGTGTCAGGTCATTAGAGGCTAGACACTTTGCACTCAGAATCAATAAAGAAAGCTGCAGAAAAACTACCAATACATGCGCAGTTGAGTGTCAGGATGGCTAAAGAGGGGCAATTCTCGGATTTCTGCAAGGTTGCCTGGGTGATGGTTTATGAACTTTAAAAGACCAGAAACATCTTATAACCACAGGAAACATTGCTGATTATGTGCTCTAATACAGAATTACTGAAGTGTATATGTAAAAGATAATTAGTTTAACTAATAAGTGTATTAAATCTATTTTATTATATTACCTGTATCTTGTCAGTCTGACAAGAAATTATCTTTCTATTAATTAAGTGTTGGCCTTTAATTAATTATTATCTACATCATTTTACAACCAACTTTATCATATGATACAATCCAAGTTTATAAGCCTTGATTAAGTTGGTGTCAACTTGGAAAAGGAAGCCAAACCTTTTACTGCCCTTTGTTTCCTAGTTATTAAAGGTTTGATCACAGCAGTCCAAACACTGCCAACAGAGTCAGGCTTCTTTATTTAAATAGACACAGATTCCCAACCTGCAACACTATATTTAGAAACTAAGCAACGAGACGAATGCTGTATTAATCTAAAAATGTTGATGCTTTATGGTTTTTCTAAATGGTCAAAGACTGGCAATACCTTTCAATGGTCCATTTAGTAACAAAATAAGCACAAGACTATACTTTGAGACACTCCCTTAAAAATGTTCTTTTGATCTTGGGTACCTTATCTCTATGGTAACCATATCAGAAGCAGTTACAAAGGTTTACAGTGCATGTATATTTGTGTCTATGATATGTACAGTGTGTCAGTAATGTGCAGGAATTGAGACATGGCAGCAGTTATCAGATAAAAGGGCAGATAGCCATTTTAAGTTTATAAAAATAAATCTGTTTCATGTTACACTTAATGTGAAGTATAACCAGTAGAAATTATAAATGATTTATGAAAGCAGTGTTAGTTTAGATTGAAAAAAGCAGGGGTATATAAAAGATTCTATACTAATTACTCTAAATATTCAAATTCACTATCAGTTCATTTGTTTAGTACTTTTACAATAATGCATTGTCTCAAAGCTGCTTCACAATTTTTCTAAGCACCACCCCCTAAAAGCAAGCCAAAGCAACAGTGAATAAGAAAAAAATCCCTGGTAATTTTAGTTTTAATAGGAAGAAACCATGTGAGGACCACAAGTGAACAATATCATTAAAAGAAACAGAAGCAGAAATTAATTGAATTGATCTGAGGACTTACTGAGCACCGGGTTAGGTACACCTCATTTCACACTTATTGATCATTTAATGAGCTTCATTTACTGTATAGTTATACTTGCAGTTTTGGAATGAATTAGAATGTGTGTTAAAATATGTGTAAGGATCAGACATCACAGTACTAAATGGGTTTTTAATTCTGAATTATATTACGAAGTAAAAAGAAGTGACAATTTATGTAGAGAAACAGATGGACAATTTGCAAAACTACGAGGTGCATGTTCTGTATATAACAGGTAAAATCAGTGGCAAGCTGTCAGGGCTCCTGAATAACTCCTAAATAAAAAAGTCCAAACATATGCACCCATCCAGACAACAGCAAGCACACCCAACCACTCCCTGCCACCCACACATGCACACAGACATGCACCCACACACACCCACATGCACAGAGACACACATGGCAATCCCAAAGAGACCCTTTTTTAACTGCTTCTAATATGGTTGCCATAGAGATCAGACACTAGAGATCAAAAGACTTTCCTGAGGGAATGTGTGTGGGGGTTGAAGAGCAGTCATTTGTTATTGTTAGTTGTATATGTATTGGTCTATGCATCATAACCACTTTATTGGATTTGGAATAGAACGCAATCATTTGTGTCAAATGGACAGTTTAAATCTTCAAACTGGAACAAATGTGTGGTGTGTTAATCTTGTTCTAGTGATTGACATATGAAATTAAAACATTAAATATATTTTAAAATGTATTTTTAAGTAAATTATATTAAAACTATACTATATATGTACATTGTATATAGACTTTATTTCTCTACAATAAATTCTTGGTTTATTTGAATTTAGCTTGCCTTTTAAAGCAAGTGTATTTTAAGTAAACTTAAAGTTTTTCCTGGTAGTATATCCCCTAAGTGTAAAAGAAAGAATAAATAAAAGAAGAAAAGCTTTCAATTCTAGGCATTTTTCATTTTTCAATACTTGTCAATTTGGAGCAGCCTTGAAGTTCACTGTGTAGATTTCGTAGGAATAGGTTTCACAGCAAGACTGTATTGGCGTGATGTTGCCAGGTCAATTTGTCTTTTGTTAAAAATACATGAACTCAGGCTGTGAAAGCTGGATTTGATTGCTGTTGGTTCTTTCTTTGTGGCCCTTTCCATGTCTATGTGGATTTCCTCTCACATTCCAAAGACATGCCAATATTTAATTGCAGATACTAAATTGTTTTATGACTATTGTTAGTAACCATCAGAAAAAGACACCGGTTCCTGTAGCACCTGCTTTGTGTTCCTTTCTACTATGCACTTCAGTACCTGCACCCACACTATTTTTTATTTTAAAAACCTATAACTTTGGTTATAGTCACTCCTGTCCACCATTTAAACACACAGACTTTTGAAAATGCTGCTAGATTTGTTTAAGTTCCAAAATGCAGAGTGTGGTTAAGTGTGGATGAAGAGGAAATACAGATGCATCTGGGTCTAGGTCTTATCAGTTACCCTGAGATTTGTTTCCTTTGACTTGTCCTCCACTAATTCATTTTTCATTTGTTGTATTCTCTGTAACTAAGCAACCAACCGCAGAGTTAAATGAACATGTGTTCTTCGGGAATTTCAGATTCTATGCTAAAACAATCTTCCATATGGCGATCTTTCTTTTATAATATGCATACAAAGTTCTCATTGTAAATGTAGTGTATCAGGCACTATACAGAATAAAGTATACTGTGCATAATTTACAATATAAACTGTGTAGTATAGAATACAATACTGCATTATGCATTAAACATTATATACAAGTGCGACACTAAGATGATGCGAAGAGTATTATACAGTGTGTACTTTTACAGTACAGGGGTTGTGCAATAAGTTTGTATAGATTACCCTGGTGCAGTATGAATTACAAATGGTATATTGGTGCAGTACAAAGATGGTGCATTGTGTATTATACAGTATACTGGCGTGGTATAGTGCATTGTGTATTATACATTAAATACTTGTGCAGTATGGTGCATTGTGTATTATACAGTACAGTATATATCTGTGTAGAACTGTTATTGTGCAGTATGTATTATATTGTATATACTGGTGCAATATAGTGCATTGTGTAGTATACAGTATATACTGGTACAGTACATTCATAGAGTAGTCTTAATCATAAAGTATATAATAAAACTACCATTGTGCGTTATGTATTATATTGTATATACTGGTGCAGTACAGTGATTGTGCAGTGTATGTTTTACAGTATATATTGGTGCAGTACATTCATAGAGTAATCTTAATCATAAAGTATATCATAAAACTACTATTGTGCAGTATGTATTTTATTGTATATACTGGTGCAGTATAGTGCATTGTGTAGTATACAGTATATACTAGTGCAGTACAGTCATAAAGTATTCTTAATCGTAAAGTATATCATAAAACTACCATTGTGCGTTATGTATTATATTGTATATACTGGTGCAGTACAGTGATTGTGCAGTGTATGTTTTACGGTATATACTGGTGCAGTACAGTCATGGAGTAGTCTTAATCATAAAGTATATCATAAAACTAGTATTGTGCAGTATGTATTTTATTGTATATACTGGTGCAGTATAGTGCATTGTGTAGTATACAGTATATACTGGTGCAGTACTGTCATGGAGTAGTCTTAATCATAAAGTATATCATAAACTACTATTGTTCATTATGTATTATATTGTATATACTGATGCAGTACAGTGATTGTGCAGCATATGTTTTACAGTATATACTAGTGCAGTACAGTCATGGAGTAGTCTTAATCATAAAGTATATCATAAAACTACTATTGTTCAGTATGTATTATATTGTATATACTGGTGCAGTACAGTCATGGAGTAGTCTTAATCATAAAGTATATCATAAAACTACTATTGTTCAGTATGTATTATATTGTATATACTGGTGCAGTACAGTCATGGAGTAGTCTTAATCATAAAGTATATCATAAAACTACTATTGTTCAGTATGTATTATATTGTATATACTGGTGCAGTACAGTCATGGAGTAGTCTTAATCATAAAGTATATCATAAAACTACTATTGTTCAGTATTGTATATACTGGTGCAGTACAGTGATTGTGTAGCATATGTTTTACAGTATATATTGGTGCAGTACATTCATAGTCTTAATCATAAAGTATATCATAAAACTACTATTGTTCAGTATGTATTATATTGTATATACTGGTGCAGTATAGTGCATTGTGTAGTATACAGTATATACTGGTGCAGTACAGTCATGAAGTAGTCTTAATCATAAAGTATATCATAAAACTAGTATTGTACAGTATGTACTTTATTGTATATACTGGTGCAGTATAGTGATTGTGCAGCATATGCTTTACAGTATATACTGGTGCAGTGCAGTCATGGTGCATTTTGTAGTGTACAGTAAAGAGTGATGCAGTACAGTACAGTAATTCTACAGTATACTAGTTCAATGTGCAGAATACAGTGTATAGTACACTCTGTATACATTAACTGAATGTACGGATGAGCCGTCTCTGCTCCTCCCAGCGTTTGGACGCGTGTCAATCTTTCGGAACGCGGGACAGTGCGTGACGTCGCGTGACGTCAGAGCGGGAGCAGGGGGGAGCAAGGGAGCGGGCGCGCGGACGGGGTGGAATGGCGACGCGGTGCTGCAGCGCGAGATGTTCGGCGGAGCGGAGAGGGTTCCGGCGTGAGCTCGACTCATGGCGGCACAAACTGATCCACTGCGTCGGTAAGACGATCAGGAAACGCCGGCACTCACAGTCTGTCTGCTTTTCTAGTAGAGATGGGACGCGGCTGATTGGGGAAATTAATGCTTCTTATTTCACAGGGTCGTAATTAGCTTCCGAGCTAACGTTGCTAACTGAGATGCCAAGATCAATCAAAAATAACTGACAAAGCCTACATTCATCTGCAAGAGAGACACAATACGACGAGCAGGGGCAGTGCTAAAGTGGAGGAATGCGTTGCCCCGAGTAACAGTTTATTTATTTATTGTCACTTTTGGAATAAAGTGCCAAAATATAATAGCGTAGTAATAACATAATAGATGCAGGGCTGCGTCCTAATCCGCATACTAGCCTACTAAAGAGTATGACCAATGAGGACACCGCCGCTTGGAATTTGGCGTACTGTTTAGTGGGCTAGTGCGTGTTTTGGGAGGCAGCCTGTCATTATCACATCTCACACTAACAAATAACTTACACGGCTGCGTGTGTGCGACTAGCGCGGTACAGACATGTTACAAAACTTACACCGACGCGTTCGGGAGCAAGCAACGTTATGTGTATATATGTATGAACTTTACGAAGATGTAGTCAATAAACACCGGCGATTCTCCATTCCCCATTCCCGAAATGCACGGAGTCGACTCTTGATTTCTGGCTGAGGCTCGAGTCCAATTTTGGGGTTGATGTCGTGCTTTATGAAACGTACGATTATCGCGGAGTTGTTTTCGCTTATAGATGGATAGAGTTGTCGCTCTCGTCTTGGGGAGTGATTGTACGGCGGCTGGGTGTTCGGCTCGTTTCGCTCCGCGTTTGGTTGAATCAGCACTTTAAAGTTTTGAGCCGAATGGAATCGCACGCTCGTGTTGTCGCAGGTTTGGAGTCGACTCGTGAGTGTGAACGGGAGTCGATTCCCGCTGGCGCTGTCAACACTACGCGGAGAGCTAAGGCGGACTGGAGCAACATGGAGCCGCAGTGTAGCCGCCTGCTAACCGCGCTGCGCCCACATTAACATAACCTTTCGCTACTTTCGGCTGGAATTAGCTAGCGGTTGGTACTTAGCATCAGTTAGCATTAGCAGCCCGGCTGTCCACTGCTGGCTCCATTTTCTTTGTCCTTAGCATCTGATCTTTGATTAGCGCCGGGGTTAATGCACGGCCATGCATTCAAAACAGAACGTCCCCTTGAGCTCGGTGTTTTTATTTCTGATCATGTTTCTTAAGCCGGTAACGCGACAGGGTAGTTAAACAAATCTACTGTGTTTTCGGTCACACGCATTAATCATTACCTTGCTTTAGACAGCCGACTGAAGGCTAACCGTGCGAGCCGCTATTACTGACTTTACTGATGTTGGACTGTTGGAGGAAAAATCGAAATTCACCAACAATTCGATACTGCAACACCCGCATCGTCAGTGTAATTTTTTTATGGTATACATGTCGCTGCAGAGCCATGCTGAAAATAAACTGTGTGATGAATGATTGGGATTGATGGTTAAGTCTTTGTTTTGGATTTTAGATAATAGTGCTGTCATAAATCGTAACCACCCTCAGAAGAGCGGCCTTGGTACTTGGTGGGACCGGGAATAGAACCGGGGACCTCCAGGTCGCAAGGCTGCAAAAGCCTATGTTTGGCCCAACACTAACATCATTAGTGTATTGTTTAGCTATAGTGTCACTGAACAATGATACATATTTGTGACTGTTGAATCTTTTTTCTATTTTGCTTTTTGATATTTATGGATCCATAACAAAGTCCTGATAGTGCTGTGATAAATCATAACCGCCCTCGGAGGAGCAGCCTTGTAAAAGAGACTATTCACTGACCTTTTAGAAACATTACTGAATGATAAAGTGATCTTTTTTGCCTGTTGTGCTTTCACACAGAGGAATTTGTCCTCCAAATTTGAAGCACACACACACAGAGTGAAGTAAGCACATGTATGTACATGTGCCGTGGAGAAATTATGGTTTGGTTCCTTCAGCCGTGGTATTTGGTGGGACCGGAAATCGAAGCTTCAGGACACAAGGCTGGTTCCTTAACCACAAGCCTATGTCTAGCCCAACAGTAATAACATTGAACAATCAGTATATTGTTTAGCTACAGTGTCTGTACAGCTACAGTGTCACTACAGAGCAATGCTGGAGACAGTTGTGATAAATATTTGTCATTGACGATTAAATCTACTGTATTTTGCTTTTTGATTTGTATGCGTCTGACAAAGGATTAACAGTGCTGTTATAATGCATAACCACCCTCAGAGGAGCGGCACTGTAAAATGGACTATTCTGTGACCTTTTAAAACATTACTGAATAACATAACACACTTTCAAATGTCTAAATATATAACTGAACTAGGAGCAGAGTTCTGTAGCAAAAACAAATATTTGGCACATGGCGGCATGTCTCAGCCTCAAACAGCAGATAACCTCATACTACAGTCTTGGCTACATATTTCACAACAGATTCTTTACTACTTAATACAATAGAGTGCATTATTTTAAAGCTGTGATTAGGAATATTTGTGTTAAGGCGATGCTGTTTCATTTAGTAGGACTGAAACCTCATGTTTTGTATGTTGTACTTCAAATATTGAGAAGTGCATGGAGTCTAATTATACAAAATAATGAGAATATGTTTAAATATATTTTTTTGTAAATATGTTGTATTTTATGTAGGTATTAATGTATGCTACAGGGGTGTTGCAACAAAACCCATAGCTGTGCACGTTGAACAACTATATGCTTCCAAATTTGTGGAAATATATTGGGGAAGGCTCTGTCCTGTTCTAGCAGTGAACAAAACAAGGGTTATAAAGTCATGGTTAAACGAGTTTGGTGTGGAACTTGGCTGACCCAACCAAGATGAATTATTTCATAATGAGATTTGCAGAGATCTGCAGATCAGAGTATTTGAAACTGATGTTAATTGTTGATTTTTTTAAAAAAGGACTTGCAATATGACTTTCATTTCCAGTTGCAGCTGCAGTCAGGAGGCCAGGAGCAAAAACCTGCTGTTAACAACAAATATTTTATAACAATAAAAACAGTGAAGTTTTGTGGTTCATTTAAAACAGCAAAAGTTAGCAAGAGTTGAAATGAATATTTCTAAATATTTAGCAGACGTTATTAAAAATAATGTAGTTATTTGTCTGAGTTTCACTGGCACTAAAAATAAGTATGTTATTGAAAATGTAAAAAAAAATAAAAAATTTGCATGCAACTGAGTTCAAAATACTACAGGACCTGTGCCGCCATTAAATTAAAACTGTCCTCTTACCAGAAAATTTACATTTATTTAGATATGCATGTGTTATTATTGAATGTTAACCAGTTAAAATAAGCTAAATAATGTCAGGACACGAACAGAAAGACTATAAATGTTTCCTTTTCTCTCTCACTCACGCACACAGAGTTTGGCATTCAGCTGCCTGTGATTAATCTTTGCTTGCAGATTGACTCAGTGTGAGTCCTCTATTACCTGAATGTATGGTTGAGCTCTATTTCTTAATTACATTTACTTCACATCAGAATCGATTTAGCGCCCTAAACATCAAACATCAGTGTCTCTGTAAAGATATTCAATGAGCTCTGTATATGAATTGTAACTCCTGAGTTCTTACCTTGACTTCAGGTGCATTTTAACACGCAAACGCAACATCAATCAATAAGTGTCTTTCATTTAAAAACTGCTTTTTTTTGAAGAAGATGTGGGCTTATGTGTGAATGAGTGTGTAGGTGTGTTCGATAAGAAGAACTAGAAGTCTTGTAGGTTGAATAGTTAGTCTTTGTATTGACTGATACCACCAATCGATCCCCCTGTGTTGGGGATTAGGACCTATGGAGAGCCTTTGTGACCATATAGCTTGAAATATTTTGTTGTATTGCGGCTTTTTTTAACTAGGTAAGCGAAAATGTCGAGATACATTTTGAGTGACAGTATTGAATCAGCATCATACATTGACTGGCCATGTTCTTTGTGCCTATAACACTTCAGCCATACTGATGTGTAACAAGAAATAAGTAAGTTTACTATAAGTAAGTTTACATACAAAGAGGTGTACTAAATGAAATGACTTCATTAAGTTCAGTTAAGTTCAGTGGGGTGAAATAGGAGCAGTTCCTTAGAAATCGCCCATTAAAGCATTTAATGAAAGGTACATTGTGTGGCAACATGGTTAAAAAATCACAAAATCATGTAAATGCAGTAATTCTATTGTAATGACTGCTGTAAAACTGGTTGTGTTTTTATCGTTGTCTTCCTTTCAACTTCACTTTGCAGTGTGACGGCAGGTTTCTGTCCTGTTCTACTACATTTGTACAAAGGTCAACTGAGTTACTGTAGTATTTTTTTTGATAATTGGATAAAGGATAATTGTGCTGCTGCCACATGATTGGCTGAGTAGATAATTTTTCAAATGAGTGGGGGTTTGTGTTTCTAAATGAGTGTACATTAAGTGCATTATATGCAGAATGCTTGACACAAAAGGTACTGCATGTTGCTTTTGACTGTTGTAGTCAGACCAATCACACTGCAACAAGTTATTTTATTACAGTATTAACACTGTAAAATTAGTTCTGACTAAACAAATGAGCCTGATTTTATCTTGCTGATAATCCAGACCAGTCCTACAACTTCCCTTTGTTCTCATTTAGTAGTCTGCTATTTAACAGTAAGGGCAAAAATAAAAAGTAAATGATAAGTCATGAATGCATATATAAAAATATAAACTATATTGTACACCTGTTTAGGAAAATCTGGGACAGTGCCAATGATGTGGAGCTACAGAGAATGGAATAAGACTGCTCTGCTTTTGTGACACGGCTATTGGTTATTCTCCTGCAGTTATCCACTGCAGTGGTGAAATACAAGACTCGCTGAAATTACAATTAGATTTGCTTTGTTCAATGGTAGTACTGCTCCAAACATCACACCAAAGAGACAGGAGCCTGCGTGATTACCTCAGCATCTGTCTGTAGTTCAGACTAAGTGTTAAACTCAGTGAGTCTTATTCACTCCCAATAATACAAACCTGCTTAGGAGTCAATTACGGCCGTACTGCATCATACCCTCAGCTTGTAAAGTGCATTAACCTCACATGAAAATGCAAACTGTTAAGTTTCTCCCAGTTGGCAAATATTGTAGCAAGCAAATGTTAAATAACCATGTAGGTACCTGGTTTACAAACAAGTAGGATCACATACTTATGATCTGGTTTGAAGTTAATGCTTTAGAAAATGTTGTCATTATGATGTTCATTTGTGATGTTTTCTATTGAACACTCTGAAAGAGTAATTTATAAGTAATTGAAATATAAGCATTGAAATATATTCCACATGTCAGGATAGAAATATCCTTAAATATCTAAATGTTTTGTCTGTTGAAGTTTTACATAAATGGATGGCTCAGTTACTGTAAGCATTTAAGGGCAAACTTCTGACATCAGCTGATACTCAGCTCCCTTATAGGTATCATAAAACTGGGTCAGGATGTTATCTCGGGATGTTTCATTAGCCAGTAAAAAAATGTGTGGTAACATAAATGCAGTAACTGGGTTATGACTAGAGGACAGTCCTGTGGTTAGCATAAGCTTACACATGCATATTTATTCTGACTACATATCATAGCATCAGCATCGACATCATATGCATTTTTGCCAAACGGTGAGTAGTGCATTTTATTAGGAAAACAAAATTTGTATAACTGTTAGGCCTTTTGCTGTTGTCAGACATCTGTCTCAGATGTGGTTGTGTTGTGCATTCTGAGATGCATTTCTGCTCACCACAATTGTACAGACTGTTTATCTGAGTTGCTGTAGCCGTTTTGTTATTTCAGATGAGTATGGCTGTTGCTAACTGTTATTTCTTTTAAACCGTTGTAGGACTGTTGTGTGGAAAAACTATTGGACTATTTGGCACCAACAGTCATGTTAAAGTCCTATACCTCAATCTGCTGGTTGATGTAAGATTACCTGCTCCTGCACTATATTAAAAAGGTATCAAAACATTCTGCATTAAGACTGTATGAATGCACCAATACTATTTTTGGCCACTCAGAGTCTCACACTGAGTCATGGGCTTTGGAGATACTAATTGCCCCATAACTGTATCATCTGTAATGGTTTGTCATGTTCTGTGGTTTCTTCTATTTATTTTATTAGTTGCTGTAAATAGGTATTTAGTGACCATGTGTCTTTATTGTAATCTACAAGCAGTGTTATTCAGTGCAGCAATCGTGTCTTGCACAAGTGCTTTGTAGTTTAAAAAAAGGATGTGCATAAGTATCAAGAAAAATTGCTTTATGTTAAATAATTGGCAGAACAAAAAGGTGATGGTTGGCTGTTTTGTCGTTTTAGGATTTAAATATTTGTAAATTGTGGGATCTGGATTAATGATCTGGATTAATTAGATAATTTACTGTATTCTGTCCTTCAATCTTAATTCTATACTATAATAAATTAATTTATAAACGTTCTTATAAAGGGCTATAAAGGTGTGTGCACATTCTGGTCCTTGTTTGCTCATTCATCTATTAGATCAGTTCTACTTACCATGTTGAACTTTACTTTGTAGTTATTCTACACTTACAGACTGTAGTCCATCTGTTTCTCAAGGTACTTTGTTCATTCCATTTACTCTGTAATCTAATGGTCAGGATCCTCACAGGACCAACAGACAGCGCTGTGGTGACACTGATGTGGTGATGGTGTATTAGTGTATGTTGTGCTGGTATGATTAGATCATATACAGTGGTGCTAAAAGTTTCAGCAGTATTGCTGCATATGATTCACTCATACCATCATACCACCACATAACACTTACACTACATCATATTAAAGTATTAATGTTCCATTTGTACCATTAACCTAAAATGTATTTTAAATTCTTAAATTATTTCATAGAGTTTTATAATTAAATCTGTCTTCATTTAAAGATACGATGATATTTAAAACATCAATATCAGCATTGATGCAGAATTTCACATTTGCATCACAAAATCCACTGAACTAAAAGATAGTAAATCAAAGCTCGTCATGAAATTTAACACTGCTCCTTACTGACCTTAAGCACCATACATGCTCATTAAGAATCTGAAGTCAACAAGAGAGATAATGAGCAAAGCTGTGAAAATAAAAAGATTTATATAGTAGATGGACATTGTAGGATGTCAAGATTTTCAGGCTTGTAAGCCTTTAAACCACATCGCTAATCTTTTGGGATTGTACTGCAAACAGAATTTAGTGCAGTGCTAATTTATTACTCTACTTTGAACTTTAATGGTAAGATGGACTTAAGGCCCAGAATTATCTTTAATTATGCCTCTGTAGTGCAACCAGAAACTGGATCCCTCATAAACATAATTTTATTAATAGATGAGCAACTTATTTTTAGGGTAAGCAGCATACATTGATAATATTACAAAATGTTGGATTTGGATGTGTGATTTATGGGAATAATTAGCATAATTTCTTTGTTAGTTTTGACTGAAGTAATCCATTATGAAAGCAGTTTAAATACAGTGTTGTTTCTGTGAAGACAGATTCAAAGCATGTTGCTTAAAGTTGCTTTATGTAACCATCAGTATGTCAGAACCTTTTTTTGAAAATGGAAAACACAACCTGCAGTTAATTAACCACAGCAAGTTTGTTTCTATAGCAACAATCAGTTACTCCAGTCAGTATACCAAAATCTTGCGACACTACAAGGTTACCTTCTGCCCGTGGGTGGAGACATCACATGGCACAGATTCCATAGCTTCCAATAAGACAAAAAAACCCTAATTTTAACATATTAATAAAGCCTTTATACATTGAATATATTTAATACTTCTGACTACTTAATTTGTCTCTTCCTACAATAATACAGTGTTCTTAGGTAATTAGCAAAGAAGCAGTGGACCAGCGTTTTAAGCGCTTTATTGAAAGTATAGTCTACATGTTGACACTTTTGCTTTGGAAGATCTATCTATGCAATATTTACAGTTGACCACTTGGGATCTTAGCAACACAACCAGCCTGGTGTTTGTATGTGTATATAAAGATAAATTATATAGTAAGATATTATGACTCTTATAAGTGGTTCTTATTGAACAGATGTGTATAAATGATGTCAGTCACACAAAAATTATGAACTGGTTTTCCATCAATAGATTTTATTCTTCTCTGTATATTATAGGACAACAATGTCAAGATTTATAGGTCTTCAGTTTGTGGTCGAGTGAATCGGGTAGCGGAATCACATGAATTATTTCGGAATGTGCTTTAAATGACTTATTCATACATGATCTCACTGAAACATCAATGCAGTTCTTGACACAAGTACATTTTGACACACTGAATGCAAACCGTAATCTAAATAAAAACACTTACAAAATGTTAAATTTGGGTAAAATTAAAATTGTAGACTGTTTTGGTGAGATGGTGTATTGTGACACAATGCAATTATGGAAAAAGAAAAGATTACTGTGGTACAGCAGTGTCAAACTAGATGTGATTATTATTTCAACTCTTACTTGAGACTAGTTGACTTTAATCATTGTGTGGCTGTGCATGTGTTTCAGGGTTTGAGAGTATACTGGAGGGGATTTATGGGCCAAGGCTTCTGCAGGATCTCAGTATATTTGACAGTGAGTTATGATTCATGTTTTCAATTTAAAATAAAATGTTTTCTCCTGTTGTATTTCCTTTCTTAAAAAGTCTGTGAGGTAGTCAAGATGAGTGCTGTGTAATTACATTGCTTGTTTTTCCACAGTGCTTCTCATAATTCCAAATCCCAGAATTTGCTCAGATTGGGTACTCATCGACTTGCAAAAAAGTGTAGATAGACATAAATAGTAAAACAGACACACAGATTAGTACAAGTGTTCATGCAATACTATAATAAAACAGTGTATATTATATATATATAAAGCACTGTTTTCAAGGACATTCGATGTGTCGATAAGAAGTGTTTAATAAAAAATGTCAGCTATGTGCTCGATGCCTATGAAAGAAATTCAGACTATTAAATCACAGCTGAAAATCAGAGATCTATTAAAATAAACTGTCTCCAAATTAAACAACAATTGCTAATTAGTACTGGGTGATTCACTCCAATTTCACTTTATTTATACTCAGCCTCAAATTACACTCACATTAAACTCTTAAAGAAATAGATATACAGACAAAAATAAAACCTCATAATTTGATATAAACATGAACATTTTCCCCCTGGAGGGAAAATGAAATCTTTATTAAAATAAATGTACAGTGATGTTTTTCTTTCACACTTAAATGATCTTAGCGTCTGCTAAATGACTAAATGTAAATCTTTTGTGTAGCATGTTTGTTTTTTTTCTTAGCTTGATTGAGAATAAAAACTGACTTATTCCAAACACGACCCTGTTTAGTTATCATTGTTGCTTTAGGTGTAAGAATAGCAGACATCTTTATTAAATAACTTTTTTTAAATGCTGGTGCTCCATATTAGGAAGTAAATGTGTCTTTGGGTTTGCATGTGTATGTCTATGTGTTTCAGATTGTGAACCTGAAACGATTGCTGATTGGTCGACGGATGCGCGCTGCTCCTTCTGTAACTTGCAGCTGGAGAAAATCAGTGTAAGCATGTAATTAAGATATGTTACTTGCATGATTACAACGTTTCAGTAATGTGCATTAATTTAACTTTAGTATTATGTGTACATTATGTGTATGTGTGCATGCTGCTGAGCACTGATGTTAATAGAAAAGCTTAAATTAAATTAAGTTAAGGTGAAAAGTTGAACTGTACATGCAGCCTGAAAGAAAAATGAATTGGAATTTTAATTACAATAAAGCATAATTGCATCATAATTTTGTTAACTCTGCTTTTCGTGAGTAGGTAGTGAAAATTGATAAATGCTGTAATAATTAAGACTTTAATGAAAACGACAAAGTCTCTTTTTATGTCACTTGCGAATAAAACCTAAAAAGGAACTCTAGATCCCATTATTGCCATTATTTTAAGGGTATTTCATTACCCTTAAAAGGCCCTTAACCCTAGTTGCCTGAATTGTATGATGTTAAAAGCTCTCTAAGCCTAAATAAAAAAATTTCATATGTCCCTAATGTGATTCATACCTGATTTGTGGCAATGTGAGGTAATTTAGTTTTTTCTAAAAGCAACTGTTTGTACTCGCGTCTTGCTTTTTTCATCTTTACGACTTGATAATATACAATGCGTTTTATTTTTTTAGTGACTTAGTTGCAAAGACTGATGTCCAGCTGAGAGAAATTTCTTTAAATCAATGTGAACCATTCAGAAAAAAAATCTGAGCAGAAAATTGGAATTGAACAGTAACATTTGTAATCTACAGGATACAAAAACCACCAAAAGATTAAATATGTTTGTAATTTGGAAAGTTAAATCTAAAAAACCTCTGTGAGTTGCTATGGATGAAACCTGGTCTGAGTTGAGTAAAGTATACATTAAGTTGTATATGAATAATGGTGCTAGTAGTATAAACTGTGTTAATATACAGCTGTGTATAAGTTATTAATTATTAAATGATGTCCTTCATGGCTTCCGACAGGACCGCTCGCCTGAATCATCCCCTCGCGCCGAAACACCTCAGGACCTCACCAACTCAGACACACTTCAGTGCCAAGCCGATAGATTCCTGCATGCAGTCATACACAAGAAAGGTAACAAACAATGAAAACCACACATTGCAAAGGGGCCTCTCATTCTGCTTAGTCCTCAGTCATCACAACTCACATGATGTGCATGTGACATGCTCAACTCCGATGCAAACACTGCATCATGTTAATGCTGAGAATCAACAATCACAAGAGCTTAATAATATTTACACTTGGTTTGTGCAGCAATCCTTTGGTCTAATTACAGCTCATTTTTTTTCAAATAGAAGTTCAAACCCATTCATGCACTGAGGGGATGTACAAGGTTTATTTTAACTATGTTTTCACCATTTAATTTTGAAACTCTTAACAGATTAGGCACGAGAGGAGCAAGGTAATCCAGGGTTAAATTTAAGATCAGATTTAGGCATGCAGTAAAGACATGCTCAATTCAGATGTACAGATCAGCAAATACATTTGAAAATATATAGACTAGTGCAGATTGCCTTTTTTCAGTTGGTTAAACACAATAATTTATTTGTTCGTTGCAAGTGAAAGGTTTTGTAGTTATTTGTATTCGAAAAGTGAATGTGAGATCTGAACATGAGCAGGTACTCACAGAGGATTTGGAGGTTACAAACAGCTGTCAATTTGTAATTGGATCAGTCAGGACTCATTGTAATATCAAGTGTGAATGGGGCCTGCGATGTCTTTATTATTTCTGCAGTATTAGTTGCACACTAGTGGACATCCCACAGTGATCAGATGATTGTATGACCAGATCTGCAAATTTATGTACCTCACCTTGATATGAGCAAGGACTCATTTCAAAGGAGACAGTAGACAATTCAATAGAAGACATATAAATTAGTATCCAGCTGCTGCTGACACAGAACCATTTGGTTTTGGTATATTTTTAAGAACTGACCTGTAGTTCAACTGGTTTTTAGGACATATTGTTGATGTTGGATGAAATATACAGGGGTAAATATAGGAGATAACATGATCATTTTGATAGGAAAACTAAAGCATACCATCACACATTATTTCTTGCATTTCAGTACGAATTTGATGCTTAAATTACCTTTTTTAGTGGATATTTCACTGAGTATGTTGCTACAGCCATATTTAAATTGTCGCTCTCCCGTAGTCACTGACATTGATGGTTCAGACATTAGCGCCAGTATTTTTGGATACATGCACTGCTGCTTGTCTTTTTTTTAATAGAATGGCGTAGAGCTTTAATTGTACTCAATCACCATCACCATCTGTTAACAAGTTTCAACTTTGCAAGTTTTGTTTTCAAGTTTCAAATTTGCATTTCTTTAAAAAACAGAGGTGACACAGTACGTGTTACATGCACAACAATTTTAGCTTGTGGCAAGTGCACAGGAGATTAAATTAAGGTAGTTGAAATGAACTCATGCTGGGACTTAATTAGTATCGACTAACTCTGGGTCTGGACTATTCAGAATAAGATGAGCCTCAGAGATGGGGAAAGAAATGAGTCAGTGTAAAAAGACCATGGCCCCTAGAGTGAATGAAAGTGGAGAAGGATCATAATCTTAAAACCTGACTGTGGGTTTGTACACTCAGCCACTTTATTAGGTTCACCTCACTGCTTCCATACTCATTGTTTATTATATCAGATCCACTTATCATATAGATGCTGTATTGTTCTACAGTGGACTGTAGTCCATCTTTTTCTTTACATCTTTCGTTAGTCCACTTTAATTCGATCTTCAATGGATCGCCAATGGATCTCCAATGTAGCATTACAGAGCAAATATTATTTGGGAGATGGATGATTCTCAGCAGGTATATATTAGTGAAATATGAATAAGAAAACTAGATTGAATACAGTCTGCAACTACTATAGTGCAATGTATGATACATGGCAGAGATATAATGTACAACAAGTGTCGAAACAAGCAGGATTACCAAATAAATTGGTTCTAAAAAACAGTGGTTTCCAACCACTTTGTTTTAAATGAGAAGCAATATGCTCAAACAGAAAATCAATGTCTTTCAGTTTAAAAACCTTATCCCATCTGTGAAACACAGCAGTGGGTTGTATCATATTTTGTTTTGCAGCATTTTTCCGGTTTAACTGGTCATCATTAATAGAAAAATGGATTTTTAATTTACATCAACAAATTATAAAGGAAAATTTATAACCATTTGTCCGTCGTCTACATTTTAAGATAATGGGGGTCATGCAGCAAAGCAAAGACCCTACACAAAATTTATTGTGCCAAATGTTTTGGAATGTTTCTCAAAGTCCTGACCATAGTCCTGTGGAAATGTTGTGGAAGAACATGAAGCAATCAGTACATGTGAGAAACTCACCTATATAACAGCCAATATAATTTATTACTGTACAAAAAGTCTGCACCAGGAACTAAAAGTCACACTTTTACTATTCATATATTTGAATATTTTTTCATAGAATATTTTACGCAAAAATCTAAATAACCAACTTTAAAATTTTTGCGTTGTTTGTTTGATTTGATTTTCTATCTAATTTTATAAGGTTATCGGTCAGATTTATGCAGAAATATAAATAAAAATCTAAAGAGTATGTATATGTACACCTTTTTCACCTGGTGGTGGTTTACACTGTACTGTTTTTTTCTAGAATTTCCTGACAGTTACGATCCTATAATTCCATTGGCTGCACAAGAGTTGATGAGGAAAATGATTCGCCAGTTTGCTGTGGAATATGCTCATAAAATACAAACAACCGAAAACCAGAATGTCATCACACAAACAGAGCCTGATGGACCGCTTGACCTTACGCTCAGCCGCAGCACAAACTGCGCACAACAAGGTAAGGACCCCCCCCCCCACACACACACACACACACACACACACACACAAACACACTAATAAATTAACTTGAAATTCTATACTACTTTTTTTAATCAATTTAAAAAATATATTTTAAAGTCATTAGAATACCTTACCTAAAATTGATGTCATTAAAGTCTTTTGAATGGTCCTGTTTGATAATATTTCGTGTAAAGTGTTTGGGCAAGAAAGCTTCCCTCTTTAGTGGAGTTTATGGAATATGTTTGTATTCTCGCCTCTAGTTGCTGATTTGCTTCTTTGCACTGTTTCAGCAGACGGTGTTCTGGACCTCTCGAAGAAAAACACATCGTCTCTGGATTCACTTGCTCAACAAAGACTATCAGGGTAAGTAAAGTTACCCCTAAACTCTCGCACTTCAAACTGAATCAGAATGTTAAATCGTATGTAAATGTGTGCTTCCTCCCAGTCTCATAAACCCGAACATTAAAAAAGGCATTTAAGATATGTGTTAAAGCTTTAAACTGAGTGTGTGTTAATCAAATGTACATATGTGGATAGTTGGTGTGTATTTCTGCACTGAAGGGTTGACTCTTTTCTCACTTGTTGGACGGTAACGTCACAGGGGTGTGTCAGGGCTTTACTTCTATGCACAGCTGCAAGTTTTCTTTTTCTTTTTTATTTATTCATTATTTTCTAGCACTAAAGATGCGCATATTTCTAGCACACATGTACATGCCTATAAACAATATTTATATACACACACACACACATAAACCCACATGTATGTATACATACATATATACACAAACACAATATCTACACTTGGTACAGGTTAAACACATAAGTAAGAAGCGAGTGATGTTACCAAAGACAAGGCAGTAAAGGAGTGGACCCTGAGTGCTTCCTGTCATTCGTCCACTCACTCGTGCCTTTCTCGTCCTCCCATCCACCAGGAGACCAAACAGAGACGAGCGCCTGGGCCGCAGCACTCAGTTCGCAGACGGTTTGCTCTCGAAAGCCGTGAAGGACGTTCGCTCCGGCCTGCTGGAAGTTCACAAAGCTGCCATACTGTACGGAATACCTCAGAACACGTTACGCCTCCACGCAGACCCCACCCCCACTGCTGCCACAGGCGCGCCGCTCGCGCTTACTAATCATAACGGAGCGGCGCCCCGTGCCTCAGCAGGTGAGCTGAAAACGCATAGTTCTTGGACTCGATCCCGATCTGACCAATCAGAGCGCGGGAAAGCGTCGGCGGAGAGCCCAGAGCTTCCAGCGTCGGCGGCCGCGTCACTCCTCCATCGGCTGGTGTGCGAGCTGAGAGAGCGCGGCGATGTAAGTAACACTCCGGCGGGGGGCACGGCGCTGCTCCGCATTCCTCAGGTGCGTCCGGGCGTCACAACTCCGCCCTCTGACCTCAGCGGCCTCGTCGACACCGTTTACCTCAACAACAAAACCTCAGAGCGCATGAAGATTCTCCTCCCCAAACATGGCGATTGTAGCTCGACCCTGGAGTCTCGCCCACTGCAGGGCGATGTCCCGCCACCGTGCGTGTGTGCAAGAAGCGCTGGCGGGAGTGCCAGCGCAGATGAGTGTGCTGAAGATACCGAACGTCGGGACAAACAGCCACGAAAGAAACGCGGCCGATACCGCCAATACGACCACGACATTCTAGAGGAGGCTATCGCTATGGTGATGGGCGGGAAGATGACGGTGTCTAAGGCACAGAGTGTGTACGGCGTCCCTCACAGCACACTTGAGTACAAAGTGAAGGAACGCATGGGGACGTTGAAGACTCCACCCAAAAAGAAGCCCCGTCCCCCCGAAGCCGGTACCTCAGGGACGATGGCGAACGCCTCGAAGCGGTTTTAAACCTCATAACTGCGATTAAACCTCACTACTGCCTGCACACGACACACATACACACACACACACACACACACACACACACACACAGCCAAACTGTCAGAAACTCTGACAAAAACTTGAACCTCCACAATACATGAAGGCATATACACGTCACACAAATGGCCTCGTACAAGAACTTTTATGACTTAAACTTGAAACTACAGGTTATTTACACATTTCAAACACATGCACACACTCCTTTAAACATTTATTCAGGGTTTCACTGTGCAGATCTGTAAGATATTAGATGTTCTGTTTAAACTCTAAAGCACTGTTCAGTTTAAACTGAAGGATTCATTCAGGTCTGATTTTTACAGAAGCTAATCTGCTAACATCTGCTGTAACAGTGTGACACTAATACAGTGGTAGGTGTTAATTTTATTTATCTATTTATTTATTTATTTCCCCAAAAACACAGTAAGTGTATCTGCTGTTCAGGAAAACTGGGGAAACGTAATACACTTAATGATAGTGTGTTACAGCTTTCACACTTCATTTTAAAAAAAGAGGTGTGTGTATAATGTGTAACACAGTGTAGGGAATGTGTGTGTGTATCATTTTTAACACACACTCAGTTTGGGCAGTAATGTTTTGTGGGTAACAAAGTCAGTTGGGGGGGGTTATGAACTAGAAAAAATGGAGGAAACATACAGTTTATAATTATTAACACATGTAAATTATTTCTACTAATCCATGATGGTAAGTTATTATAATTCCTTTAACACTGAACTTCGGCGTCGGAATGTTTTTCCCTTTTTAACTTATGCTGATGGGTGTGAATCTGACTGCAGTGCGCGTGTGTGCTCGGACTGTTTGCTCCAGTGAATGTGTGTGTGTGTGTGAGTTTTTAAATAATGAGATGATTTTTAGCACTGAACACCGCCGTAAAACCTCACAGAAAGAAAAAAAATTGTGCCGCCACGAAACCTCAAAAATAACACAGCTGCAAAACCTCATTAAGGTGATTAATAACAGTTTTGAAACCTTTTTTTAAATAATTAAACCCTCAACTAGTTAATGGACATTTCCTTAAAACTTTACTAAGCTATACGATACCGTAAAACCTCACAAAGATGGCACAGCCTCAAACCTCAAAATCAGCAAAATACTTCACAGTGAAAATGCTGCCATAAAACCTCAACAAAATATCTCAAATGACTGAAAAATGTCACAGAAAAATACGAAAAATATATTTTTTAAAAACCAGCCCTCGAACCACATTGCCGCCATGAAAACCTCATTAAGATTACTACTGCTGTCAAACAATTTTGTCAGTACTGTAAACATAGAAAACCTATAAAACCTCATTTAATTACATGAGTCTTTTTTAAGACCTCAGCGAAAACTCTTTTGGTAAACCCATTTTAAAGAAAGCACTGTAATGCCTCAGCATGATGGGGCACCGCACTACGAAGTGTACAGTTAACCACGCAACTAAGATGCACAGAAAAAACACTGGGATTACTACTGTTGTAATTTAAGAATTGTAAACCAATAAACTTTACAGACATAACAATTCCATGTATTTAGTGAGGCAGAAATGTTATTAAATGGAAGTGAAGTGTAACTGTGAAAATAAGAAGGCCAGGAAAACATTTTAATAATTACTGAGACTCTAAACCTTCACAGAGAATAACCGAGGCTTTACAAAATGGAGGATTAAATATTGCTCTGAAATTCTTAGGCTGCTAAATCGTATTGAGATAATTAGTCAAGCAGTACAAACCATATTAAAAGAATTCCTGAGGCAGAAAACCACACTGAGGTAGTAAAATACCACTTGTAGGTAGGTAGTCCAGCAAAAAAGTAGCAGAACCTCAGTTAACAAAACCTTTCTGAGATAATACACGAAGCAGTCAAAAACCATATTAGTGGTAAATTGTCACTAAGAAAACCAGTGTGGCAGTAAAACCTTTTTAATAATTACTGAGGTAGTGAAATGTCACAGAAATAAGTAAGTCAGCTTTATGAGATCAAAAACATCACTTAATATTTCTGAGTCGGTTAAAACTCAGTTACATATGTAACCAGTAAACCTCACCGAGGTAGTATGAACTTTACTGTTATTGAGGTAATAAAATGTCGCAAAGAAAATACTTGTAAGCTGTAAAAACCTTGGTGATCTTGAAAATAAAACCTCACTGAGACACTACAACCTTACTTTAATTACAGAGGCTATGAAATCCTCACAGAAATGATAACTAAGGCAGTTAAAACCTCACTGAGGTAATTACTGTGACAGTAAAATCACTGCAGGAATATGTTAACTAGGAAAACCTTACTAATAATTACTGAGGCAGTACAGCTTCACAAGAGAAAAGGTTAAACATCACTCAGCATTTATGAGGTAGTTAAACTCTATTGAGATTAGTCAAACACTAAATCTTACTCAAATAATTACTGAGGTACACTAATGCCTCAGTTATTAGGGCTGAGGCAGTAAAAATGTCACGAGATAATGAAGCAGCAATCTGAGTATTAGTCCAGCTGTAAACCTAAAATGAAAGGATAGCTGGAAAGCCTTACTAAGATAATTTCAGAGAGAGAAAATCCTCGATTAGACAAGTAAAGCAGAAAATCATTACTGAGATAAATACTGATGTGGTAAAAAATTACTGGAATAGTAACTGGGCCAGTAGAACCTTTCCGAGATAATAAATGAGGCTTTAAAAATTTATTGATAATGCCTGAGGTATTATAAACTTTACTGTATTAAATACTGAGGCAAGAAAACCTAAAAAAAATAAATAGTAAAGATATTTAGTGAAGCTTTGTAACCCTAATGAGATTAGCAACATCTATGAACTCTGTTGAAACTGCACCAGTAAAACCTCAAAAATGTATAATGGCCTTAAATCTAAAACGAAGACAACGTTGCAGAAAAGATTCAGTTGACATCTCACAGTTCCTACTGAGATAATACAGCTGTAGATTTCACGAGGCCAATGCCACAGCTGTAGATTTCACGAGGCCAATGCCACAGCTGTTAAACCAATACAACAAAGAGCCTCACGATATTAATACCGCTGTAAAGCTCACTGAGATTAACACATCTGTAAAAACATTAAGATCGACACAGCTGTAACCCCTGTTTACAGTTTTAGCATAGTTGTAACCCTCACTTAGATTATTAAAACAGTCATGAACCTCACAACACAACTGTAAAACATGCTTAGATCATTAACAGCTTTAATACGAACCTCACTGAGTTCACTGACATTGCTGTATACCTCGCTAAGCATTAACCAGCTGTTGACCACAATGTTCATTGTAAACCAGGGTGTCTTTTAAAATGGCCGTAACCTGATCACAGACGAAGCTGTAAACCTCAGTGGGATCATTCTAACAGTGGTTCACTTCACTCGATAATTATTGTTTGTAAATCAAACAGATCCAATAAACAGCTGTAACCTTAACTGGCCGATTAGGATTGCTGTAAAAATGACTATTTAATTAGCTGAGAACTTTTGAGGAAAATGAATGCAGCTGTCAATTTTAGTAGATCACATAGATGTAAATCTCATTAGGCTAATGAAAACCTCATGAGTATTAACACCTTAAAACCTTACCAGAAATTTAACACATCCATACCCAACCTTTGTAGATAATAAACAAAGATGTAAACTTTACTAACGTTCTAAAACCACTTTAAACCTCACTTGATAATTAAAACAGCTGTAACCTTTACTAAACTTTTAAACCCATTGTAAACCTCACTTGTTAAATAACACAGCTGCAATTTTATTTTTTTTTTTAAACTAATTGAAACCTCACTAGAGCAACACAGCTGTAAACTTTACTGAGATTCTATAACCTTTTTAAACCTCACTTGATAATTAACACAACTGTAAACTTTACTAAACTTTAGAACCCATTTAAAACCTCACTTGGTAAATAACAGCTGTAAATTCTACATTTCTAAAACCACTTTAAACCTCACAAGATTAACAACTTTAAACTTTGCTAAGGTTGTAAAACCACTATGAACCTCACTGGATGACTAACACAGCTGTAAACTTTACTGAGGTTGTCAAACTGCTGTTTAACTCAGTAGATTATGACCAGCTGTTTTTTTAACCGAGGTAATAGGAACAGGTGTAAATACCACTGAGATGTTTAGCACAGCTGTAAACCTCACTAAATATGTAACGCCATATTAAAACCTCGCTGAGATCATTAACGCTGCTGCTCTGTGTTTAATGTTAGTGATTGTGATTTTCTGCTGTTAACCAAATAAACCGTTCAGGGCGACCTCACTCCGCACAACGCTGCTCTACTTTACGTCTGTACTCACACTCCCCGTGTGTGTGTGTGTGTGTGCACACACGCGCTCTTGCGTGTGTGTCCGTGTGTGTGTGTGTGTGTGCGCACACACGCGCTCTTGCGTGTGTGTGTTTGTGTGTGTGTTTGTGTGTGTGTGTATTATTCAGGGCTAATTTGTGGGGCTTTTTTGTGTCCGATGAGTGCAGTTTTCTTTTTACCTAGTAGCGTTCATGTACTTACTCTGCTAACACACACTTTAACACATGCACCCTCTATATACACACTTGACTGTGGTGTCGGTAGTGCAGCCAAGTTATTTCACTGCATGCACCTCTTTATTAGCTCTGATAAGTTATAAAGTTGTGAAACTAATTGAAGGATGAGATTCGGTTGCACTTTACATAAGCTGCACACATATGTACACCCACACACAACCACACCCCCCTGCGTCCAGTGGTAAATGTTAATGAACTCATTGCAGTTTAAAGTGCAGCCACAGATGAAATGTGAATTTAGTGATTCAGGAATGCGACATTATTAACGTGTTAATGCTGTGTTGGTGTTTGTGACTGTTTTATATTATTTAAGGAGAAAGCTGATCGGCTTGGACGTTTTCCTGTGTAACTGAATGTTCTGAGATTAGTGCCTGTTCTTTATGCTTCATCTTAAACTAACAGCTTTATCATTATATAATTAACACTGTATATAGGTGTTAATGTTGTTGGGACAGGCACGTGTTAATTTAAGAGCAGTTTAATGGCAGATATTTATTTGTAATCTTTTTTTATTTGTAAATGGATTACAGCATAATTAACACGATATTAGAGCTCTAAATGAAATCACTATGTTCAGTAGGCATGTGCCGATAATCGTTTATACACTGCGTTTATTCAGCTTACCATGATGTTCTTGCTGATACGACGTGGCTAGAATCAGCCTCTCTGTTAAGGCACTATGGGAAAAGCCTTCCTAAATGTGGACTGAATTAAAGGACATGCCCTTGTTGTGAATCCGTTGCCGTGCAGTAAGTCCTGAACCCTGACTGAGACACTTTGTGGGGTTACTGACGCAACGGCAATTTTCACATTTTTGGATTTGATTTGAACCGGCATGTGTAATTAAAGGCAGGTATCGTAATTTAGTATCGGCACATCTCTAAATCCAATTTAGAATTGTGATTTTAGCCTGTGCTTTAAATTTGCTTTAATGTTTATATCCTCTTTATATTTTTACTCAGATTCGATGTTTTTAATGTGTTTATTATGTTTTATTGTCTTTTCTCAACTTTTTTTTTTTTTTTTTTGGACCACATTAATGTAAACGTCGTTCCAGTAAACGATGAATTCAGGTAAAGAAACCAAATTTAAGTCTTGAGTTTGGTTAATGTAGCCATAAAGAAAATCCTCAGGGTGAGAGAGTACAGAGACCATTGTTAATAATAAACCTGCCCTTTTTTCAGTATGTTAGAATTGAATTAGAGTGTGATGTCCGGCATTTAATTTCCAGGGCTTGAAATTAATTTGCTCGCAGTCATCCCAAAATGATCCCAGTGTTGATCGTCCCAAAGCCTATATTTCATAGTCCCACATATCGTCCGTTTAAAGGATAGTGTTTGTTATTTCAGTGATTATTCTCAACAGTAGGTCGGTCTATACCTTCAGACTGGCAAATCTTGGTGCACTTTGACCTCAGAAAGCTTGTACAAGGTTACAAGTGTTACTTAATTCACTCAGTGTATCACAGCAGCCACATTAACACTGAACTACATTGAAACTCTTCACAGACATCAAACCACAGACTGAAGGACTTCATTTCATCATCACCAGAGTTAATTTCAAGCCCTGTCAGTGTGATGTGCGAACAGATCTGTCACATTGTTTTATATAAATAGCTTTCCGTTTTGAATTTGAAAGAAATATATAGGATAAAATACAGTTTTATTACTCGGAGCAGAAGTGCAACCAGATTATTCAATGAAGTTATTATTAAATGATGCTAAAATCTGGATGTGATCGACACTGGGCTTTAACACTGTATGTGACGGAGCAGTGTTAACACAGTGTGACGTGTATTTGGCTTTTACTGCACTTCGATTATTCCAATTTTGCTCTTCAATGTTTTGTGTATTATTTGTGTTAATCAGGATAAGACTTTACTGTGTTGAGTTTGACTGTGTTGACTTTGTGTTGAAGCACTTCGTTGTTTTTAAATGTGAAACGTGTTCTGCATGCTTTTCTTCTCCCTATTTATAAAATTCTATTTCTCTAATTGTGATGATTAATTGCATTATCATTATTAATCAGAGAAGGGCTTTTCGCATAGCGAGTCCACTGAACACTCAGAAATCTTTTAACGTTAATTTATAAAGCTGATAAATAACTCATTGATGTTAATGCTCGCTTTGATTTAAAATCGTTTCAAATTTGAAGTCATTTTAGAAATGCTATGAAAATAAAGTGAATTCAAATCTTTGAGTGTTCTTGTCGGTTAATTAACACACGTGATAAAAGTTCATTATGTTTTGATTACTGACTGTGAGCGCTGATGACTGGAAAGAGAATTATTTTCTATTATTATACTTTAGTTTAATCTACTGTGTGCAGATTGTTCCTGACATTTTAAACTCCAATCTACCAATCTACAACACTCAGAATGATGTACACTCTCAGCCAGTGTAGGTGTTTTGCAAGCTCTCAGATGGCGTCACAAGAAAACTCATTACGCACTTTTCCAAACTATAGATACGTGGTTTGAAGGCTATGGACAACTGGGTTTATACTTTGAGAGATGCTGCCATTGGTACAATATGTGGACTTGAGAAAGCCTTGTTTATTTCTTTAGGTTGATTTTATACATCCCACAGAAAGGGTAGTTAATAAGTCACAGTGCATGTGCAGCCTTATATACTAAACTAAGCAGTATGTATGCCAAATGGTGCTTTATGGATGAAAATGAAGTGGATTCCAAGTGGAGCCAAAGGTGGAAAAAAGAAAGTGGTTTGAAATTGTATGACGTTGAAAGAAAATAAAGAGTATCCTTAAACAGGCATTGTCTTTGCACCAGGCGGGTGGAAAAAGGGACCTAAAGTTTTCAACATTAATTTTAATTTGGAATTGGACAAAGTGAAAGCTGATACTAGATGTCTGGTATTATCCTGTATATTTATTATACATTGTCATTTTTAGTAACAATATGTGGAAATGATCTTGATCAAACAAGTCTGTGCAACAAACATGTGCTAACTATAATCACAGTCCTTATTTGTATACCTTTTTTAACATTGTTACCAAAGGATTTATTTGAAATGTAATTAAATCATAAAGTAAACTATGACCAATAGTATAAAGTATTTTGCTTATGTGAATCTAAGTCAAATACGGTTTAATTACATATTTTATTTTATCCTTCTGCCATTAATGTCACAATTTCTGCAGTGTACTTGCTTACCCTCTGTGTTTAAGTGGAGGCTTGGACATCGGTTGTGTGAATTGAATTTTTTTGTAAATGCCAAAAATACCTGTTGGCAGGTAGTTTTTTTTTTGTGCGTGTGTAGTGTGTAGACAATACACGAGACCACAGGTCTGTTTCTTAAAAAAAAAAAAAAAAAAAAAAAAAAAAAAACCTATGGACCATCATGAATTAGATCAGGGCAATTCGCTGCGGATGATAGTCCAACAGTGTCTGGTATGCAAAACAGGTCAAAATTCCAGATAAAAATAGTTTTTTTTTAAAATACAACATGTCTCTGACCCAACTTTGTGTTTCATCGAACATTAGATAGTAAATTTATTTATTTACAAACAATTATGTATTTTTTTTGCACTTTTGTCAGTTTAATTAAAATCTCTTTTTTATTTATTATCTTTATTAATATAGCATTATGATTTGAACCCAGTTTGTAACACCTCAACTGAGAGAACTTGTCAGTCTGTAGATGTGAGTAGTAACACTGTGTTTCTTATTTATTTCTAGCTGTTTGGGGTCAGAAGAAGAAGACAAGAGCAGCATGAAGGAAAGAGAAGGGAATGCAGTGTGTGGAGGTACGATGCTGGAGGATGTGATGCAAGCGCTTTGTTCTCGCCACAGAGTCCTACTTCTCCACATACTGCAGGAAATTAAATCTCTCACTGTGAAGGATGAACATGAGAAGACGGAGGCCACCATGAAGGAGCAGCAGTCAACAGTGTGTGGTCACTGCTCTATAGCCGATGAGTCGAAGTGCACTTTAAACGGCTGCGTGGTCTCTATGTGTGTGTGTGCAGGTCAACTTGACTCTGAGTGTATAAAGAAGTGGAAGTGTTTACCCGCTCAGAGTCTTGCACTTTGCCGCCGTGGTGTCACCACCCGTCCTAGCTGTTGCAATAATCGCCACCTCCTATGCCAACACTTGCACAGCAGTGACATCACTCATAAGAGCAGCGTTTTGAACTCCAACACCAGCAAGATGTGCAGCTGTAGCCATGACAGTAAGCCATACTTGCAAACTCATATAATGAACACGCATTCGGATAAAGAAGCCCAGTGTTCCAACACATTCCAACATAAAGAATCACACACTTGTCCAACTCTGGCGCCGATAACACCCTCTGTTCAAACACCCAACGCAACAGTCTGTAATGACACACAAACACCCAAAACACCCTCCGATGAACTGCCCATTACACCCATTAATCAAATGCCTGATCAAACTCTCCGCAAACAGTCTGATAAGCCTGGTACCCCGACTGAATACACACTGAGTTGCCATACTCACTCTAAGGGGAGTGTAAAAGTGTGTGATGATGCCGATTTGACTGAGATCATCACCACTGTCTTACACAGCAGTAGTGAGAAAGACCTGAAGCAGTTATTTCAAAAGCATTTAGACTCTGAGAAGCATTGCCCTGTGACACGCACCCAGAAACACCTTGAAATGCTTAAAACCAACAGCAGGTCCCAAGACCAACCTGCATCACAAAGGCGGAGCTTACGGAACAAGAAAGACCTTGCACAACCTAAACATGTGCCCAGAAAACGAATGTTGAGGAAGAGAAGAACAATAATAGAAAACATTCATACGGAAAGCTCACTCGCATCATCACATACGATGAGCTCAAACACATTAACAACCCAGAATGCATCAGCATCGAATAAACAAACACAGAGCTCAGTCATTCAAAATGTATATTTAAATTCGCCTGAAAAACTAAGATCATGCACAGTAAGCTTACAGAGTAAAAGCTTGGGCAAAATACAGGCTACACACACACACAGTTCATACCCTCACAGTTTGAACAAGAAAGCAACAGATTCATGTAGCTCAGACAGACACACACACAGTGGGACAGGCAGAGAAACGTCCGGTGAAATGCAAAATCCAAATGTGAGTGCATGTCACGACAGCACGTTAAAGAAATCTGACCCCTGTGTACCGTGTGTCGTCAGATTGAGGCGAAATATAAACCGTCCATTACGCTTTACCTCTTATGTCACTGAACAAACCCAAAGGTTTAACACTGGCTGTTTTCTCGAGGCTGCCAATCCAGCTACATCTAACCCTGTCATCAAACACGGCTCTGATGACACAGAACCTCTGCCAGAGCAAATCAACACACAGTCAATTTCCCCGAACAAAACAAAGCTGCACATGTACGTGAGCGAGCACAGCACAGGTGCTAAGAACCAACTGCCATCACAAAGTCCCACAATCCCTCAGTCCACCGTCACAAAGAGCATTAAGTACACCAGTCCCATCAAGCTAATGCTGGTGTCATCTGTTAAATGCAACAAAGGCATTAAATACACACTACATGCTGCACCCACAAACACTGATGCTGAAGCATTCGATCCCTGTGTAGAGGCTTCGTGGTCAGGAAACGATCAGAACCCTCAAGATCTTTCAAGCATTGATTGCTCTGATGTCAAAATACCGACAGACGGACCTAACAACTGTGTCAGTGATGATGATGATAAAAGTACAGTTATCAAACGAGGGCCAGGAAGGCCGAAAAAGAACAAACCCCTGATCCAAAAAGCAGAAAAGCGTCCGATAGGCAGACCGCCGAAACCCAAACTTGCATTGACGCATGCAGTGGATGCCGAGGGGACTTCTGACATCCCACCTGGCAACGCGGATAAAAACCTGAAGATCACCATCACATACGGCAGGAGAAAAGCCAGGAGAGTGGTCTGTGAAGGTTCCTCCAAAGAACAGCACAACGATACAGTATTAAACACAAACACTCACTCAACACGGTCTGGTCTGGAAACACTGCAAGTTCAACCAGCTAAAAACCACTCAAATATCAAATGTCCAAAACTGTGTGACCGATCAGTAATGAGGAAAGCAGGAAGACCAGCCAAGGTGAAAATCCCTGGAATTTCCATCACGGTCACGACATCATCACCACGGAAACGTAAGATCCACATAAAACGAGAGGAGAGTGAAGAGGAGTCAGAGCAACAGATATTGGAGAGTAAACCAAAGCAGCCTAAAATTCAAAAGACCATAAACAGTCCTGTCGCCTCGGTCAGGCATTCATCCAGAGAGAGGCGGCCATCTATACATTTACTGAACTGTGTTGCTACTTCACGCAAGAACACAGCGGTAAACAAAACTCGAAAACTGCAGCAGAACAAAGTTTGCCAAATGCGGGCCCAAACTCGGCAAGGTGATTTTGAAGAGCAGAGGGACAGTGGCGTACAGGATGCGGTTCGACTATCACTGTCAACTGAATCGATTTTTCCATCTGATACTAGCTTGAAATGGTGGCCATCTTCAGCCTCTCCTGACGAGCTGAAGCAACATCTGGAGAGGAGGATCAGGGTAATGAGCAACACCTGGGTTTCAGACGGACCACGTGTCACAGAGTCAGACATCAGCGATTCAACTCAGGGTTTGTCCTCAGTGAGGACTCTGTTTGAGCGTAATTGCAACATGGACACTCTCTCCTCATGGTTCATGCAGACAACTGAAACACAGTCTCTCCCTATTGTAAAGAAAATCACTTCTCAAAGCTCCTGTGAGATTTTCCACTATGGCTCCATCAGGTCCGGTAAAAAAGGAAGCGTTTGCTTGAGTCCACAGGCAGAGCGGCTCAGGAAGCACCTCAAGAAATTTGCTACAGTCGTGCCAAAGAGTCCAGCAAAACTTCGGCAAGTCCAAGCAAAGCTACAAAAGAAACGCAGGCGTTTAGCCAAACACCGTCTATTTAGTACCCAGACGAAGCGAAGTAGCTCACCGTGGTATGTTTACAAAGCCACTTTAAAAAGGGCAAAGGCACGATTCAGATTCAGTACCATGAAGGCACAGAGAAAAGCCCACAGTCATAAAGAGCACAATGCCAGGGGTGTTCAGCTGGACAGCATGTCCAAATGCTCACCCAACACCGTGCACAAAAAACACGGTGAGCCAGCAAACAAGGAGTTTCATCTCAATACAACGTTCTCTCAGCAGGAGCGAATCAATGCAAATGCCTGGAGCGCACACACACTCCGCGAGTGCCGAGTGTTTCTGAAGAAGTTAAACTCCTCGAGCTCCTGCTCTGAAAAGTGTAAGAACTGTACAGTCAGGTTCAGTGTGTCTGTGGAGCAGCAAGACTTGAAGGTCAAGAAGAATGTTGCACTGGGAAAGAAGCCGCCTCGTCAGAGAGGACTATCCAGCACAAGTTCGCCACCCCCGGCTCAGCGATGGCAGCGAAGAAGCAAAGGGGTGATGGCAGCCAAGTGGTCTGACTTTATACTAGGTGAGTTTTTTTCACCACGTTACTTGTAAGTTGATACTAAAACTGAAATTGATAAGGAATGAAAAATGATAATTTGTTCTATTTATAATCTAATCTCATAATCTTTTGCTTAAGCCTATACTAGGGTCGCAGGGAGGTTCCCTATGCTTATCCAGGGGGCACAATCCCTGGGCACACTCACACACATACACTATATGGAGTGTAATTGATTTTAAAGAGGCACAATTTAGAGCAGTCAATTCACCTTGAATCCATGTTTCTGGACTGTGGCTGGAAGCCCACACAAACACAGGAAAATGGCTCGCTGTTTATATTAAACTGTATTGTTATTAATGGTATATAATTTAAAATAATGTTCAACCACGTTTGGAAATTTTATTGCTACGAATGTGAATTCGCAATGTCATAGTTGTACAAGCGGCTAGGCCAATCAGATTTTAGGACTGGAACTACCCGTTTTATAATGTAATGTAATGTATGTCCTGCTCTTTCATTGAGATCAGTGTTTTTCCTTGTTTTCAGTTTTTTAAAAACATTTTTCTAACATTTATCCTAAATCACGATAGATTTCTTAATAGAAATATGCTTTCCTTTTTTTTTTTTTTTTTTTTTTTTTTTTAACTTTTATGGTTCTGATGTTCTACATGTCTCTCTAATGTCTCTTTTCCAGGTCCGGCCCGAAAAATAATAAAGCTACCCAAACACCCTGTGCCTTAAAAGAATGGAGTGGAAATATGCGAACGGCATTTTGTATGTTATGTCGCAGTAAATGTTACACCTTGCACTATTTAAATGTTGTTTATTCTGTTTTTAATTCTGTGTTTACAAATTTTAGAAGGCTTTTCTATTCCGTTCTGACCAAGCAAGGATTTTCGATTTAACTGGTTTGGGTTGAACACTGTGATCATTTTGTAAATTATTAATCTCCAAAACTAAGTCGATTAGCATTAATAATAACACACTGCCATCTTACTGCATTTATTGATTATTCTAAGAAATTGTTAAAATACAATTTTAAGTGATTTAGTCCTATAGACCTGGTTATTTATTTTTACTTTTTGGAACTTGTTTAATCTCTTTTGTTATATCCACATTTAAGGGATGATGTGGACATGCATTTTAGGTTTCATTAGTTTATGAACCATTTTAAAATTATTGTTTCTAGTTTGAAGGGATTGAGTTTGGATGCTGTGCAATGGCCAAATGTCATCATCGCTACTAAACAGCACATTCCTAACTGTTAATAATTTGTTTATGCAGCAAGAATTAAAAAAAAAAATCACATTTTAATGAATCTGTATTTAATGGTGTACAAAACGATGTTGAACCTGATGAAGGTATCAGTGAATGTATGTGCATTTAATTTGGATATTATATTTAACAATTTTATCAACACAACAAAACAGGATTGGTCCTCGTCACGTTTGTAGCTCAATAAAAAAAATTCTGTACTTAAACTTAGATATAATATATATTTGATAACCTGACCTCTTTTCTCGTTTTGGGTCCGTGTTTTTTTAACTATGAACAAATGATAAAACCAAACTTTTTGCTTTTGTTAATTTTGGCTAAATAGTAGTATTTCTCCAACAGTTTGCTAAATTCAGTAAATAAAAAATAATAACTCATTAAAGCATTAATGTTACCTATGATGGAAGCACTAACTTATTTTTACTTAGTAAAAACAAAATATTTTTTGACCCAGGTGCTCAAATGTTTGCCCAACATGTAACATTTCTATAACTAGAATTTTGTCTTTTCCCAAATTTTTAAGCTTTGCTTATGTATTTTAATCTTAAATAGTATTTTGCAGTTTTTGAGGTAATTTAGTTCAATTTAATATACGAGTGCACCATTTATGTAAAAAATGTCAGCTAGCTAGTGCTGTAGTCTGTGTTCAACTGGACAGATGTTTTGTTTTCTGCCGTTTTGGCTCATCGTTCTGAACGAACTGTAAGCATTAATCAGACTTTGGGTTTTGTAATGTAGCAGGTGAGTGTGAGCAACGTTTTATTTTAAAACATTTTTTTTGGAGCGTTGGTTACAGTTAGACTTGAATCTGTTTAATGGTGCTGCACTGTACAGATGTATACACATACCTGATCTATTCTATAAATGTGAAATGTACCAGTGTGCCCGTCAACAGAACAATAAAGGTGCTTCCGAAAGTGATGATTCATCTTTTATACAAAGCAGAAACACTTATCACACATGTTTTTCACAGGTTAAAAATGGCAAATGGAGAAACAGATAAAAAATATTTTTATATATTTTTCACTCTGAAAACATACTTTAAGAAAGAAAACAAAATTGATTCTGGGTCACAGCGAGTTAAACTGCAGGTTACACTGCACCACTATAAAAAGTTAACTGGATTTGTAAAGCTATGATTATACAAACATTATTCTTAATAAACTAAATGTATGGATAAAAAAAGTTGTTGAAACAGAATTATCCCATAAACACAAATTACTAAAAAACAAGTGAAGCATATAAATTTTGTTAGATATTTAAAAGTGAATTACTTTACTTAATGGACTGTAGAACAGATGGATAAATTAATATGCATAACATCAATAATTTGTCAGGCGCACCTAAACAAAACCCAATCTGCAAGCACATTACAAGTTTGATGTTTTAGTTATACAGTCTTATATAAGTTCAACTATGACAGAACTATATAGTGTAAAGGCCTTTGTAATAATAGACACCTTGCAAACTTCCATATGATTTTGGCCCAAACCAAATACTCCTTTAGATATAAAGTACACACAGTAAAGCACGGTGGTGGCAGCTTCAGGCAACAGTAATACATTGCATCTATAAAAAGCTATTTCTCCAAGTCAAACCCAATCTGTAGCACAATTTAAATTTGTTGTTTACCAACAAAGCTGAATAATTAGTCAGCAACATGGACAGAATAATTCGGCAAAAGTTTCAGAACCTATGTGTGACGAATAGATCACTCAGAAAAAAATGTCTACTGTAATAAAAGATTTTTGTATACACATCTTTATTCTACTCAAAACGCACACAAAGAAAAGTTATACACTAATATGTAGGCAGAGCTTCTTTATCACCCAGCACTGTGATATTGTTGGTCAGCTGAAAAATGTATAAAAAAAGTGAAGGATTTACTTAGTTATAGTCACAGTGTGACGTTATCATTGTCAGCCTTCAGCATGAACGTCCTGGATTCATTTCCCAAGACTAGGTCCTTTGTGTTTTAAATTTGCATGTTGGTTTCCTGCAAAGGCTTTAGATTTCTTTATAATTCCAAAACATGTAATTGAATCGACAAATTTAAATTCCTCCAGGTGTCAATGTGTAAAAAAATTAATGTGTTTGTGTGTCTGCTGACGCCCTATCCAAAGTGTTTGCCTGAAGAGAATAAACCGAATAGAAGATAAAGGAAAACTTAAAAAAAAGACAGTGGTTTAATGTTAAAACACAAAATTTATTTTACCAGTTTTAATATTCTCAAATGTGACAAAGTGGATAAGGGTTTATACTTATGGAAAGCACTGTACTGCCAAAACCGGAACAAAACTGATCATTAAATCGCTGTCGCCAGTAGCATCAGCAGTTCAGTTTTTACATAGTTAATTGTTAATCAGCATGTCTGTTTTTAAGAACAGATTAAAAACCATTGTACCAAATGACTTGGTTATAGGTAGATCATAAAACTTAAAACTGCTTTTCAGAGTAATGTTAGGACTTTTTTTCCCACATTGGAAAGTGTGTTAAGACTCCATTCCAATTCCCAAAACAATAATCCCGGGATGCATATTAATGACCTCTTTACTTAGTGATGGAGTGAAGGGTGGGGCTATCTGAACCTGATCTACACTCTGGCCTCATAATTCATTAGGGCTGTAAGATCCTGTCTGGTTTTATCAAGCGCTGCAGTCTTAGCACGACGACTCGGTCGCGCTGACGGAACCTCTGGCTCTTCTGGAACATTCTCTTCATCACTGAATAAACAGATATATATATATATTATCACACAGAAATGGAAGTGTATACAATTACAGCTTGATTTCTATTTGCAAAAACCAGTAACTCCACCTCTCATCTGAAGACTCCTTGGCTTTAGAGGTTTTCTTCGCACTCCTGGCAGTTGCGCACTTCCTCTGACCTATTAATAAAAAAGACAGACAACCAAAAGTGAGAAATGCAATGCGAAGGACCAGGCATCGAATTTAATAACAAAAGCTAACACACCTCTTTTGGGTCTCGTTGCTGTCTCCTTTCCTTCAGTCACTGATTTAGAAAGAGAAAGAACAGTTTCAACCTTATCTTTGAACATATCATATACGAAACGGAAGAACGATTGGCCAAAGACTTTAATATTTTAAATACTTTGCTGAATATCAACACTATCATATTAGAAATATGTCTAATGTCTACATTTGCATGATAAAATTGGCTTTAACTAATTGGGTCACGGGCGGCACGGTGGCTTAGTGTTTTAGCATGTTCTTCTCTCAGCACTAGGGATTCCCGGTTCGAATCCCCATCTGGGTGGATTTTCCATGTTCTCCCCGTGTCCGCGTGGGTTTCCTCCAGGTTCTCCGGTTTCCTCCCACAGTCCAAAAACATGGATCAAGTCAATTGAGTTCTCCAAATTGCCCCATATAGAGTGTCTCTGTGTGAGTGAGTGTGTGTCCAGCGAGAGATTGGCGCCCTGTCCTGGGTGTATCTGCCCAGCGCCCGAAACGTTCTCCCCTGGGTGGGCATGGGGAACCCCCCCGCGACCCTAATATAGGATAAAGTGGAAGATGATCATGAATGAATGAATGAATAATTGGGTCACACTAAATTTAGTTATTTCTTCAGCACATACAGAAATGAACGGTCTGAACATTCAAATTTAAATCAGGCAGCTTTTACAACGTGCTTTATACATACAGTTAGTATTATCATCCAGAGGCTGTGATGTGGAATCCTGAGTGCTTGTGGTTCTTCCATTCTGTTCCCCTCGGAGTCTCGCAAAGACTTTCTCTGCGGCCTTCACACAGTGCTTATCCTTTACTTCCTACACAAACACATAGCTGTGATGAAGAAAGATATTTGAAGGAGACCCTATACTAATAGGGATACTGTGATATCACAGGATTATTATTACTTCTGTGCTTTGTGTCTTAAGAATCCAGATTCCTTATGATCTTATTACAGGTAGCTGTAGGTGGTTAAATGTTTTTGTGTAAATAATCAGAGTAGTACCTGCAATATAGTTTTGAGAAGTTGCTGCATCTCATTATTAGCAGGTCCTGGTTCAGTGCTGATCTCCAGACTGCTGAGTGTTTTACAGTAAAGACGAACCTCAGGAGCAGAAGGGTCATGTAGAACCTCATTACACACACGCACAGCCAAGGAATCATGTACACTCATGCCCTGAAGAACACAGAGACAGAAGGCACTGTAACAAACTGCATCTCACGGAACTTTGATCACGATGTTGACCTGATTTACTGATGTGCTGGACCAGTTATATACACACAGAAAGATGTAATGACTCAAAACATACAACATGAATCATTTGAGCCAATCAGTCTGGTTAAATAATCTCAACAAAAAGACGCAATGTTTCATATGTGTAGCACTGCAATAAGCTTTAGAAAAACAAATCTAAAATTACTAAAGTACCTAAACATACTTCCTAATGAGGGACACACACTTAACATGTAGAGAAACTTGAAAAGATGGTTAGGGTGCACACATACATACTTGTACACCTACAGCTCATTTATTATTCCTAAATCATGCATTACATGAACTAAATAAAGCTAGAGGAGACTCATGCGGACATGGAACAACTCTACATATAAAACATTTTGCGCACACTATCCAGGTATCAAACCACAGATTTTCTCAATGTGACGTGGGAGTACAAAACACAATGCTGCACAGTTAGTGTCTTCACTGTAAAAAGAATATATATCCTAATTAGTAACACTGAAAACTAATGTCTTATAGGATCATAATAAGAGTCATGCCTTATTAAAACTTAGTTAGGAAGAACCTGACAAACTTATCACGGACCAATGGATATGTAAAAAAGAATATTGGGGGAGGGGGGTAAGTACCTGTGCCTCTGTGCTGGAGCGAGTGAGCTCTACAAACAACTCAGCCACACTGTAAGTGTCAACTTCAGAGAGTGGAGATGTGACTGGAGCATTGAATAAAATCTTCATGGTTGGAATAAAGCTCTGCTCAACACACTCCTGATGAGCCCTGTGAAACATAAAACACACAAGAGCAATAAATGTAAGCCTTTGTCACAAACACAAATCTTAAAACTTGAAAAGCACATGAACACACCATGTGTACGTACCTGTCTGAATGTGTGTATAGTTGCAGAAACACGCCAATGCAGTGTCTCAACTTCTGGTCCTCTTCAGTCAGTGGATTATACCAAAGCAAAATCAGTCGGGTGAGCAGTTTCACACTTGTGATTCTTCCACAGTAGAGCAGCTTACACACACACTCCACTGTCTCGGTACGCAACTCACATATCTGTATAAACAAGTACATAAAAAAGATCTGTCTATAAACTCTGCGGATAAACATTACCCACGGCGCAGGAGTAGTCACAAATACACATCAGTAATTTCCAATCAAGTGATCTGATTGGACGAGAGGGATAGAACTGTCCCATTAATTTGCAGCCCATACTGCTTCAATTGTTCTTCATGCAAACAAGTTGCATAAAAAAACTTTTGCATAGCAAAACTAATGGATTACATGGGTAATATCTGTGCATATTAAGTTTGTGTTTGGTTTTATTCATTTCTTTTATGCAGACACAATTTGAAGATAAGAGACATTAATTATGTTGCTGAGATTTCAGTTGTATTCTTTCAGGTTTAAATAATTTTAATAACAATGGACAATTAAAAAAAAAAAAATTGGTCACTAATTTGCACTTTTAAAAAACAGCTAAAATTACCCAACATAATTATATTCTAAAAAATATAAATGAATTATTTTTTTAAATGTTCTTAGTAAATGTCTACAGTAGGTACAATTTAAGTTAGCAGCAATGTATTAATAAATATTAGCAGCTTTAATATAAACTCATCATAAAGATGTGTGTGCCCATTGTTTGGGTGTTGGGTGTAAAGTTAAAGCAGTTTTAAATAATAGATTTGTGTATTAAGTTCTTATGATTTAAAAAAAAAAAAAAAAAAAAAAAAAAAACACATTAACAACTCTGCGCCACATCTATAATTATCTTATCCGGATGGCAAAAAGATCAATATACAATGTCACTTTAATCAGTCAGTGGCTTCATTTTCACAAAGCACACTAATCTGTTTCTAATCGGATTAACAGCTTTAACTGAATAGACTTCATGTTTAATAAGAACTGAGTGACCTGACTGAGGCCAAGCCTGTTTAATCTAGTTACTGCCATGTTACATTGCTGCCACCTTCTGTTACTAAACTTTAACTGTGTGTTTTTTAAGTAGTTTATATTGTATAATAAGGCTTTAGACAGTGTAATGTTCATAGTTTACTTGTAAAACTGTGGTACATGTATTACAGGGGCCAAAATTCTGCAGGGCTAATAATGATAATGATAAGGATGTGAAGAAAAAGAAGAAGAAGAATCCCTCCGAATGGGTTATAAAATTATTAAATTACTTACTTCACTGTCCAGAAAGTCTGATAACATTTTAAGAATGCTGTCTACAGGATTCTCTTCCTCTTCTGGTGGATCTAATGGCCTGTCACTGCCCTCTGTCCAATCGGATCCTCGTGCGGTGACATTATCCCTCAGGATGTTGAGACCATTAAGAAGCAGCTGATCAACAATAGCTCGGAGAGCACTGATCCTGATCTTTGGTTCATCCAGCTGTGTAATCTTTATACGCAACACACACACACAAACAAAAAAAACCTAAATAAAGATTCTCTGAACTATACTGTAATTCATTTACAGAATTGTATTAAAATACAATATATCTATATCAGAACAAGTGTAATCAAGTGTTTTCAGGTGTCTTTGTATCTAAAAATTATACGAATGCATGTCGATGGCCTTTCCTACCTGCAGCAGCAACACCAGATGTGTTTTGGCCAATTCTTTGCTGTGGAGTGCTGCTGTGCCTAAACATACCACAGCCATGTTCCTCACTGCAGGATGGGAGTTTGAAACGCATGGCAACACCTGCAACACAAGCACTTTTATTTAAACATTAAACCCTGAACCACAAATTATGACAATTGAATGCCTATTTTTCTCTTTGTTACGAGAACAGTCACAAAATGCAACCAAGAACATAATGGACAATTCAATATACACCAACAGCTTATGTGGCATTAAGAAGAATGAGGGGTATGAGTATATGAATACCAAGGACTCAACGAGGGCGTTTAAGGTCGGACAGATTCCTCGGCTGATGTTCATCTGTTTCAGAGCATCGGCACACATCGTCAAACACTTTAAAAGAGTCTCGGGATCGTTCTGCACAAACACAGACACAATGATGTGTATTAAAAGCACAGCATGAATATCAACAAAGTATTTAATTGACATGTATCAAAACATACATTATCTAATGATATTAAGTCTGTAAAATCAGAACAGTGAAGAAACAATACAATATCAATTTATATGAAATATATAAACTAGTATTTTAAAACATCTTTTTTGTACCTTCTCTGTGCGCTGCTCTTTGACAGGTTCATCTTCGGCCTCTTGTGTTAACTGGTTCCTCAACTCCTCCAAATCAGAGATGGAATTCTTCAGCTCGGCAGCACGAGTGAAATCCTGAGAGCTGATGCAGTCCTCCAGCTGCTGCTTAAATTCCATTAAACAAACCTTCACTTCCGCCAGCTGCAGAGGGAGAATATGCAAGAAGTTTTGAGTGTTAATATTTATTAGTATTAACACTTTGGGGTTCTGCTACTGGCCTTTATGATCCACATAAAGACTAAGAAACAAGGAAGTCAATCCTGATAAAGAAATGTGTATCATACAAATACACTTAATATGTAAAAATCTGTTGTTGGTAATTATAAGACTAGATCCATTATGTAAAGCCTGTATCTAAACTGTTTTATTGCATTAGGTTTCTAATTACACATCATATACATGTCACTATGTTTCTGCCGTGAATAAGTGGCAGTGGTGTAACTCACTTTGACTTGTCTTCTTCGTTTCTCAGTCTCATCAACAGCCTGTGTGACTGGCATGATGGGTTCCCTCACATCAGAGATGATTTCTGCGACCTGAACACACAAACACAGATTATTAAGGAATTACCGGAATAATTTAATTTGCACCATATTAATGAGCCATGCCAATTAACATTAGAACACACAATAATAACCACAAACCATAGAGATACGTTGTTGATCATGCACAATTCCCATGAGTCTCTGCACTAGTAATCCAACCAGTGAAAGGGGGGTATTCGGCAATACCAACATCTCTTTTAGCACTGCCTGCATACGCTTCCTAGAAGAAGGCATTTAGATACTTCACATCCACAATTAATAATCACAAATAAGCTAGAATTTTTTTAAGGAACCCCATTCAGTTTTGTTACTGAAAATCACAGCAAAATCACACTCAAAATGGCAAAAATCAATGTAATAAAAACTACAGAATGATGCACGCCTTATGCTTTGTTATTACCGTCCTCCTTCCTCTGTAGTGTCCAAGCAGTCCACTAGCTGAATGAGCTGTTGGGTGATAAATTCTTTCATCATTACCTTCTCCAGCTGAGTTAAATCAGCTCTTTCATCATCACTCACTGCAGGAACAGTCTTCATGTAACTACACACACAACCCGTACAAAGTTAATGTGGCATGTGATATTATGTAAATGTGGTAAAGGCAGGTACAACAAAAAAAAAACTTATATGTACTCATAGCTTTTAATTAGGCTAGATACTCAAACAAATATAAACAGACAAACATAATGACTATAATATAATTCATGAAAGATACAACAAAAAAATGCATTCATAAGAATACTGTTTTTCATGTGGTAAAGATCCATGTACAAATGAGTATACGCTATATACATTTCCAAACAATGTTAGTCAATAATTATGTTATTATTGTTTAACAAAAAGCATTAGACAACAGAGAAGTGCCAAAAAACAGTGTTTATACCTGTACAGATATTCAGCAAAGAGAGCTGGTTCAGGTAAAAGTTTATCCAGCAGCTCCTCTCCTTCGTCTCCTTTACTCTTCGTAAACTCACACAGAGCTCTCCAGTACAGCACGTTCTCACAAGTCAGATTCTCCACAGGAATCAGCTTACTGTTCACACACATGCAGACATAATGACTGACTGTAAACTGTAAATGATGACTGACGTATCTAATCCTTGAATCAATTAACCACATACCACAAATAAACACAAAATTAATTGATTTTAATCTAATACTAAAGTTTCAAAATTTAACCAGGGGATTTCTGTGTTTTTCAGTTTGCAGACCATTCAGAGTCTGGAGTATTCTCTAACAGCTGATATTTGAATTGAAGACGCTAAATTTCCCCTGTGATTTAAACCTTTGTGTCCACCTTACAATGGATTGTACTAACTGTACTAACACAGCATGTGTCCTACCCATCATTTAGCTTGGCAACATGCAGGAGTTCCTCAGGGTTTGTGGCAATAGAAAAGTGAGCATGAAGGGCAGCCACTGCAGTGTCAACACAGTTCTCGACATCCAGTCTGTGGAGCAGCTGTAGAATGTCACCTTGCACCAGACGAAGCCAAGAAGGCAGAAGAGCCTGTGTAACTATGTCCTTCACAGAGGCTGCTCACAAAAAAATATGCAAAGAATCACAATTTGTAAACAAGACATGTACACTGCATATCACATTTTGCGCAAATATATATAAAACACACACCAGCTGAGTCATTGAGGCCCTGCTGCAGCAGACTGACTCTCTGAGCGATGGTCAATGCTCGGATATGCACCTTCTCAGCAAGAACCTGAAACCCATTTCAGCAGCAGTTACAAAAATTGCTTATTGAAAGTGCAAGCAACATACAATAGTATGTCCTGTATTTTTCAAGTACCTGATAAGCCAGTACTCTGACTTTCTCTTTTACATCCCGGGTCCGTCGGAAAATTTTGGGAAGTGTCAGAGCAGAGGGAGCAATGCAGGATAAGACGGCTCGTCGCACCTCAGGGTTGGAATCGTTCTCCAGCAGCAGCACATATGCTATACACATAAACAAGTCACAAACCTTTGTAACAATGCAGAAGATTGCGACATGTGAAAGTGTATGTCTGAATCAGTTGATGTTGTCAAGACATTAAAATTGGACTTAAAGTCACATTCATACAAGAACAGTCCTAATTTAAAGCAATCTTTATGAAGATAAGTGAGTCTGAAAGAGTCTTGCTTGAGGGGTGCTGTATCGAGGATAACTCTAAATTCTGATCCCAGTCATCAAGTTACATAAGATACTTGTTAGTCACTCTTAAGGAAAAAAAATTATAAGCAAAATTATATGATATAATGCAATCCATCGTGTCTACATTCTGTTGTTTAATAAAGTGAGTTGTTATTTGGTCCTGTAAATACCTTTGACAGTAGGACATTCAGGATCATTGGGGTCTTGCAGCCGAGCCATGGCTAGAGCAGCCTGGATTCTGACATTGGGGTATTTATCAGTGACCCGTATTAGCATGGCCTCATGGATGCGTTCACAAAGGTCATCATCTATCTGTGCATTCTCACTCATACTGCCCAGCAACTTATTTACCAACTGGCATACTCGAAATCGCACCGCGTGACTGCACACTCCATGACTCTGGTGGACAGAGAAAGATTTGTAATTATTAGTTGGCTTCAAATTAAATGCTTCATGTAAAATAAGCAGATGAGCAAACTTTAGAATTCAACATTTCATCCGAAGTCAACATTGTTTTAAACAGAAGTTAACACTGTGGTTAGCAGCATGTGAATATATTAAATGTTATTCACACTAAACACAAAGCAACATTACCTCTAACAAGAAGTTAAACAGAAAGTTGAGAAGAGAATCCTCTTCTTCCTGCTCCTCCACTTCATCCTCATCTTCATTCACAGGTGCCTCAAAGCTAACAGCAAACTTCACCACAAAGTCAATGACACTCTCTACTGCTGGCTCTCTGGTGTACACAATCAGTGCATACTTCAAACAGCGTAGAAACTCCTCATGGAATGACGCCTTATCCTGGAGCTATATGCACAGGAGGGATTAAATGTATGAAATCACACTAACAACATTATTCAAAGGACAGGGAAGAAGTAATGAAATGGATTCATGTTGTTATAAAATGGCAACTAATGGTTTGTAATAGTCTAACTAATAGTCAGCTTAACAGAACTCTAGCAAATTCATATTTGAGAGGTTATAGTCTCTAACTATAGTCAAACTAAAAGAAAAACTGCCTTTTTTCAATTCTATAACAATGACAATTTAAATGTATTAAATGGAAAAAATGGAAAACTTCTAAGTTGGAACTTCTAATGGAAATTTTTCCAAGTTCAGTTGGCTGTAGTAGGCTTTGGCACAACATGCTTACATTTTAAAATTAACTTTTAGTTTTATGTATAAATTTTAATTAGTGTTATATCTTATGAGTTTGCTTTGTGGTTTTCTTTTCTATTGTATGATTTCTATGTTTCTATGTATCTTTTCAAAATCTTATGCAGTTACATGCACCTTTTTTTCCTGTAATTAACATAAGATGACCAACTAAATGTCAGTGCTTTTGCATCAATAAAACATATATTCAGAATATGAGCATATACTTCTGAATATGAGAGTGTTACCTTTAAATAGAGGTTTTTCAAGCTTGCCACCAACTTGGCCTTGTTGTTGTGTGCTTTCTGTGCACGCTGAAAGGTTTCCTGGATCTCAAGCTTACAATCAGCACTCATGATGACTACATTAAAAGCAATAAAGAAACAATTTATTCATTACCAACAAATGTAATATTAAATTTATACACTTGTGTACACACAGAGCTGCATATTTTATTTTTTTCAAATATTTATACTGTTGCTTATAGCATTTGTTAAAACATTGGGGAAATGCACACCATACAACTTAAAAAGAGTCCATTAATTAAAGAGAACTAATTTTAGAAGTATTAGTAGTGATGTACTGCTATTGTTGCACCATTACACATCAGTATCATGTACAAGGTAATATTTTTGAAATAATATTACAAATTAGGATCTTTAAACGAAATGTACAAAGGATTAACTCCCATGAATGGCAGCATGAATCATTTTTTATTTTTAGTTTACATGTTCATCTTTGTGTCTGTGTGCAATGTTTTAATTTTCTCCCAAACAATTACAAGCTGGTAAATCAGAGTTTTTTTGTTAGCTCTTTTTACACTACATTACACTTAAATTATTGTATAGTATTTATTTTTATTCTATATGTTTGTTTATATATCTTTTACTATCGTTGATGCTGCTCCATTGTGTGATATTACCTTAATAGCAATTTTAGTGCGAGCAATTCAATAGTACACACCAACAGCAAGTAATATTAAAAGTACCTTATTGTTTAAATGAATAAACAATATTCATAGTTAGTATGTGGGGCAGTAAAGATTAGTATTGATCACCATTAATAGATTTCTTGTAGATGATTCTTGATTTGTTACTAAACCAGTGAAACTTCACCAGATCAAACTGTTTAACGACGTCGTTCATCCCCAAATTGTTTAATTTAAAAACACTTTAAATATAAGATAGCATGCTGTATCATGTTTGTTTAAACGATGAGGAGTTAATGAATAATAACAAACGGCGTTCTGGTTAACAGCTATTAGCGTTAAACAAAACCACATGCTTTTACCATATACATCTTTGGTTTAAAATTTGTAGTCGTGTTTTTTAAAAAAAAACAAAAACAAAACAAACGCAGACCAAAAGACACAGAACTTACTGTAATTCAATGTTTTATGAATATTTTCCCCCAAACTGTTTATCTTCCTTTAACGGACTGCTCGCGCCACTTTTGAAAAATTCAACTCTCGCGGTATTTCGCTCTCGCGAGATGTCGACAGGAAGCGCGTCCGGGATTTGCTCCATCACGCAAACGTTCTTAAAAAGTCTTCATAACACAATAATTAGATTTTAAAATTAATTACACAACGTTTAAAAAACTTTTTACGAGTTATGATCACAGTACGTCACAAAATTATTTTTATTACAACCCAAAATTTCGCCTCTCAGCACTAGGGATTCCCGGTTCGAATCCCCATCTGGGTGGAGTTTCCATGTTCTCCCCGTGTCTGTGTGGGTTTCCTCCGAGGAAACCCTCCCACAGTCCAAAAACATGGATCAAGTCGATTGAGTTCTCCAAATTGCCCCATAAATAGTGTGTATGTGTGCATGGCTGTGTGAGTGAGTGTGTGCCCAGCGATAGATTGGCGTCCTGTCCTGGGTCTATCTGCCCAGCGCCCGAAACGTTCTCCCCTGGATGGGCATGGGGAACCCCACTGTGACCCTAATATATAGGATAAAGCGGTAGATAATGAATGAATGAATGAATGAATATACAGTGAATCAAAAGTTTGGACACACCTTTCTGCTTCACTTACTTTCCATGTTCTAATTTCCACTTAATGTAAAGATAGACTTGAAGTTTTACAATTACACACTGTAGTCCATCTACTGGGGCAGTTGTAGGCTTGTGGTTAAGGAACCAGCCTTGTGACCTGAAGGTCCCCGGTTCGACTCCTGGTCCCATCAAGTAACATGGCTGAAATGCCCTTGAGCAAAGCACCAAAACCCAGTTGCTACCCTGGTTCTGCATATAAGATGTCCACCAGACATGTGCACTTACTCCATCATATGTGTAGATGTGTGTTTCACTGCACGGATGGATTAAATTTGGAGGACAAATTACTCTGTGTGTAAATAATAGTAATAAAAATAGTCACTTTATCTGTTTATGGACTATACTACATAATGTGTTAGTCCCCTTTGCTCTATAACTCTTTCTTTTAAATGGTTTCTAATGGTCGTGACCCCTATAGTGACACCAATAAATTAAACAGGCTTTCTTTAATCAATTTACATGTATTTATTTATTTCAGTAATGATTGCCATGGTGTCATGTTATCAGTAGTAGAATTAATAAATAAATGTTTTATACAGCTGCAGTAATTGTACTTCTGTTGTCTTTAGATATTTGCTGACAGGTTTTACACTGAAGCAGGGATTTTGGATGTTTAAACACTTGGCCTGGTTATTTTTATGAACATCTTGTAAAGTCATTAGCACTCCACACTCAGAAATAATTTTTTTGGCATAAATCACAAAATAGTCTAATCTCACCATTTTCTTCTCATGTACTGACATGCAATAGTCAGTTATTGATTAATATTCCTTTATATCGCTCCTTTATATATTCCTTTATATGTTTTGCACATACATAATGTGCAAAACATACTTTTTTACAGGTCGAATGAATCGTCCACATATTATATGTGTTGCATTAAATTGTTAATGTTTGCAACATGCTAAATTTATGGTTGATTGCAAGTCATGCATTGTAGCCTGACAGTTTTTTAAATACATTTTAGTTAACTCTAAGATTCCTAACTGTTGTTTATTGTTAACTATATTAAATTTGTTAGTCGGTTTGGATAAAAGCGTCTGCTGAATGACAAAATGTAATGTAAATGTGGCTAATACCATGTGCGGTCCAGCAGAGGGCAGCAACGCTACACAGTAACTGTATTATCTTAAAATAATAGCTTTGAACCTCTTAAACTAATCTAGGGGAAAATCATCTAAGTCTAATTAAGAGAGATTTTTGTAAAGAAATGTTGGTATATTCATAAATAGTCATATATAGACTAAGACACACAGAAAATATCAGAATGAAAAAAAATAATGTAATTTTTGTTTTTTTGGTGGTAGCTTAACTAATTTGATTACTATTATATAACATTAAAAACATTAAAAACCTTACCCATCAATTATAGTGACAGTGGACAATTATAGGCATATGTTATCTCACATACACAGATAAAGGGGGCTCACTTTCTTAAAGAATTTCTTATTGAATTCAGTAATTTAAAAGTTCATGGCCAACTTAACTCTAAGGCTTTATAACTAATATCCCACATCGTACATTGAGAGTGGTGTAATGTACAGATTAGCCTCCATTTATTTTTTTAATGTTGAATACAGTTTATGCTCTTTTTTACAACAGTAATGAGCACCTTTATATTAAATAATCAGTTTCTTGACAGTATTGTACATACAATCTTTCATTTCCAATAGTAATTACAATTTGCGTCTAATATTTTTGCCGTTTCAAATTCAGTTTAATGTCATATTAGTAAATATAAAACCCTGCAAATATATCCATCTAGTTTAAATATGTGATAAAAATACTTATAAACATACTGTCATTTAAATTTGTTTCAAAAAATTAGTCACTGACTCATTACTAGTCATTCTCAGTACAGGCCTTTCTAGTCCCCACCATAATTTAAATGAGTACTCTTACCACCTGATACAGACTGGGGGGCTGTCTCAGTCACAATGCCCCTTCCAATGAAAATCTGCTTCTACCATCTGTGCTCCTGGACTGTGGATCTTTGTAAATTGAAAAGGTTGCAAAGCCAGACATCAGTGATGGTCTGTCTATTGGCATCTTTTACATGATGTCACAGCTGAAGAAGTGGATGGTTCTAGCACATAAAACTAGAGACATCAGGCACACGCCTTAATGAAACTGTACAGTATTTAGATTCACTTATTTAGAGTTAATGACTAATTTACATCTCTGATCATTCCTTATCCCTCACCACCTGGACCAACACTGCCCCAAGTCCCTTATCCTCTGACGTGTCAGTCTACAAAACAAAGGGGTGAGTGCAACAAGGGGGCCACCACAGAGGGCTGCTTTGACTGCAACAAAAGCCTGTTGGCATGGTTCAGACCACTGGACCAGTTCTGGTGCCTCCTTTTCAGTAGAATCAGTCAATAAGCCGGTGAGGTTCGAATAGTTTGGTAGGTACAAACCTACAGCCATTTTCTACCAAACCCAGGAGCTGTTCAACTGGCTGGACATGCTGCTGACTTGGCAGGTTGGGGATACTTTTATTAAAGTGATGCTGAAATAATGCAACTACATCTATCCAGTTGCATGTGTAGTTGAGTTACCAATGAGCTCAGCATGTTTCAAGGATTTGAACATGTTTTCTGTGTCACGTCCAGGTGTTGCTATAAATTAACATATCTTCCAGATGTCAAGGATGATTTTACCTCACAGGTTGTTAAAGTAGAAGTTAAAGTTCAAATCCTGATCTGGGTGGAGTTTACATGTTCTCCCCATGTCTGTGTTGTCTTTCTCCGGGGTCTCTGCTTTCCTCTCACAGTCCAAAAACATGGATTCAAGGTAAATTAGCTGCTCTAAATTGCCCCTAGTGCATGTCTGTGTGAGTGAGTGGGTGCCTGATAGACTTGTTCCCTGTCCTTTGTGTATTTGGCGCATGGATGGGCATAGTCACTCTTCCGCGACACTAGTAGAGGATCAAGCGGATGATAATGACATGAAATGAGATAATTGTAGTAAAATTACTAGGCACTCAGAAGAACAACATAATAAATTTGCAACAATTACATCATCTAGTGCAAAAATCACATGTTTTCTGTCAGATGTTCAATAAAATGACTTTGGCAAACTGTTGTTGCTTTTTGGGTGTGAGTCAGTATATTTTGCATGGCATTTCATTTTGAACCCAGCCTTACTTTCTTTTGAGGCCGGCAGGCATGTTTGTGGATACTGGCAGTTAGCTATTGCCTTTGGGATATGTTCAAGGGCAACTTTTAAGAAAAGACATCAGGCAGGAGAAGGATGATCTGTCAGATTTGGTAAGCACTAGTTCTTTAATGCTGCTTTGGAATCTAGACACTTTCTTATAAACTGTATTGAAACAGCCATGCTATAATTAAGATCAGATAACATACCATTTAACAAAAATGCAAATTTGGCAAAAATGCCATACCATTTTTTTGCCAGTGCAAATAATCTACATGGGCTACCTCTATAATAGTGTATGTCTAAAAAAGTGCATAAGATTTCATTCTATATAAAGAATAATAATAAACCATATACATACACACATGTGTTTCCTGCTGGCCATGAACTTCTTATGCCAGCCAGTCAGCTTCAGGGATTTACACTTTTCTGACACTACTTACAGCTGTGTAAGTGCGTGCATTTGCACGTGTGTTTGTTTGAGAGCCATCAACAAAGATAAGAATAAGTGTTTTATGATGATAGAAGTGTCGGCCTGTGTTTAATTTGTGTATCCGCTGACAGCTGCTTTGATTAATGTGTCTGAAATAAGAACCATCTCTCTATTACACTGAAGCACACATGCCATTCAGTTCACCAAAAGCATTCTCACATGATGGCTGTGCGTTTGAAAGCTGCTTCACTCACTGGGAAAGTAATTTATTCTGATACATCTGACCTTTCACTACCTAATTCTGCAGAGCTTAAACTGGGAATTGTTTGTTACCACATGACTTCACAAGGCTGAACCAACGATTGTGTAAACATTTTAGATCTTGAATGTTGATGTTATAAATTACAGAGGCAGGCACTTCCAAGTTGAAAATTTTCTCTGAGGTTGCTATCTGGGTGGAGTTTGGTATGTTCTGCCTTTGTCTCACTAGGTTTCCCTTAGGTATGTTATTTTCCTAAAATGCTGCTTGCTAATTTAGCATGATTTATTGCATGTGTCCAGGTTCTGGGATAGACTCCAAACCCATTTACCTACCCGTGTTCAAGCAGTTGGAGATGGATGAATAAAACACAAGCTTTAATTTTTGGTTTATATGGGATCTTATAAATAAGATTTAAACAAAGGAAGGACACTTCAGAGATGGACATAGCTTCTGAAGGGCCCAATGACTCTGTTATTAGCATTATGGTACATGTTTGGTACAAGAAATCTTTGCTTTGCTCACAATTGTTAAAGGACAAGTAGTACTATGGACATTTCACCGGCAAGTTTATATATATAAATATATATAATAGTCCATATTTATACTGTAGAAAGGACATAACACAATGTATAATCATTTTATTGATTTTACTGAGAATGTAAGCTTTATGCTCATGAAATACATGCTCTCACAAGATTTACTACAGTCAGTTAGCACGACCACATTGCTAATTATTGTACATTCATCAAATGAGTGCTGTCATTTGTTTGTTTTCTCTAGGGTTAGGTCTCATTCTGGCTCAAACTAAACAGGTCGGACAGTGAACATGTTTATTCAGTCAACTCAGGCATTGCTGACAAGTGCAAAGAGTCAACACAAGTAGCTAACTCAAGCTGTACTGACAGGTGCAGAGGGTCAATACAAGTGGCTAACTTGAGCTTAACTGACAGGTGCGAAGAGTCAATTCAAGTAGCTAGCTCGAGCTGTAAAGGCAGATGCAAAGGGTCAATTGACCTGCAGTCGGTTTACAACCCTTTCCCAAAACCGTCACAAGACTAGAATGCTGAGCTAAAAAAAAAGTTTTTTTTTATTTTATTTAATTGTATGTACCTTCATTCATTTATTGATTCTCTAAGCCAATTATACTAATTAGGGTTGTAGAGAAACGTATTTATCTACAGTACTTATTGGGTGAAAGAAAACCCCTGCGGTATTATCTTAAGGGCATACATTCAAGCCTAAAAAAAAAATTACATGACATATACATGTCTTTGGACTGGTATGAAAACTAGAGCTCCTGGTTCAAGACAAAAACTCACTTCTTTGTTGCAAGCTACTGAAGATTTTATTTTACCTCGGGATAAATAAAGTATCCATCTGTTCATCTATCCATCCAAAGTATGTATGTATATATATTTAATTCATCCTCATTCATTATCTCCCACTTTATCCTCTATTAGGGTCGCGGTGGGGTTCCCCATGCCCATCCAGGGGAGAACATCTCGGGCGCTGGGCAGATAGACCCAGGACAGGGCGCCAATCCATCTCTGGGCACACACTCACTCACACACACACACTCTATATAGGGCAATTTTGAGAATTCAATTGACTTGATCCATGTTTTTGGACTGTGGGAGGAAACCGGAGAACCCGAAGGAAACCCACGCAGACACGGGGAGAACATGGAAACTCCACCCAGATGGGGATTCGAACCGGGAATCCCTGGCACTGAGAGGTGAACGTGCTAACCACTAAGGCACATATATTTAATATAATTTAAAAAATTACACCTGACGCTAGGTAGTTATGATGTTTGTCCTCTACAAAAAATTGTCAATAGTGGGTTTTCACTGGGTTTCCTCTTGTTTCCTCTCATAGTCAAAAAATATATGGATATGGATGGTAAATTGGCTGCTCTAATTTGCCCTATATAGTGTGTGTCTGTGTATGTATCTCCCATGGATGGGCATGAGCAATAAATGGTAATCCAATAATGTACAAAAGTTTAATCTGTAACTGTATCTTATTCTATTTTTTGTTTGAAATCTGTAATTCATAATCAAAAGACAGCAAATTACAGACCACTTTATTATTTAGTCATCATAATAATTGTTGCTACCCAAGGATCTAAAAATATATAAATCAGTTGCATGACATACACCCATGTGTCACACCCACTGTATATATGGCTGTTTAAGGTTCCCCTCAAATACTTTTGACATTAATATGGAATCGGCCACCTATTACGCTATAACAGTCTCCATTGTTTAAAAAGGCTTGGCAGACACACTCACTTTCACACACCTTTGGTTGATGCATTGTGGGGACTTTACACAGACTCAACGTGTGTGTGTGAAAACAAGTTTTGGCTTACATATACCAGCTCACACAAACATACTGAAACACACACACACACACACACACACACACACTCAACCCAACCACTTTGGGAATTTGATGGAAAGATTTAGTTGTGTACATCTGACATCAGTCTCTGTACATCTTTCTGCTGGTCTGGTTTTCTCTTTTATTATTTCCTTACATTCTTTATTTTCTATTTTTCACAGGTAGTGTGGAATGTCTTGTTCTCACAAATTACAAGTGTGTATTAATCACTGTGTGTGGAAATTGTGTGCTTTGGCTGGAGAACAAGTAATCTGACTTTAACCAGACATAAGCACGCATACACACACACACACACACACACACACACACACACACACACACACACACACACACACACACACACACACACACACACAGAGCAAGAGAGCGAGCTAGACAGAAAGAGAGAGTATAATTTATCAGAACCATTCTCTGCATTATCAACATAATCACATTCAGATCGATCACACAGCGGAACTTGCTGGTGTAACCCTAACATTTAATTTCACACTAACATCTACTTTCACATTAACCAACTCATTCATCAGCACAGTTTGTCCCACTTCTGTGTAAATCAGAAATATTTCCATCTTGCACTATATAGACATGTTATTAATTTAGTATTGTTTCCACAGCAGGATTAAACGAGATCTGGGTGTTTCTCTCATTTTATTACTGACTGCTTCACACTATCAACAATGAGCAGGAGGTGCAGACAGGATCTATGCTAAAATAAAGTAAATATATTCAGGATTTCAAAAAAAAAGAACTAGGGCATGGGGGAGAGGGCCAACACAAGGACAAGAGTGTTGGAAGCTTTGGGTCAAGGATTTGGAATAAATGAAAAAAACAGATTGGAACTGTATTAATAGACAAAAGTTTGTGAACACACTTATCATTACACTAACATTAGGATGTTAAGTACACAATTCTTATAGCATTGGCAGCAAAGTCCTCTTATGCAATCATAAACTCTCCACTGTTAAACAGACTTTATTGAGCAGGATTTCGGAGTGTGTCTGTAGACATTTGTGGCCTTTCAGCATTTAAATTGGACAGGAAAGCCTCGCTCGCAATCAACGTTCTTAATTCATTCCAAAGGTATTTACTGGGGTTGAGGTCAGGCTTTTGTGAAACCCACTGGATTTCCTTCACAAGACATCTCTCCTCTCTCTGGAAAAAAAGCTATCCTGAAAGATTTGTCAAAATGGAGTCGAAGTTTAGAACGGTCTAAAAAAGTGTATTCTGAACCTATATATGCTTAACTGAGATAAATCCCTACTGATCTCCCCTCACTGCTTTAATCAGAGTCTCTAAACAGTGGTCTTACTCCTCTGTGCTATTGTAGTTGTCTGCTTACATATGAACACTTGATTAATCAGATAACTGCCAACGTCCAGCCTAAAACCGTTTACACTTTGTCATGAACACAAAAGAGATCAGTGGTTCTCAAAGCGGGGCCCAAGACACTAAGCCATGGGGTCCTGATGAGATTAAAAATTCTGATTTGAATTTTAAAATAAATACATTTTAAATGTAAATATATATCATTTGCATTTACACGTCATTAGACGCTTTAATTCAAAGTAAGCGGGAGTCAGTAAGTAAAGAAAAAATTATATAGTGCACCATATACACTACAAATAATTAATTATATATACTGTATAATGTGTTAAATTAGGCTAAAATGATAAAGATGTTTATATTATTAATTATAAATATTTATATTATGAATTATAGTTTTATTTGTGTGTAATTAAATTCTGATTGATAATTCTGAATGATAAATGTATTAAATCCCTTAATAAGTGCAACCTGGGCAGTAAAACACCTTCCATAACTCTTATGTTGGAAAGAAGCAAATGGCATCAACATTTATGAAAAGTGCAGAAACAAAATAAGTTTTAAGTTATGCAGAGGACATCAGTTGTAAAAGATGGAGAACTGATTTTTATTCGCTCTGCTAATCAAATATGGCCAAATGCATTCCCGATTACCACCAAATGTGGTTTGAGTAATTAAATCTCAGTAATTAAATCTTGCGTTTTGGGAGTTTTCACACCTGTACTTTGTGCCAGGTCTTAACAACCCCTTGCCGATTCTCTCAGAGTTATCTTTACTGCTGCAGTTAAGCATTTATCTGGTGGTTTCTGTTTAAATAATCAGTCCACTGGCCTTAAACTAAAACTACAGAGCATGATGTATGTGATGAGTCTTTAAGCACATATGTGTCTTTTGTACAAACCCTCTTCCTGTAGGCAGCAGGACAAACATGCTGTAGCATTGCGACAAACATGCTGTTTTTATTACTGGCACCTTTGGAGATGTTGCATCTGTTTGTGTTGAGTTATTTTCCATTTTCATTTCCAGTTTAACAATATCATGCCATACTCATTTTGGTCCCACTCCTAGACCAACTGTGTCTAATGATGTGGAACACGCTATTTATTTTATTATTGTCTGTGCATCATTCAAGGGCACCAAATATGTTGTTCTTTGCACTGCTGAAGAACTTGATTTTAGTCCTGGACTTGAGCCTAGTCTCAAAAATATTTCTTCTGTCATCTTGGACTGATTATTTGAACTTGGACTTGTCTTTGTCTTGGCCATTGGTCTTAAAAAATCTGCTAGATAGTCTCAACTGAGTCAAACTGTCTTAAAAATATGTGTCTGTCCCTCAGGTAACCATGTAATAATTTGCAATCTAAAGTTCACGCACAATCTCGAAAAGTCTTGCAATCTCGAAAAGTTCAAGCACAAAAGAAAGGTATGAGCAGATCTGATATCTCCTGTCAACATTTGCTGCCTGCTCGGCTGAACAAAGTGTCTTGACAGAACAAAATAATACAAAGTTTCTTTTCTAGTCTTAGTACAACTAAATCATAATCTTAATGAAAAGAGACACAGATCATCATGTAAACCAAAATGTATTCAAATATAACAAATTGTAAAGCTTTGTAAAAAAATTGTAAAAGTTTTGATTTGGCATGTTATAATACAAATCCTTTTTCATCTTAATATATAATAATGTACCGTAGAATTTCTCACATTTATTATGGTAAATTAAGATTAATTCATTTAATAATTTTATATCTTCCACTTAGTCCTACATTAGTGTCATGGCGGGGTTCCTATTGCCCATCCAGGAGAGAACGTCTCTAGCACTGGGTGAATACACTCACCCACATAGACACACACACACACAAACTACTATATGGGGCAATTTAAAGCAGACAATTTTACTTTGAATCCATGTTTTAGGACTGTGGGAGGAAACCTGAGAACCCAGAGGAAACACACGCGGCCACAGGAAGAACATGGAAACTCCACCCAAATCAGAATTCAAACCTGCATCTGGATAAGGTTGTTATATAAAATATGTGATTATTGGAAAAAGTGGAGTCAAGCCTCTTTTTACAAAAGATGACAACTGAATGTTTTTCTTATTTGACTTAGTAATCATTTTCATGTTTTATCACAATTTAAAAATCTAAAAAACTATAACAAAAAGCATCATATAAACATCAGTTATGAAATATAAAAAGTTATCTTTCCATGCTAGTTTAATAGAAATAACACATTTTGTTTCTTTGTTTATTCTTTTTACTCTTGGTATATAATTATATACATATAATACAAACATACACAATGATATTGCCTGCAATGTGTGTGTGTTTGTGAGTGAGAGAGAGAGAGAGAGAGAGAGACGGGGAGAGAGGGAGAGAGAGAGAGTCTGTTCCCTACTATGCAAGCATTGAGGTATACCACATTTGAGAGTCTATTGAGCTTGTGGTTGACTGCAGTCCTCTAACTTGTGTGTATTCGTGTATGTGGATAGGGTGTGTGTGTGTGTGTGTGAGAGAGAGAGAGAGAGAGAGAGAGAGAGAGAGAGAGAGAGAGAGAGAGAGAGAGAGAGAGAGAGAGAGAGAGAGAGAGAGAGAGAGAGAGAGGGTGAGAGTGAGAATCTTGTAAATGCAGACACTAAAACCACACACTATTTTCTCATATTGCATTGGTTGTTTTTATGGAATGTGCTATCCTAGTGTGTGAGGTCCAGATATATAACATTTTGTGGGGACTAAACCTGTTTACACACTAAGAATGTGGGAAAATGCAGGAACCACAAGCTGGTTGGAATAAGAATTGGGTTAGTAGTAATGATTAATCCTCTATAAAATAAATTAAAGTCCATTTAAAGTCCCCCATATGCAAATGCTTGGAAAGACTGTGTGTGTGTGTGTGTGTGTGTGTGTGTGTGTGTGTATGTGTGTGCGGGCGCGTGTGTGTTTGTATGGGCTTGTGATAAGAGAATACAAAGGGCTGATCGAATGTGAGGAAAAAGCACCTGATTTTGATTCTCCACACATTCTAACAAAATCCCTCTCTTCCTTTCGTTCTCTCTCTCTGAGGAGTGGCTCTAATAGATTCTGCTTTGAAATGATGGGATAAGGGAGATGTAGGGAGAGAAAGAAAGGGAGTGAGAGCCATAGAACCCAAAAATAAATAAATAAAAAAAATGAAAGAGGCTCTTCAGCTCTTCTGATTTGTAATTTATACCCTTTCCATTGATTAGTTCTGTCTGTCTCTTCTCCTCTGTGTGTACTTTTGTGTGTGTTCTGCTATTCAGATTCTGAGCTGATTAAAGGTCAGGGTGTGTTGCTCTGATCTTGAATGTTGATTGGTGCTTATGCTTTATCGTCCATGGGTGTGAGGATGGGACAACAACAGCGCTCAGGCTGCATCTTGAATCTTCTGCAGGCTCTTGGGTGAAAGTCTGGGGATATTCCAGTCGTACTAGAGTTACAGTTCACCAGGTGAAATGTGAATTACAGTACATCGCCAAAAAAACATGATTATATTACAGGAAATCCTTTAACTTAAGGGAGCCAATCCCTTACTATTCTAATTCATAACTACTTAAAAGCCCTGCAATGTTTATATTAAGAAAAGTGCTGAATCAGTGGCTCATTCTCTGACTGATCTCTTAAAATTTGTCACTCACAGATTTTAATAAAAGTTATTACTTGTACTTAAGCTAATAAACAAGACACAATGCAGTGGATTAAAAAAAGTAGCTGTTAAAATTACAGCAGGTAACTTTGAAATAGTATTAAAACTAAGCAGCGTGGTAGCTCAGCAAACTAGGGTTTGGGTTAAAATCCCAAGTCCACTGAATTTACCAATGTGGTCCCTTGAGCAAGACCCATAACTCTTATTGTTTCTGGTGTGACCCTGCATTCATACTGTGTACCTGTGAATAAAAACATCTGCAAAATGACCTCATGTAAGTAACAATACAATTAAGCAATAGCTTATTATTAACATGATATAAGCATTACTTATATTTATTCAGCATCAGCAAATCCCAGTGTAGGACTAAGTGGAAAATAATGGATGGATGGAACATAAAAAAACTTTTAAGTACTGTATTCATTTCTTACCTGAGGCTGTCTTTATATATTCCAACTACACACTCAACACATTTTGTATAAGGCATAGTCCAGTGAGCATTTTTTTCTTTAAGCTTGAGCATTATTGCTTAAACTTAAAAACCTCTTTATGCACTTTTATAAGAAACTGGAAGGTAAAGAGGAGCTCCGGATGTCCTCATAGACTGGCATAGATTGCTAATGGATATAAATATGTTAAAATAACTGTTTATGCATCAGTTCACAGATCAGTTAACATTTCATTGTTTAAACGGATTGGAACCTGGTGAAGTATGACTCAAAATATTCTGCCAGGAGCTTTGTACAAAGATGGCACATGAGTAAACACACTTGTATTGACTTTGGGTCTGTCTTGTCATAAATTCTCTACCATTTGGCTGAACTCAACTACATTATCAAAGACTGTTCCCCAACTGCAAGCCCTAGGCCTTATCCAAATGTTTTGAAAATGTTTTTCTTTAGTGTTTCAACATTTGAAGTAATGGCCCTCATCCACACAGAGCTGCAAAAAGCATTGAAAATGGCATCAAATGTTTGCCAGACCAGTTGGTGGTGGTGCCAATGTACCACGTAAATAAACTAAGCAGAACACTATGCATACTAAAGTCTGCATATTAAAACATTTTTTCCATTGCTGTGTAAATGAAGTTACGCCGGTAACAAATTTAAAGTAATTTTCAAATTATGAAGAACGTTCACAATAGTATTTAAACTTTAATATTTGCTCTAATTTTTTTCACATTTTAAACTTTTTTTAAAAAAGATTTCCAAAAAAATTAATGGAAATTAAGATAAAACACTAAATCACAATAATATTGGAGAGTATAACATGACATACTTGGCTAAAGGGTTTTTGCTCCTGCTTTTGAGCAGTGAAATGATAAAAGGCCATTGCTGACCATCTCGGCACAACATCAGAGCCAGATCGGTAAGCTCCCTTTTATGTTTTTATTTCTTTTATTAATTTTGTGAAGGGTGCACAGACCCAAATATAAATAGGTTTAGTGCACCACCTAAAATATGGGTTTGATGTAGGAAATCATATGCAGTTCTGTGGTGTTTTTAAACTTTTAGAATGCACTAGATGCAATGTTTCATCGATGGGTTCTTTAAAATGTCATAGGTCAATTATAAGCCAATAGATTTTGGATAGCACCATTGTATGCGCAGATGACTCTTTTCTATCTCATTTATTCTAACACATAATTTTTCCTTTTTTTGATCCATATTAAAATATTGTAATGTATTCATTATAAATTGCAAAAAGCAAACCAATATTTTTCCTTTGTGCAGTGACATTTCTGATTTATCAGAGTGGGTGTTTTGGGGGGGTGAAAGTAGGGTGAGTTTGACGTTAATGATTTGTGACATTTATGTCAAGTAGATTCAGGATGTCACACTTCAAACTACAAACTGTGAATTAGAGAAAATCAGCACTAAATGACACACACACACAGACACAGACACATTGCACAGTCCAGTAATTACCCATGTGATTAACAGCTGTTCTCAATCTACATAGTCAAAACAAACAATGCTGATTATCATGATAAACACACAACCCCCCAGGTGAACAACACACATGCAGACAATCATCAAAAGTGACAGGCGACATCCATGAAATCTGGACACACACACACACACACACACACACACACACACACAGGCACATGTGTACATACTTCCTCAGGCAAGCAGAGCATCTGCTCTGTCTTTAGACCTTAAAACACAACATTCATAAAGGACAATGTCATCCACCACACAAATAAGTGAGGCACAATGTACATACATGTGTGTGTTTAAATGTCTATGTGTGTTTGGGGTGTAGCTTGAGGTTAAAAGTGATCAGAAGTGACAGTGTAGATAAAGAACAAAGTACCTGTTTTTCTAACAATGTCGCAATGAGGTCCTCAATAACTGCACCACCGTGCAAAGGTCCCAGAGTGGTGGGCCATGTGTACTGACAAAGACTGCTCAGTGTGTAGAGGCTTAGTTCATATTCAATTATTATGCACACACCTGTTTCCAATGTTGTCAAATGCTTTAGTACACGAACATGCTATAAACTCTATACTTACATTTTGTACAGGTTAGGCTTTCATGCATTAAATGTGCTACATGTGCTCATATTAACAAAATACAGAAAAGGTGATCAAACATTGGAAAGTATTTTATGTGCAGTCATTAGATGAATAATGGTTCAATGTGATTTTTTTTCCCTGTGACTATGTTAGTACAAACTTGTTTTAATCTTATGCCAAAACTGTAGTAAGAAAACATGTTATGCATAATTTCCTACCTTTTCTAAAGCTGGCTACAATTCAGCAAGAAGTTTGAAGAAAATAGCAAGTGAAAATCTGAACTGCCTAATGAGGCCGCCGTCCTCACGAATCAATAAATCAGCGTGATCTCTAAATGCAAACGTATTCTGCCATTCGTATTTTGGCTTTCAACAGTACCGGGACATTTACACATTGCATTTTAATTGCCTGCACCTGGGTCACTTTACATTTTCAAATAGACCAAATTAATGAGCCACAGAAATAAACAAGCAATTAGAATTTCAACGTTAATTAAGGAATAAAATTAATTGCTTAAAAGCTCTCCGTTACTTTCCTGACTTTATTACATTGTAGCAAATTAAAAAGCAGTACAGTGGCATTCATGAATTCATTATATTAGTCCTGGCCTGTAGTCCATGAATACAAATCAGCTAAATTATCTGTAGATATTCTGTTACCTTACCCAGATTTAAGTTTAGTATATTATACAGTTCTGACATTTGAAATATCTCAGGTTTAGAATTTGATTCTTATAAATATATCCTTTTTTTTATTCTATTTTTCCAGTAACCCATATGTTTTGCTACAACATTAGTCCAGAGGTACTTGTTTTTTTTAACTACACTGTGAATGTTAAAACAGTATAATCAGCGCTGACAAGAACAAGTACAATAGTTTGTCATCGAAGACGAAATGATAATGATGTCACTTGTGCTGAATATTTCAGTACTTATTGGTGTCATTGTAATGTATGTAAATGTGTCGCTGGTCTCGATTGAACAGCTTTAAGTCATCTTTCAGGAGAGCAATGTCCCTCTGTGTTTATTTCTCTAATGAACAAAGACAGTGCAAAATTTACATCTGGACCAAGGGAGAAGGGCCAAAGTGTATGTGTCTGCTTTTTGTCATGCAGTTTTATACAATTTTATTTAAATGACTTTTTATTCAAGGTTCACACATGCACCTTCTTATGGACACACACATACACACATATAAGCACCCACTGACCCCCACACACAAACACTCACTTTCTTAGTCTGCCCTTCTGATTTTTCAGCTATGGGTCATGCAGCGGCTGCTACTGCAGGCACGAATGTGTCTGTCTATCTTTGGCAGCAGTGTCAGCTTAAGTCAAACACAAAACTCTCACTCTCTCTCTCTCTCTCTCTCTCTCTCTCTCTCTCTCACACACACACACACACACACACACACACACACACACACACACAATTTATTTATTTGTAGTTTCTTAGGTGTCATTTGGGTAAATGTTTTTTTTTCCACACCTTTAGATTATTGTAAAAAAAATTATGATAATTTTAAATATACATGATCTGAATGCTTTATCAAAAAGATTATAAGTAAACTGAATAAAGCTCCTGCTTTTGTGGCCTTTTTCTACTTATCTAAGTTATCGTTGGCTTTCAGTCAGCTTAAATTGGTCAGCATAAATTGGCATTTCTTAATAACCTCTTGCATTAACAAGGCATTAATTCATTTCAATTCATTTTCTTTATTGCACCATTTTTAAGTACATTTCAAAAACTGTTGTGTAATTTTCAAACAGCAATTATAGTAATATTCAATAATACAAACATGCTACAGTCAAATTCATATATTTGAATAATGCTCAACATTTCCTGCTTTTAATGGTTTGATGGTAGCCACATAAATTATCTCACTGCTGTTACATGATTGGCTGATTTGATAACTGAATAAATAATATGGTGCTTGCCTGCTTCTCAATTCAGTTTTAGAATTCTTTCCTTCAAATATTCGTAACACTGGCAAAGTGGACACAAGAAATAATAATTCATGTGGCTGGGAACTGAAGAGAAATGGTCCAAACAGCTAGGGTTTTTTATTTAATTTTTTTTTACCACAGCTGGTTTTTTAACGGCCAATAACTTAGGAAGGAAAGTGAAAATTAAAAGTGTCAACTGTAATCATTTCTCTCCTAAATAACACGGTGCATGTGTGAAATCTCCAGTAAATGCAGGAGGATCTGTGTTCTTTGTGTCTCCATAAGAAAAATATGTTATAATAATCAGGGATGCAGGAAAACGGTGTAGCAATCAAATGCCTAAATGAAGGGATGCCCAAAAATAGAAACATTAGCAGGTGTAATAACATTAGAGTTTGTGCAAATATGCAACTGAATGTGAAAGTTTATAAGTTTACTTTCAAAATTGGCAAAATGTGTCATTATGATTAGTGTTATTTTAGAATTGTCACTCTTTTTATAAAAGGGTCAGACAGGAAACTATACATCTGTGAAACATTCCAGAAGAAAGACCAACTACACAATGAAAGTTCCTGTCTAAAAGCAGCCAAGTTAAAAGGAAAAACCAAGGAGCGAGGGACGGTTCATATAAAACAGCTCAGGTTCTTCTCTCTGTCTCGCTCTATGTCCCCGTCAGTCTTTCTCTCTACATAAACACAGAACTGGGTCTGGTCTTATTTGCTTCCAGTAACTCCACACCTCAGTGTGCCTGTCAGCATGAAATATGTCTGTCTGTGTTTAATGGTAAATCATTGTGACAGGTTTTCCAGAGGTCATAAGTGTTTGTAGATATTCTTAGGATTTTTTTTATAGCTTGGAAGAATCGTTCTCATACAGATGGTACCCACTCTGTGTGCCTTTGCTTGCTTTGGTGTCTTTTCGTGTCTGCAAACATGATTATAATAAAATGTATGTACCTCACTGATGGGTAATAATCATAATAAGTAAATGTGTCTTAATTCTGTAAATATGGAAATCTTATAAACGAGACCTCCAGACTGATAACCTGATAAGGTTACATATGATGTTTTTTTTACACAACGAGCTGCCTGGTCTTAAAAGTACACTGTGGCATACATTGAACAAACAATCTTAAAGAATAAGATTTTCTTAGTGTGTTTTTGATTTTCTTTCAAACAAATCATTTGAAGTAAGCTATGTGGTGATAACAGCTCACCAAGCCTCTCCACATTATGGTGTGCCAAAGCAAAGCTACAATGGCAACCTTGCCGAAGTAAAACACATAGCACTCTATAGAAAATAAACGTTTTATTTTTCTGCACCTGCTTTTCGACACACCAAAGTAATAAAGACAACCACAGGTTTTCCCAGAAGGGGCGACATGGTGGCTTAGTGGTTAGCACGTTCGCCAGGGGATCCAGGTTGGAATCCCGATCTGGGTAAAGTTTCCATGTTCTCCCTGTGTCTACGTGGGTATTCTCTGGGGTTTCTGTTTCCTCCCACAGTCCAAAACATGGATTCAAGGCTGCTCTAAATTGCCCCTATATAGTGTCTGTTGGCTTGGCATTTTTCTGTCCATGTTCTTATCTGGATGAGCACATGAAACCCCCCCCTCCTGAAACCCTAGTAGAGGATTAAGAGGTCAAGATAAAATGATGAAATGTGGTTTTCCCACATTAAACTAAAAACCAACACTATTCCTGCAAACAAAAGCACAAGCAAATTAAGCTTTGTAAAATGCTTGTTTTATCTGTGAAGATATTTTACCCATTTCATATATAAGTACTAATTTTGTTTTTTTGTCTGCTATTTAAAATCCTGCCCAGAAAATGTGTTGCCAGACAGCTGTTGTGTTTCATCAAAATAATAAGAAGACAATGATGACAAAAAGTAGATGAACAACGGAGCATCAGGTCTGTTGGAATGTGAGATTGGGGCATTCAGAATTCATTCCAAATGTGCCTTCCTTAAACTCATACCACAAAGAATGTCTAAAATGTATTAATATTACCCTTCACTGGAAACTAAAACTTTCCTGTAACTATACGATATTTTAAAGTGTTTAGTACTCCACATCATGTAGTATTTATTCTATTCAATATGGAATATTTTTTAAAGACCATTTATCAAAATGATAGGACTGCGGAGATGCATTTCTTTTTAGATATGATCTGGCATTTGTCACAGTTTGATTGTCATGTATATATTTTAAAAGGATTCTGCAATTTCTATTGTTGTGTGTGTGTGTGTGTGTGTGTGTGTGTGTGTGTGTGTGTGTGTGTGTGTGTGTGTGTGTGTGTGTATATATGTGTGTATGTGTGTGTTTCTGTGTGAAATTTTTTTATATAATGCAAAACATGCTGACTAAACAAAAAGGGACTGCCATTCATCAAATGTGTTTTTCATTTTTATAATTAGTATTTAATCAAATAAAACAGTTTGTCAGACTGCAGAACATGTGTGTGTGTGTGTGTGTGTGTCCCTGTCTTTGTGTGTGTGTGTGTGTGTGTGTGTGTGTGTGTGTGTGTGTGTGTGTGTGTGTGTGTGTGTGAAAGAAAAATGGAAGTAATATCATTAATAACATTTAGCTTTAGAATCACAAGCTTAAAGTATATACAGTTGAACTTTGTGTATATTATGGGAACTTTTCATAGATTGCCATTCGATTTAGGGAGACTTACTTTTGCTCTAAACCTAATTCATCCAAGTCTTCTGAAAAAAGTTATGTCGTGGGAAGCAAAGATGAAGAAATCCTTAAAATGTAAATATGTCAACCATTTTGGTCCACTTAATGACTGGTACATATTCTTGTACGTACACACACACACACACACACACACACACACACACACACACACACACACACACACACACACACACACACACACCACCACCACCACCACCACCACCAACAACAACAACAACAACCTTGATCTAGTGCAATGTGGGGACTTAATATACACCACAAATAATTATGTAGAGACTCACTCCAAACAATAACAAATACTAGTACCTTAACATTTACACAAACTTACTCTTACCATAACCTAACTATTACCATAGCCATACAACATTTTTACTTTAACATTGAGTGTAAACAGGTTTTGGTTCCTATCCTGTTACATATACCAGTTCACAGACACAAACACACACACCACAAGTTTTAATTTCACCCTTTTCTCTTCTAAAAACGTTTCTTCCATACCACTGCGCAATAAACCACATGTGGGAAAACACATATTATTTTACCCAGGCACGATGTTTTTAATTTACCCTTAATACTTGATTCTATGTGAATGAGAAAGTTCTTTGAACATCAAGACAATGAATGTCTTTGTCAATACTCCATCATTCTGTTGTTTTCTTTAAAATGTCAGATTGGGGATATTTTTGTCCTTCTGTTCATGTTCTATTGATCTCCTAATGTTTCTATTGTTTGTTAAGATAAATCCAATATAGCAGAAGAGTCTGAAATGTCAGTTATAAAATGTCACATATGAGAAATGAGATGTAATTATTGAAATAATTTCCTAGGTTATGTTTAAATATCACACTCCAATGTAGTTCACAGTAATTTTAAATGTTGCTACTAATAACAGATTAATTGTTCATTTTGTCACCTTTATTACCAGTCTGTCAGGTTTAAACTGCTGCTGGTACAACACACTGACAAAGCTGTGTCAACGAGTTCATTTTGGTTGGTTTGTGGTGTTAGTTTTGCTCTGTATCATCTTTTTGTTGAGATGTGTTTCAAGCTTTTTTCCAAGTTAGATTTACATTTAGGGACTTTAATTTCAGTTGCTTTTAAATTACTTGGGAGATTAAAACAATTGTGGTTTGCGGTATTTGATTTGCTTGGACTGTGGTTCTAGTTTTCAGTGTTTTGGGCTGATTTGCAAGGTTTGGATTGTATTCAGTAATTTGGTTTGTCTTAATGAGTTGTAATGATATTGTTTTTCATTGGGTTAATTTAAATGCTTTAGATTTTGTTGATTTCACTAATTGATAGCTTGGCCTAATGTTTATTCTTCGATTTGGTCATTTTGTGTAGTTAAAAAGATCCAAGTATATTAACCCCACATTTAATCTGTAACATGTTTCTTGCAGGTTGTCCACTATCATTTTAGCTATACATTTAATAAGAATCAGAATACTTTATTTACTTTATGTACTTTAAATGTGATAGTAATTAATGTATTTATTTTAGAGAGCTATCTTTGTCTTCTGGTATGACTGATAACTGTTGTAACTACTGAGTGTTTCAACTTGTTTGCCCAGTGATGGACTTGTGACCTGCCCACTGATGGAAGTGTCTCCCTGCCTTTCATGCAATTCACACTGGGATAAGCTTAAGTAACTCTAATTAGGATAAGTATCAAAGAGAAAGAATGAATGAATGGTTGTCTCCCATCTAATTGGATAAACGTTTCAAGCCATCAAACTGGCTAATAATGCTTCACATTAAACTGGCTAATTATTGTCTTTCACATAATATAATAATATACAATATATAAAAATAATAAGTGCTATCTTTAATCTGATTGGTTTATTTGGACTTCCTGGTAATAAACACATTTTTAAAAAGGCATACATGTTAAGAAGGTTTTAATCCTTAAATATTTTCCACATGTATTTAATTAGTGCATTCATCTATTCTATTTTAAATGAAATTTATCTCTGTTCAAAGTCACTCACAAATGTTGCATCATCAAAGTGATGTCATTTCTTTGTAAGAGGTGTCCGCAGTTTGAGGTGGAACCTTCAACTGGCTTCAAAACCAAGGCAACTTCTGAGCTTTTAATCAAGTAATAGTCTACATGGGGAGGAGCACATTTGTTTTACTTGTGTATAATACTTTTTGAAAACAATTACTGTCTGCCATTATATATAATGTTCTACTAATATGTGACACAAATCAATGTAACCCATTTACGCAACTCAGAATGTAAACAATGGATTTATGATTTTTAGTCATATTATTTAATGTTTCTGACTTTGTTTTATTCTGGTCAATGTAAAAGGCAAACTTTTTGTATATAATTTTGTTCTTTTGTCTCTATTTAAAAATCCAAATGTTTATTATAAATGTTTCATAAATACATTCATGTTGAGATATATTTAGCAAAAGTCAGTAAAGATGGTACATATTACATGTGAACTTGCTCCCAAACCTCCCCTCTCTCTTAAAAAATAGGTGTCTTTGGAAAGAATCTATGGTTTGTCTTTCTGTCTTTATCTTCATAAAGTTACTTGCCTTCATTGTTGTGACTGCTAGTTTAAAAACAGTCTTTCCTGATCCCTCATGGTGTTTCTGGTGTGTGTGTGTGTGTGTGTGTGTGTGTGTGTGTGTGTGTGTGTGTTTCAGAGCATGCTACATTTCTTTTTTAGACATGTAAAAGGCGTTTATATGGAACTAAATACGCACAGACATTTGTGGTGAAGGAAGGGTGCTGAATATTTCTCACGGTGTGTGAAGTGTGGAAATTATTTAGTGGCCATATCACCCAGCTGATGTCAGTGGAATCATGATGTCATACCTTATACCGAAAGAGAGACAGACATGCAGGAAAGATTCCATTTTTTCTCTCTCAGTCTTTCCTAGTTTCTTGAAAAAGTTTTGAAAAAAGTACTTTCATTAGTTCCTTGATTACTGCTATAGGACAGAATGGAGGTCAGCCAGTGGTGTGTTATGTTAAACCTGAGTTGAATTTATAATTCCTCCTGACATGTTTTATCAAAGCTGATTTTCAGTGGTTTTATATATGGTTGAATTCCTTTATACGTCTTCATTTAATAGGTATCTTAGATGTTCTGTTCTGAGGTCTGAGCGAATGTGAGAGGTCGATGTCTTTAAAGTGATTTGAATGTGCTATATAGAATTACTTTGTGAATTTAGGAGTTTAATTGTGCTTTTAACCAGAGAGTCAGAAACATCTGCTTCAAATCTGCACCTAATACATGTGTCTGTAAGCGGTAGGTAAATCTTGTGCTGAAACACTTTCAAGCAATTTATTAACCAAATCCACCTGAAATATCAGTATTCTATGTTCCTTTTTGGTCTCATAGGCTTATTTTGATTTACTTTGTCCAGCAGTGTCCTTGTATCTCTTTCCTTATTTCATTTCATTGGTCCTGGAAAATGTTTATCATCTTAGGCATGATATACATGAGAAAAAGATGACCCCAAATATACACAAAACAAAGTGAGGACTACCACTCTACATGCTTGATATATCAGCATTCTAAACATACTTTAGAGGCTGTCTTTGTAAATCAAAAATCAGTAGATATCAGAAAACTCAAACCAGCCTGCCTAGCACCAACAATCATGTCATGGTCAAGATCACATTATTTGCTCATTCAGAGAGTTGATGTGTGCATTACCTGATGTTGCAAAATTTTATTTACTTTATACTGCTGTAAGTGTCAGCACAGGTTTTCCGTATCAGTCCAAAGAAATGTAATTCAGTTACAATTAAATGTGCGAAATTGTATAAATATGTCTGGCTAAGCTGCTTCCCTGCACATTAGGTGCCTGGATAGGTCCCAGTATCGTTTGGGACCATTCACAGGATTGGCTAAAATGTTCTTTGCAAGCAAAACCTGTTGCAGTTATGTAAGCTATAGATGGATGTTAGGACCTTATGCATGAAAAATTGCACTGTGATCAATAACATTGTTTGGAGGTTACATGTTAATATCAGGTCCTGATTCATTTAACTTTGTCCCCTAATTTTCCCTTCATTGAGTGTATATGTTTTATAGCTCAGAATACTAGTTGCTTTTGTGGTATTACATTTTTTATGGCATGTTTACGCTCTTCAATTCGGCCTACTTCATCACTGATACCTAATCACAAAATTCCTTTCCTAGATGTTTTATAGGATCCTATGCATCTTAAAGGAAGATTAAAATGGCTTTGTGCCATTGTGGGACTAATCTGGACCTTTTCTTGTGTTTTGAACCAAGGGATGGAGTCTGACAGCAATTTATGGAATAGCCCAAATAAAGTCGGAGCAATCATAGCTTCCTCAGCACATTACTCCTGAGTGTTTATAAAGTTTTGGATGGTATTCCTTTATTGTCTCATTATCATGTTTATGTAGTAAAGGAATATTTAACGTTGTTTATGTAGTGTGTAAATGTGTGCCTGGTGTTTCCAGATCAGTTATCTCTCATGAGAGGCTCATTCAGTGGAACCATCTGTTGCCTGATGACCTGCTGCTGCCAACACTGTGAGTGTGAGTGTGTGTGTGTGTGTGTGTGTGTGTGTGCGTGTGCATGCATGCGCATGTGTGTATGTGTGTGTGTGTTTGTTTGCATGTGTGCATGCGTGTGTGTTTGGCTCAACTTGAGCTTAGTGATTGGTTCAGTGGGCCAGCACAGTCGGACTCTGGCATGAAGACCTTTCTGTTACTCTGTGTTGGTGTTTGTGTGTGTGTGTGTGTGTGTGTGTGTGTGTGTGTGTGTGTGTGTGTGTGTGTGTGTGTGTGTGTGTGTGAAGCTGGTTAAAGAAATAGTGGCTGGCTTAAGGCCTATGAAGGTGTTATCTGCCAGGGTGGCATTCTTTCTTTCTTTTATTGTGTGTGTTTGTGTGTGTGTGTGTGTGTGTGTGTGCATGTTTGTGTAACACATGGTTTCAGTTCACACCACTTTTCTGAAGCATTGCTATCTCATGTGCTTCTGTTTCCTAAACAAAAGCACTTACACACAGCAGCTGTGCATTTTGCTCTTACAAATGGGTTTATTTGATGTGTTACATCAAAACCAATGACCGTAGCAACCATAGATGAGTTTGGTCAGCCTCTATCTTTCTCTGTCTGTCTGTCTCATTCTCTCTCTCTTTAGGTCACTCTTGCTCTGTCTTTCTGTTGATCTCTCCTTTGTTTTTTCTTTCTTAACAGGAAATGAATCTCTTGGATACATGGCAGCTTTATTTTCAGAGCAAACACCAGGAGTGTTTGATGTAGAGAAGCCATGTGAGTATATACTGTACACTGTGTGTGTGTGTGTGTGTGTGTGTGTGTGTGTGTGTGTGTGTGTGTGTGTGTGTGTGTGTGTGGGTATATGTGTGTAGTAAAAGTCAGCTTTGAAATTCACACTTCCTCCTGGTAAAAAATGTCACGTTCAATCAGCATTAATGTGTCAATACTTACAAAGTTACACACAAATGCACACTACCACACACACACACACACACGAGAACACACATGAACACACTGACACACTAACACACACACGCATTTTGACTTTCACAAGCAGTCACAGTGGGTGAAGAGAACAGTGGGTGAAATATGAGTAAAATTAAATCTCCAAAAGTAAAAATGAAAATTTAAACTTGTATCAAATGTGTGTGGTGAATGAAAAATAAAGTAGTAAAGAATGTAATGTACAGTACTTTGTTTTATATAATAGAATAAAAAAATAAATGAATCCAAATTGCACATGCAACTTCAAAAAACTTAAGAAAATAGGAAAATATCAACTTGATTATGGATTTACAAGTATATGAATTTGTACATTATACCATATGTAATTAGGTGGCATGGTGGTGCAGTGGTCACAACTGTCATCTTACAGCAGTACTTGTTTCTAGGTAGATGGTTTAATTTTCAGGAAAAAAGGTATTGAGAGAATAAATAGTAATCCAGACTTTGTGTGCTACTGACATGTTCTTCATGTGTATGTAAGGGTTTTCTCTAGGAGCCTAGTTTTGTCACGTAATCCAAAACGATTTTGGAAGGTAAAATAAAACATTCAATTTTCCGTAGCTGTAAATGTGTTCATGATTGTGTTTGTATGTATTTCTGTATATAGTCCGTGCAGTTTATTTAGTTTTGTTTAGTTCTTGTCTGCTACTAGTTTGAATAATGCTTGCTTTTGTATAGTCTGTGTGCTGTCTTGTTTATTCAGTATGTTACATGGCATACATGTGTGCACACACTAAGACATATTCTGTATAACATACTTGGTGAATGAAGTGATTCTGCTAAAGTTGCCTTGAGATAATTCTATTTAAAAATCTATTTAAAAATATGCAGGAATTAAAAGTAGTGATATATTGAGTATGGAGCAAATCATGTGATGTTAAAATTAATTTTAATATATAATTTTTTTACATAGTACCACACTTTTTTTTTTTGATTTTTTGAAGAAAATAAAAAGGAGAAATATTTGGGATTGACAGTACATGAATTCTATTTCAGGCTTGTTTCACACTGGGTATAACAAGCTTGTCACTAGAGGCTCAATAGTTAAGGTCATGGACTTTTTATCAAAAGACTGACAGCATGAATCAGGCTTCAATCAACCAGTTGGCTATTGTTTTCATTAGTACGTGATGTCCTTCATCCTTAACTGCCCCAATGTCATCTTCACGATGTAGTTGCATTTTAATAAAGAATCATTATGAAGAAATACACTTTCAAATTAGCTTGATATTGTTTTTCCTTTAGTGTGAATTAATGTTGAAATCTAACTGGTATTTTATTCTAACATTTAATTAATGTTTTTATTGATTTCATTCAATTAATCTAATGTTTTTACATCTAATGTATTAATCTGAATAAAGCTCTCAAAATTAATAGTTTTAATTTATGTTTTTATAATTGTTTTATATAGGTCACTTAGAATTGATCCAAAAAGAAAATCTTTAAAAAAAATTATACAGTTTATTAAAGTTGTTTTTTTTTACCTGCTTGCCCTTCTTATTGATCTTCTGCTTAAAAGTCATATATGAATAGTAAATATACAAAAGTTTATTTCCAACAAAAAACCTTATTTGGTTGCATTCTTAGTGACTAGTTTCCCTTTGCTGCAATAATATTATATGGGAATACCCATAACTACTGTAGCAGCCCCAGACTGTAAAAACATTAACTTACAAGTGGGAATTTTGGACTGTTACTGCAAGCCTCAATTTCTCTGAACAAACCAGAAGTGAGGGAGCTGGCACGGCTTTTCTTGTGGCTGCCAACTTGAATGGGTCATGCCTCCATGGTAATGAAATCATTAAATAATCAGATCCCAAACAGATACTTTGGTTTACATTTCAAGGTTTAATGTATTGCAACTATTCCTGCTCACTTTGCTGGGTGGGTGGGACATATTTGCTGCTGTGTGGTGCTTGTTCATCACCCTGTATTCCTGGAGAGAGTCCAGGTCACTGTGTTACACATGCCACATGTAACCATCTGTCTGTCTCTCATTTCTTGTTCTGTCTTTCTTACACACACACACACACACACACACACACACTATGACACTAACATACTTCATGCTGTCTCACCTTTTTATACACACTAACACAATGAAGAGTGCAAAAAGATTTATCCCCACCCTCTTTTTAGTCCATCACCCTCACCATCACTCCATCATTCTTTCAGTATAGTACTGAATAGAGGGATGTGAACTGAGCATTATGATTGACCTGTAGGCCTCTCTCACACACACTCGAACACACACACACACACACACACACACACCCACACACACACACACACACCTTTATGTAAAGGCCATTAAAGGCAGAAGCACTCGAGGACAGAGCTCAATGGAGCAATAGAGCAGAGCAGGAAAGGCGGGGAGGATAAGAGGTGCCTGTCTCAATTTTGCTCTGTCCTTATCCTTTGGTGCTATTTGGACTGTCTTTCATTCTGTCTGTCTCCTGCCAGAATAACACTGTGTGCAGCATATTGGACTGAATACTGACTGCCCACTTCACTTCTGCCCTTTTTTAATTGGATAATAATAATAAAATTATTTAAATCTGTCTTATTTTCTTTAATTACCATTTAGTTCATTCTATTCCACCTGAGACAAGAAAATAAAGCTGTCCAACTGTATTAAACAAACTTTTAAAATTAAAACTGCAGAGCAATTTTGTTGTTAAAGTGATTAAGATTTTGGAGTGCTTTCACAGTTACATTCATAATACTGGTATATCATGTTTAGCTAGAAATGGATAATCTATTATTACCTTATTATTAGTTACTTCAATGACACAACACAAATATATAATTATTCTGCAAAAAATTACATTACTGTTAGATAATAGGCACAAAGCTACCTGACCTCTACTGCAAACTGCAACCAAAGTATTAAATGATTTTGTTTTATAGGAAAAAGAGTATTAAATACACACAACCAGCCACAACATTTAAACCACTGACAGCTTGTAATACTGTGGCTGATGGCCTGTAACCTTGTATTGGAGTTTTGGGAAGGCAGCTTTCTGATCCAGCATGGTTGGCCTTCATTTTAACTCTGCCAAAAACTTCAAATTAATTTATGTTTTGAATGAACACCCTTACCATTTTATTCATTATCATTAACTAATCTGACAAATAGTTTTTTAATGGAGTTACAAACTTACATTTCAAAATCCTGTAGAAAGACAACTTTAAAGAGTGTTGGTATGGGTTCATAAAAGGGGAATACCATACTTCTGGAAGGGGATTTTAGTCAGGGCTGTTCAAAATTAAATTACCAGATGAAAGAAGTAAAAAATGTTATGAACTACACAGAAATGACAAGTGTGAAAGTATATTTAGTTTAATCTAAATTGCACAGAATGTGAAAACCTAATTGGTGATTTATCCCTTTTATTACCCCTAAAATTAGTATTCACAAAATATTTTTTTCAATTACACACATTAAGGGGTTTATGGACTTTGGACTGGCTGAAGTTTCAGAACTGTAAAGGCTCTGGTATTGTTTCTTTTTGCTAGTCTCCTATTTTCATTCTCTTTTTTTCCTCTGTGTCTTACTTATTCTGTTTCCATCCGTCTTTCTCTCTCCACTCTGCTCAGCACACGTCAGGTAAAAAATATATACAATCTAAACACACTAATGGTAACTTAAGTTGAGGTGGAATCCAGAACAAATGTGTGTCTGCGGTAAATTGGCTACATGAACTATTCTGTTTTTCACACTTACGGGAGGTTGATAACACCACCATGCTGCTGCGCTGCAGTAAGCAATTGTTTCACTGATTAAATCCACATGTGGACTTGCACACAGACCTCCGTTCTGTAGTGTAGCGTTTATTATGTCTCCAAAGCAATGTTCACTAAATGAGTCATTCTTATTAATTAACGCCATGATGGGCTGAAAATAGAAACTGTGCTCATGGGGTGGGTGTGTGTGTATGTGTGTGGGTGTGCATGTGCACATATGATGGGAATGAGGACGTAAATCCTGCATTGTTGTTCACTTGGTGCAGATAGTATCGATGGAACAAATCTCATGCCAGTCAAACAAACACAGTTATAACCACAGCAACACCCCACATACATACACAGATATATCCACAAACACACACAAGTGAAACTATGCATGCCGGTTCTACCACATGATTTCCAACGTTACCATCACACTCAAAGTTCCCACAATCCACACTAGCACCTCCTCTGTCTGGCTCACTGGCTGCATCTCTAGGTCTTGTGTTAATCAAAACAACAATAAATTGTGTTAAAATAATACAAGTCATAACAGTGACTCACAAGTTGTTGTAATGGAGAAGATGAATTGTATCAGCAGTATTTTTAAGTCATTTTCCTTTTAAAAGTTTAAGCTGCTGTTATATGTGCAACAAATGTGTAGGACGAACAGAGAAAAAGCAATGTTTTATATTATTATAATTTTGTAAAGCATTTCCTGTTATTCAGTATCTTCAGCCTGGAACTCACTTCTTATTCATGGCAGCACAAAGTCTTCTATTTCCCACAAATTAACATGTACCAAACCTCATATGCATTTTACAGTATATAAACCCATTCTCAGAAATGCTGGGGTACTTTCTAAAATGCAATGATAACTAAAAGCTGTAATTTGTAATTTTACTTGAAACTGTATTATTATTATTATTATTATTATTATTATTATTATTATTATTATTATGTTCACCTCTCAGCACTGGGGTTCCAGGGTCAAGTTCAAGTTGTTTATTTATATAGCACGTTTTACAATAGTACATTTTCACAAAGTGACAGTGTTATAAGCCTGAACTCCTTAAAGAGCAAGCCGAAGTGACAGTGGCACGAAAAAAGTCCCTGTTAAGTTTTTTTTTACTTTTTTAAAATAAATAGTATAGTATAAAATAATATACTTTTCACCATGATTTAACCATTCAAACACTATAGACAGTAACCACTGAAGTGCAGCAAGTCTAAAAAAATTAACTTACTAACTTAAGTTAGAATTATTTATTATCAGTTGGAGAACCATGACACCACATCTTTGCCTGACAGGCATCTGATGCAGTTCCCATCGGTGCTGGTTAAGCACTTTAAATAATTCAAATAATTATTACAAATAATCAACAGCATATTGGTTAACACCATGGCCATCTATAAAAATTCAGATTTCAGGAGTCTATTATATTTCATACAGGGTTAAGAGTCAGTTAATAAGGCTGAATAAGACTTCCCATAGATTTGCAACTGCCTGGCCAATTCATTGTGGAAACTTTGACTGTGCATGTTTGTAACTGCAATGACACTGCAAACTTTAAGTATAATTTGCGCAATTGCTATAATAATAAAAGCTGAGACAATAAGCTCTGGACTTAGTGGCTCCAGTGGAAAAGGTGGTAGCCCAGATTATGGCAGTAATGCCAATTACTCTTGTCCCTAATTCAACAGCCACAACAAGAGATTCCGGAGAAGTTGAGATTTCACAGACAGCACGGAATAAACGTAGCAAATTTTTAGGGCTAGTGGCTTCTAAGTTAGAAGGCAGGTTTGGTTGGCTCACTCTGCACTGTCTGAGTCTCATAAAACCACTCAGTGTACTTCACTCTTTGGACACATGTTTGGCATGTAGTCCAGAATCATTAGACTGTCACCTTTCCATTTCAGAAACACCATAAAACACTGAAATGAGGGACTTGCCTTTAAACACTCGTTCAACAGCATATGGGTTCCACAAGTTAACACATGGTCTTTATGATTCTGAAGCAGAGGTAAGAAACCTTTTACCCACAGGGGCCAGATTAAAATTTCCATATCTGGTCACAATAATGTACAAAGTAACATTATTTGACACAAAAGATCCCGGTGCTTTGTAAAACTATAAAAGTGAACTATATAAGAAGACAGAATCACTACCAGGGATTTAAATAATACTAAAAAATGGCTGACTCATTATATAGTGCACTATATATGTAATAAGACGTGATTTCTCAATTAGGTGCAGAGTACCACCAACAAGTGCATGAAGCCCAAAAATGTGGTCAGTAAAATTCAGAAAATGACTGGGGAGGTATATACAGCCCTTTAGCTGGAGGCTGTTTAGTACTGTTTAAAAGTATGTATTATATTATGTTTTAAATCTAATTTGTAAACTAAGCAAACAATACAAAAGAATTTCATTCAAGCTTACACATGGCTAATGAAACACTCTTAAATCTGAAACTAAAACTTTTTATATTGTTACAAAATTCACAGTCAGTGGAAACACTTTATGTCTGTGTTGTTTAGAACTATCCATCCATCCATTTTCTTCTGCTTTATCCTATATTAGGGTCGCGGTGGGGTTTCCCATGCCCATCCAGAGGAGACCGTTTCGGGCGCTGGGCAGATACACCCAGGACAGGGCGCCAATCTATTGCTGGGCACACACTCACTCACACAGACACACACACATACTGTACACACTCTATATGGGGCAATTTGGAGAACTCAATTCAATTGATCCATGTTTTTTGACCTGTGGGAGGAAACCGGAGAACCTGGAGGAAACCCACGCAGACACGGGGAGAACATGGAAACTCCACCCAGATGGGGATTCGAACAGGGAATCCCTATTGCTGAGAGGCGAATGTGCTAACCACTAAGCCACCGTGTTTAGAACTAGTATATTCATTCATTATCATCTGCTTTATCCTAGTATATTCAAATTTAATTTTATATTATACAAAACTCTATTGTTTTTGACAGATGTGATACAGATTTAATTTCGGTAAATAATTTTTCATTTAAATCTTCATTTAAATGAAAATAAATCTTCATTTATTCCTTGCAGGTGAAGGCATTTTCATATTAAAACCAATGGTTTAGGAATAGTGGATTGGTCAGATGTCCACATCATTTTAGTCATGTGGTCTAAATTTAAACCTACCCTAAAAGTTTATATAAATAACTAAGCATGTACTTCTTACAGACAATAAAAATAATTTATTTGCATCTTCTGTCAAGTATCAACATAAAAATCAACAAAATAATACCCACAAAAGTTACAAATCTTCATCCTGTAGATGTATGCTATGAAAGAATATGATTAGTATCACGATGATGTTGTATTACCAGAACAATCAAAAAATAGGTTGGAACACCAAGAACTGAACTGTTTTTAAAAAAATAATGGACAAGGCGGAGGCAAAAAAGCATTTCAATGTAAAATAGAGCAGTGTTTTCTTCGCTAAGGCCTTTATTATCTCATGAAAAGGATTTTGTTAATGGGTGTTATCCTTTTCCATTCTTTACTTATAACTCATCTCTTCTTATTCATCTTAAAAACATTCAACTCTTCATTATTTTATGTAAGCATTTTTGTAATACTCCACCTTCTCAGATTAATTCGTAAAAAAATCCATAGTTAAATAACAACATTCTATTTTGTTGACTGTATGAAGTTGAATGTCAAAGAATAAATTATTTTAAAGTATTTAATATTTAATGTTACAGAGCTTTATTTTTCCACAGGACATAAATTATACTGTGCTAGTGCTGATACCTAAACTAGAACTAGTTTAACATGTATGCATTTCTTTTAAAATACTGTATTTTGGCCCCAGCATGGCTCCGTAAAGCTGCTGTACATCTGACCAGTGCATTAAATCCAATGACTGCAATTCCAGAGAGGTTGTGTAAATTGGATAGTGCATACTTGTGTTACCATGACAGAAGTCATGGTATTTATTTATTTCCATCAAGTCCCTAATATAAATTATATGCATTTGTTAGTCCAGAAAAATAACAGAAATTCCACAACATGTGGAGGTTTTCAAAACCTCACAAACAGCAGGCTGGTTTTCAAAAACAACTATAGCACTGATGATTTCGCACCACCAGGTAAAAAACAGCATTCAGACACATTGATGTTCCCTTCTCTCAACCTTCTTTCCCACTGTATATATACTTTATTCTCCGTTTGTATTTTGTCTTACAAATAGATATGTGAAATAAGCAAATAAAGTGTAATGTAAGGCTTGTGTCATGCTATATTAGCAGGTCAGGTTCCTTTAAACACCACTGGAGCCATTATCCACAAGTGGAAAAAACATCACTCAACCATCAATTGGATACACAGAGGAGCTCCTTGCAAGATTTCCGACCAGGCAGTCAAAAAGTTAGCCAGACGACCAACACAGGAGCCAAAACCCTACCTGAGCATTGTAAAAGATTTGTTTCTTTTTCCATTTATTTAATAAATCCCCCATTCATTACTTTAACATGGCCTTTCATCGCACTTAACATTTTACATCTGTTTAATTACATTTGTTTAGTAATTAAAATGTTAATTAGCAAAATGATATGTGCCTGAGTACTATATCATGCATTTTGACACAAACAATCAAATCTGTGTGGATCTGAGTATTGTGGTTTCATGTTTTATTATAGAGCAGGGTGTCAGATGCAAACCTTTAAGAGTAGTTTCTAACTGGGTGTTTAAGCATAATTATAATCTGGCACAGATACAGTGCTTTTGCATGAGAACTTAGCTCAGTACATTGTAGTGTAATCAGAAACCATCATGTTTTAGTTTTATTTGATTCACCATCATTAATCTTTCATCCTCAACAACTTGGTATGCAAACACATAAATAGCTCCCAGTTGATAATGAAGCAGGGTTTCAAACAAAATCAGTCATACCATAAAAGTGCATTTCACTGCCTGTGGAAGGCGGGAGGCAATCCAAGGCTCTTGAGCTGCTCTTTTAGCTCCACTTCAATGGCTCACTGAATAACAATTTTCTTTAAACCTTTTGTCATCATAACTGTAGGGTTAGCCATTCAATCATAAAATCATCCCTTTGTGTAACCTGTACACTAAATAAAACTGATGTTAACACTTTTGTGAACTAAAATGTGAGTCATGTGCTTCCCTATGACCCCCTCTGTCAGCTTCAATAGTGTTGTTTAAGTAGATCATAAGTAGGCTACTACAACCAGATTAACAATTGAATGCTTATTTAGATTTATAAGTCATGTAAATATGACAATAAAACCTTGTGACGTGATACCATGGCTTAATCCAGCCATGAAGGTCGTGGCAGCATAGCACCCTGCTGTACTGCATCAGGTTCTCCTATGATTAATTCGGCCTTTTGATGCATCTAAAGATACTAAAGATACTAAAGATACTGAGTGTTTACATAGCACTTTTTTGGGAGTCAGGTTTAACACTTTGCTGGGCATACCACTACTGTTTCTGTTCTGCTTTTTTTTTTTTTTTTTTTTTTTTTTTTTTGGCACTTAAATTTTTTGATCGTGCACATGAGGCAGGGAGGGAAATGCAGCACACGTAGCACTACATCTCCACAGTCCACCAGTCATGCTGAATAGAAGGCCAGCTTTGTGCAGTGAGACTGTTGGCCATTGGCAGAAACCGAGTTGGTCGGCTCAGATCATCATGTACTCCTTTTTGCTTTTTGTTTCTTAAATGTAGGGTGCACATACTCTCTGAGGTAAACATATGTGTACCTGTGCAGTAGAATAGCAGTGGCACCTGAATTATGGGGTGGTTATTAGAGTCATGTGTGCATCTGAGTTAACTTTTACCTCTTTACGGGGTGTGTAGGATGTATATGTGCCTTGAGGTATTTTTTTTATATAATTTTCATTGAATAAACCTTCATAAATGATTATTTGTCTCTTGTGTTCTGTTTCATATGTTTGGGTCCGAGATGTCGACATTTACAATGTCAAGCCTCACAATATTGCAAATTAGACAGCTGGATGTACAGGTAAAAGTGCATTATCCCACTTCATACACTGACTAGGGTAAAACTAGAATTAAAAAAAATATTTTAATGTAATGCCTTACAATTCACGGCTACCAATATATTTTATTAAATTACATGCATGTTTCTTTTATTTATATTTATTGAAGTGTCACTAACCTAGCACTTTTTAAATAAAACCTCTTTTAATCATTTTGCATTGTTTTGTTCCATGTCTGCTTTAGGGGTCTCCTGTTTGTACCTTTTTGCTAATCAGTAACCTTTTTTCCTATGGCCTTAGAAAAAGTTTCTTGTAAAAACATACCCCTGAGTGATTTTATTGTGCTTATAGAATGGTACTTGCCAACAATTACATATTTGATGCAATCTACAGGGTGGTAACCTCTGTTTCATGTCTCACCACTATGATTATTTGTCTAACAGCATGCCAACAAAGGGAGCGAGACAGTGCAACAGAGACAGGCACAGACCTAAACCAGCTGGAAACTAAGGGAAACTTTAAAATATGATTATGATAATGTGTTTAAGCTTCTTAAATGTGGTTGTTTTTCAACATAAGGTTCTTCGTGTTTTTCAGCAAGAAATCTTTTCCTTTGGTTTGCTCCTTTATTGCTTAAAAAAAAATAAATGCCTACTTTTTTCAACTGAAACTATATGACCAAAATATATAGACATAAATCCTAATGATCGAGTTCCAGCTTAATCTGTTAGTTCCAGGAAAGTGAGAACTTAATGGTACTGCTTACAAAGACATCTTAAACGATTATATAATTTCTACTTTGTGGCAGCAGTTTGCTTTGATGAGCTTGGCGTGGTGGAACACTGTAAGCCCACACTGTGCCCTGACTTTATCCACTTTAAGATTTGGATTCGTGAATTAGAACATTAATTGCTGTAAAGATCTACATAAGGGATGTAAATGTTTTTTTGTGTGATAGAGCACATGTTTTGAATGCACTCCAAAAGCTTGTGAAAGGGATTTTCCGATGAGACAGAAGATAAGGTTGCAAACATTTCTTAAATGATTAATTATCATGCTGAGTTGGACATAAACTTTTGGTCATATAGAATATACCAGAGATCCTGGTAAATATAAAGATGTCGGTTTATTTGATTGATTTTTACTGAGTAATTAAAGTTGGTGGTCTTGAGTAACACTGATGTTACTCTTGCTTGAGATAGTATTTTGTGCAGTCATTTGCTTTCTGGCTCTGGTTTTAATTCCTTTCTCAGATGCTTATCATTATGTCATATTGGAATTGTTTTTGTCTCTCTTCCCGACCACATTTGTATTTTATTTGATTTAGGTTCCTTTGGTGTGTCTGTTAAAATTTTTAATCGGAGTTTCTGTTTTTCCTCACCCTGGCTGCTAGAGAGAGGACATATATCTTAGGGTGACAAATACCCTACACTACTGTTGGCTGAAGAACACGCGCTGCCACATAATGAAGATAATTCAGCCAGACCATTGGCACAATTTAGCTCAAGGCTAGTGGAACACTTTGCCCCGAACGCCCCCGTTTTAAGAAAAGTGCTTCAGACAGCAGCTCGGCCTCCAAAGTTAAGCCAAGTGTATGACCTCATGTTGTAGCTTACACAGCTTCAGACTAATATGTAATCATGTCCAAAACCTTCAATGTAATTAAATTCAATTCAATTTTATTTGTGTAGTGCATGTAATAGAAACTGTCAGAAAACAGCTTTATAGAAATCTCAGCCTAGGTCCCTAACAAGCAAGTCAGTGATGACAGTGAATAGGAAAATCCTCTGAGACGGCAGAAGGAGGAAACCGTAAGATGAAAACACTGGGGAATCAAGTTTCTCATGGGACACCATAAAAGATGCAAAGATAGTGCCTCCATGATGAGTTATAACACAATTTAGTTATGGTTATTTAATAAGTTGTTGTGAGATTTAGTGACATTGATAATCATGTATTTTAAATATCATTTCAAACAAGTTATATGTATGAAATAAAAAAATCAGTAGCAACTACAGCAACATGGGAATTTCCAAACTGATTTGTAACCATGCAACCACAAAATGGTCTGTCTACGTACATCAGAATTTTGAGAACCTCAACAGGTAGACATAAAAACATTCTATTCTATTATATTATGTATACAAACAAAATGGAATGTAACAGGTGCAGCAATTCATGTACTTGGTGATCAACAGAATGGATCATCTTTACAGTGTATCTGTCACACTATCTAGATTGTTTACCTTGTATCATATGACAAAACTTTAAGAGTCTCCACAACACAATTTTGATGTGTTTGGTTTAAATGCTGCCTTGGAAGAGAGAAAGAACTGCCTTGGTTACAGTCACTCCCAATTCTTCTACAGCATATAGCAACCCCATATCATTTCAATAGCTTCCTTAATTATTTACATGCTAATTTACCTTTTTTTTTTTTAGAGTGGGGAAGACAATTTTGTACAATATATACCGGTCGAGAGGATGTCAAACACTTTAATACACAGTGTTGTTTTTACTTAAACTAATGGTATCAAAAATACTTGCTGTGCAATTTTCATTCAATTACAAGCAATAAACGACCCAATCAATCAAAAATGAATTAACCACATATAACGAAGTGAAATCTGAGCGGGTTGGAGAAAGTGACGTCTTTCATTCTGAACTGCACTGCATAAATATTCAGAACCTGATGCAAAGCAGGTTTCATTGTTTGCAAAAGATTCAAAGAATGAGTCATGCTTAATCAAAACATGATTTAGATGCACTGTGTGTTTAAAGGACAGACATTATTTTGGAATGATTGAAACCCCCTTTAAAAAAATGGGACATTTTGTGCAATGCAATAAAAACATGAATGTATATGTTACATTATCCAGAACAAATTAACGAGAATATTTACAGTTAGGAAAAGGTTTTTACTGGTTAACTTGATTCAATTTCATAAATACAAGCCCATTTAAAATTGAATTCTTACAACACCCTCCAAAAAATGTTGGGACAGAGGTCTGTTTATCTGGTAATTACATTTTTTAATGTTTAGGAGCTGTGGATGTTTATTTCTGAAGTTTTGCAAGAAAATTCTTTCCTTATTTCTTAGAGCTTACAGTAACTGAGCCTTTATTATTCTGCTTTCATCATAATGCTATTATCTGTTACTAATACTATAAAATGTTTTAAATGGTGTTACAAGAAAAAAATATTTTGCGCTTAACATAATTCAAAATGATATATAAACAAGTTGGAGCTTGTCAGTGAAAATATTGTAATCTTTACATCGTACCCTTTATTTAAATATAAAAGTTCAGAAGAATGTACAGGGATTTGGGTTATTTTGCAATTTACAAAACAGTCACAATTTTTATTTAAAAAAATGTTGGGATGCATGTCATTCATGAGGTTTTAAGAAAGAAATTTTTGAATGAAAACTTGGATATCTGAAAGTTTATCTACTGCGGCTGGAACAGCTGTTAATTACTGTAAACAAATGCCATTCATTAACGGACCCTCATTATGTCTTACTCTCTGAAGAACTTGTTTTACACTGAATCTGTTCACAGGTGCTTAAGATTTCCATCAGATTGAGCAGTACTCTATCTCTCTCTCTCTCTCTCTCACTGACATACTCACCCGCATTCTCTGTACTGATAAGAAGTAATTTACTCATTTCACTCAGACACTCAGACATCCAATTTGAAATAATTGTTTGTGTATGTCTGTGTGTGTTTGCCTGTATAGTTCAAGCTTCATTAACACCAAAATGCATGTGATGATAGTGGCGCCCACACTCAAAAAATGTAGCAATAAAACGTTGTCTGATTTGCAGTTGAGTATAAAAGTTAAGATTAAGTTTGCTATTCCAAAGCTTCAATTAGCAACAGTTATGCAACAGTTGGTGGAAATACCCTTCGAAAATAAAACCACACGTCTGTATACAGTACTGCGGATAAATGACTAGTTAGATACATTTCTGCTAATTCTTGCATCATGGAAGTGGGTCTCATTTGTTTCAGCTGCATTCTGCACTCTGACAATGACCGCAGACACATTGCCGTCATTCATTCATTCCGTTTCTAAGACCGACTTTGTCCACCATACCTTGGAATTTAACCCTGCATATTTTTGTTAGGCGAGAGTTCTAACTGAGAGTACACTGAGCAACTATCTGAGCTAAATCATTTAACAAAAAACAGCTTAATATAATGAAGAACGTTCTGCAACAAATGGCAAATGGTATGACTAACATCACATACCTATGTGAATGCAACTTTTATTATCTTTACAAGTGCCATGAATGTTTGCACACTGCTTGACGTGTGTGTGTGTGTGTGTGTGTGTGTGTGTGTGTGTGTGGAATATTTAAAGAGTAAAACCACTAAATCGTTTTCAAATTAAACTCATTAAATCTTTGTCAAATAAAAACACATTTGAAGATCATTAATCAGCAATATCAAGGTAAAAGAAAAAAAAAATTTAATTGACAGATTATACTGGGGGGGGGGGGGGGGGGCTGATTTGGCAAGTGTGTGCATGAAAACACAATGTCATAATATCACTGACTGAACTTTAACCTCTTAGCATCCCTCAGGTGCATTCCTTAAAGTTATTTCATCAGAAATATCTTCTTCTCTCTCTGTCTTGCTTATCTTTCTAGCTTAGTCTCACTCCCTGCCTTTTTGTCTCCATCGCTTACTTTCTCTGTTGTTACTTTCTCCTTTCATCTGGTAATTTCTATTAACCTTAGTTAAGGTCATATATATATATATATATATATATATATATATATATATATATATATATATATATATATATATATATATATATATATATATATAATTAGCATAAGAATATACCATTTTTATACCATTTCATTTCAACTCTTCATGCTTTACAGTGGAACAGCACATGGTCAGAATTTGATTCATAGTTTTGTAAATTTATATACTCATTTAAAACAGATAACATTTTACCCTGGCTAACACTGAACTTGCTTCATAGAGCATTTTTGATTAAATGCTCTGTGGTAACATCTGGTACAAGTTTAATTGACATTAGAATAGCTGACTGACTAACATTAATGCAAAGGATGAAGGATCCCCACCCAGGTTTAATAGGGAGACAAGTGGGGAATAGGGAAACACCCTGGACGGGTTCCCGGTCTGTCACAGGGCAGACACACAGACGAAAACATTTCAACAAACGATCACACCTGGGACTATTTCATTTTGCCAGTTCTCTGAGAGAACCTTGGAATTTTATTCATCCATTATCCTAGTAGTGTCGCGGGAGGGCTACCACATGCCCATCCAGGGGAGACCATTTTGGGTCCTGGGCAGATACACCCAGGACAGGGCGCCATCTATTGCTTGGCACACAATCATTCACAAAAACACACACAGACACACAAATACTCTATATGGGGCAATTTGGAGCATGGAATTCACCTTGATCCATGTTTTGGACTGTGGGAGGAAACCAGAGAACCTGGAGAAAACCCACGGGAAGAGCATAGAAACTCCACCCAGAGTGGGATTCAAACCGGGAATCCTCAGCGCTGAGAGGCGATTATGCTACCCACTAAGCCATCTTGCCGCCCAGAACCTTTAAATTCCTATATAAAATCTATTCAGATACTAGAAGAACGTCAACTCCACCACTAAAGAACAATGTCCATTCTGCTCAAGAGATGAACCTAGGATCTTGCTGTGAGGATGAGAGTGTTTAATGCTGTGAGCGTGTGCTGCTCTAAACTTGTGTTCTGCCAACTCAAGCGAGCCCACGTTACTCCACTACTCATCTCTTTACATTCATTTTCCATTCCTCTAGCTACCTTTACTATGTGTACAAGTTATGGAACCATCTCATTTATCGTTTTTTGGGGCTATACCAGGTCCCAGTGCTGGCAGTACTCCCCCTGTAGGTCAATGTACTGCTTGTTGGTGTGAGGTTGGTGACAGTAGCACCTGTTTGTCTCTGGAATTTTACTTATTCTGTTCTGCAGCATGAGTACACAGGATGTTGATGGTTCCAACTGTAACTGTAACCCAGTTGGTCTGAGGCTGGGCTTTATCACTCCTCTTATTGCAGCATGACTCACACCAGTGTGTTTGTTCAAAATGTGATTTAACAAAAGCCATTCTGTCAAATGTAATGCATTTCTTTGCAATGATTTTCTTGACTCTTTGTTACTTTAACAAGATTGATTGAGCTGTTCAGGGTATGAGGGTGATTAGTATTATGATCGTTTACTCGAGACATTGTATTTCACTTCATTGTGGTGTGAAATGTTATTAAAGACTTTCCCAACTTACAAGCACAGCACATTAGTTTGAACGGCTTAGTTTGGCTGAGTTAATCATTTTAGATATTGTAAAAAGAAGCTTATCTCATTTTAAGAATTAATGGTTTGAATGTTTTTGATTGAGAACTTCTTATTATCATTATTATCATTAATGGCCAATGGGGTCTTCAAAACAATATTAATGACACTGTTAATTCTTTCAGACTCCAGTTCTGATTTCTAATTGAAACCCACTGGCATTTTAAAAACCTTGCTGAGGACAGTGAGGAATGAGGTTAATGCTTCTCCCTCAAAACTAATATTTGTTTTTAAATTTAATTTTAATAATTACAAATTTCTGTCAAACGAGTTTTCTAAGAAACGTTGCTTAATTCCCCAGTAGTCAAATTTACATTGTCCATGGTTTAATCGTTTTCAGATTTTTATTTAGTTAGAATTGTACATCCTGTGCAAACTTGACTAACCATATCTTGTGCTTACAAATTTTTTAATTCTTCTTTATTTTTGCAAAGTCTCTGTTTTTTCTGTTGGTCTTTTTCAACACTAATTTCATTTGAATACCATAAAAAAAAAATTATGGTATGGTGGCTTGGTTAGCAGTGCAGCAGTTAGCATCTCCTCCTCCCAACAAGAAGGTGCCAGGTTTTATTGCTGATTGAGATGAAAAATTTTCCTCCCTGTGACTTATATGGGTTTATTTCAGGAACTTAAATTTTCTTTTATATTCTAAAGATTATATATGGATTATTTATAGTTATATTGGAGATACTAAATTACTCTTATTGCTCATTGCTATTCATATCAGGTTATAGCCAACGATGCAGTCAAAATATTATCCCTTACATACACTAGCAAAAATCGTTTCAGTACTATACTATGCTGTGTACCACTGTGAGGAGTGAAAAAATTAAACATCACATAAAAATATGAAAGACTTCATTTCATATTCATTTACAATAAAGTAAAGTGCCCGATTCTATCTATTGTCTCATATAAACCCCTTTAATTGTACACGTCTAGAAATAATAGGTGCCAGTAAAGGTTGCAGTGGAAGAATTGTTTTGATGACCATATAGATGAAAGGCTTTTTGAACTGCACAGCTTTTTCATCATCACAAAGTACCTTGAAATAAACATTTTTAATGGACGTGATTCTTCTATTCTTTGTGGGATCAACAAACGTCTGCTGTAAACCAGAAGCGTTTGAACCATCATACTGCTTCAGAAGGCTTTTCTGCCATGTTTATGTGAACATGGCAGAAAACCGTTAAATAGGTGCAGACAAAAATGCATGAACTCCTTCTTACTCTTATTTACTATGCAGCCAAGGTTCTGTTTTTAAGTGTTGCTGTGTGGTTCAGATGATGAGTCTGTCCAAACACATAATTATTTCCCTGTGGCTTGATGCAGTCAGGTTCAGTTCCTGTTCATGCACTAAGGTCCCCTCACAGCAGCACATTTCACAGGGCCTGCAAATAACTAATCTTCATGTCTCTCTCAATTTCTCTTTCTGCCTCTTTCACTTAATCAGTGCTATATTGGCATGAACGCTACAGATCGCATTACTGCCAAAGCAAATAGGGCAAGTAAGAAAACAGACTCCTTGACAATATCAGTGCATGAGGAAGCAGCCATATGACTACAGTTGTGCACACACACACAACATAAAAACAAAGGAACAGAAATAACACTCTATTGTAAAGAAAAAAAAGGTTTCAGTGGTCTGATGAGGACAGACCTTTTAATTTAAAGGAAGGTTGCTGCTGTAATTGATTTTATTGATCGGTTCTTTTCATCCCTTCTTGGTTCCTGTCTAAATAAAAATATCTAATCTCTTCATCTTAATCTTCTTCTAGGGTTGCAAGGGTGTTCCCCATGCCCATTTGGGGGAGAATGATTTGGGAGCTAGGCAGATAAACACGGAGCAATGCACCACTATCCTACTGTGCAAAACACTACACTACACTACCATGCCACCCCTTGCCTCATTTGATATATGCATTGCCTTTTCTGTTCAGGTAAATGATGTATAAATCTGGGTTATAAAACAATGCTGGTCTTGACATAATGAGTTTTAATGACTGGGCCACGTAACCAGCTGGGGCACTTGTTTCAGGTTTTACTGCTTGGGTCTGTCAGAGTACAGTACAGTAATCTTTTCCTGCCCTGCAGGTTCTGCTTTGTGCTTTTAGTGTCATTTTAGCATCTTTTTATTCAATTACTAAGTGTAATGTAGTAATGGAGTAATAACTGTAGATACACTGCATGGACAAAAGTACTGGGACACCGACAATCGTTTTAATGACATTCTTTTCACAGTTGGTCTTCATTGCATCTTCGACTTCAACTTTTCTTAGAAGATTTTCTACAAGGTTTAAAAGCAATTTATGAATTTATACACTAATGTTACACAAAAGAGACTGGCTTACAATCTCTGTTCTTTCCAATAATGTTTGATGGGATTGAGGTTAGGGCTCTGTATGGGTCAGTCAAATTACTTAATTACTTAAAAACTCGCCCAATCATGCTTTATATATATCAAGTCTTTGTGGTAGATATGTGTCTTGAGTTGTTTCTTACAGATGCTAAATGACTCAGCTTTACGGTGTTGAATGATATGGAGTGAGAATTAACACCAAGGTAGGATTGAATTCAACAGGCGACATTTATCACTTAAGCAAAGTAAACGAGTTGGAGTGTATTTTGGAAATATAGATTGAATGTAAGAGAGGGGCAAATCCAGTAATTTTCCAGTAGCCCAGAGTCAGTGCCTTGTACTGAATGTGAGCAGTAATGGAGTGACATGAGTTCACTTGGATGGTTGAACACAAGTCAGGCTGCAGAGTTTTAAATCAGTTGTAGAGGCCTGATTGCGCAAGCTGGGAGACCGGCAAGCAATGCATTACAGTAATCGAGAATAGGATAAGGACTTGAACTAACAGCAGAGTAGCATGTTCAGTCAAGAAAGGTCTGATCTTTGCGATGTTGTTCAGAAAGACATAAAGTATGCTATAATATTTAAAAATATTTATATTTAAAGTACAATAGTCATATAAATACAGAAATAGCAAAAGTGACAGTGGCTTTACTTTTTACTTCCACAATGCACCGAACCCCTATTACTGCCCCTCCCACAGGTGCTGAGTCAATGGAAGGGGGGACCCATGTAGCTTTTCGGGCAGGGCCCTGTAGGGCACCATGGGAAAGTTGCCGCCAACCAGACGCTCGCTTGCGAACCCCTCCCCCAGGCCTGGCTCCAGGGTGGGGCCCTGGTGACCCTAATCTGGGCAGGGTACACGATTTCCTGCTGTTTTTCTTCATAGGGGTTTTCACCACCTAGAACCAATTTGCCTTGGGAGACCCTACCAGGGGCTTTTGCTCCGGACACCATAGCGGCCAAGATGATTCAAGTACGTGGACTCTTCCACCACGATAAGATGGTGATCCAAGGATGAGTAGTAAGAGATACTACTCATAGAACTACTATAAAATGTCAAATCACTGCCTCTTGTGAGTGCAAAGGGCGTTAAGAGCTGGTGTAGGTGGTGAGTAGCAGCAGCATCTCCAAGACAAAAGCTGATTGCGTCAAATAAGGTAAAAGGACACCCATCAGAAAAACCTGGGACGAATTAATAGGGCAGTAGTTAGTGAATGGGTGGGTTAGAATGAACAGGGATTTTTATTCTCTCTCTCTCACTCTCTCTCTCTCAGTAGGGGCGGGGAAATGGGCGGGGCTGTCTTCCAGGCGCGCACGTGCAGCAGGTTTCGGGTCAGACGCGCCGTCGCTCGCTCGCAGTTGCAACAGTGTGCTTTTGCTGAACGACAACTTTCTAAACAGAGACTCCACGCAGAGATTTGCGGCTTTTTCTAAACCTGGATTCTTCACCTCTATTTATGTCAACTGGTCTGAAGGCGATCGCGCACGCACCCACGCACACAGCCTCCCCAAACCCCCCCTTTAGACCCCGAAACGCTCCTGTAGTCGGACCGGATTGTACGGGATTCGGCGCTGGCTGCTTCTCTAAGTGAAGACGCGTCAGGTGCCGCTGAAGGACGGACACACACACCCACACCCACACACCCACACCCACACACACTTCTCCACGCGCTTGGAGCGTCAGCTGACTGGAGCGCGATGATGCCCGACGCGCGCGCGCGGGACGACTCTTCGGCGTGAAGGTGCGACTGTGGAGCGCGCGCTCGTCTGCGCGAGGGGAGCGAGTGAACGGCTGTGATTTAGTGAGGGAGACTGACAGGTTGAACGGATTATTTAACTTTTTTTTTTTTTTTTGGATCAGAGGGTGTTTTTATTTTTGGCTTTTTTGTTTGTTGGACGCATTCGCACTCCGCATCCCGGTCTGATTCGAGTTGCTGGATAAAAAGCAAGCGTGCGGGATAAAGGAGGAAGGATGCGCGTCTGGAGCGCGGCGGTGTGCGTGGCTGCGGCGCTCGCGCTGCTCGGGGCCGGCGGCGGAGGCGGCGCGCGGGCGCAGCTCTGCCCGGCTCAGTGCTCGTGCGTCGGGACCACCGTGGACTGCCACGCGCAGGGACTGCGGAGTGTCCCCAGAGACATCCCGCGCGGCACTGAGCGTCTGTGAGTGCAACACACACCAACACACCAGGGCGCGCAGTTCATTCATTCATTCATTCATTCATTCATTATCTCCCGCTTTATCCTCTATTAGGGTCGCGGTGGGGTTCCCCATGCCCATCCAGGGGAGAACGTCTCAGGCGCTGGGCAGGTACACCCAGGACAGGGCGCCAATCCATCGCTGGGCACACACTCACTCACAGACACACTCTATATGGGGCAATTTGGAGAATTCAATTGACTTGATCCATGTTTTTGGACTGTGGGAGGAAACCGGAGAACCCGGAGGAAACCCACGCGGACACGGGAAGAACATGGAAACTCCACCCAGATGGAGATTCGAACCGGGAATCCCTAGCGCTGAGAGGAGAACGTGCTAACCACTAAGCCACCGTGCCGCCCGGCGCGCAGTTCACAGATATTCAAATCCCAAGCCGCATAAAGCTATGATGTATTGCATGACGATGATCTTTTTATTATGAAACAAGTTTTAATTCTGCTGAAATGTGTGAAACCAAATATAAAAGCTATAAAAGCTGAGCAAATATTTAAAATATTCATTTTAAACAAATTTTTTGCTACTTTGAATTTTGTAAAGGTATTGATGTGTGACGTCGTTGTCCAGAGTCTATTCCAGCATGGCTGGTCTCCACACGTTTGGACGAGTTTGATGCAAAGGCATGAAAAGACCTGGCATATAATTCACTTAACACCATTAGAACTTTACTATCAAACCCGGGTCTTAAACCTCAGAATGACTAAATAGCCACACAAAACTAAATCGCTCATAGAGAAAGTTTTTTGGCCAAAATTGTTATGATCTCAGGTTATTTCCAGTGATCAGTTTCATGTCAGAGACATTTACCTAAATGTATGGAAGGTCCAGGTTTATCTCGTCAATGGATGTTTCATCCCCTTATGTAACAGACATATTCCAATGCCTGACCTTTTAAAAGTATTTGAAATTAGTTGAGGAAGACTTTTGGAGTCTTCATCAATATAGAGCCTTCACGTTCTCATTGCTAGTACAAGATCTTGGCCAAGGAATTAAATCCTTCGATGTTGCATAAGGTTGCAAAAACAATGCCATAGTGAATGGATACAGTAATCAAAGCTGACAGCAGTTACACAAAATAATAGAGTGTTCTTTTTTTGGCAAGCCAGTCTATAGGGTGTATGTCACAAACAGTAATTCTGTTTCCCTGTCCATATAAAAATAGATGAATTAAGATTTTATAACACGTTTCTAACCTCAATTTCAAGTATTTTGAATAAAAACAAGAATCGTGTTTGTTAATTCTTTATGTACTTTCCAAAAATAGACAAAAATATTACTAAAGTCTTTACTCTCCTGTTTGATTTTATTAAAAATAGAATTAATTAATATAACATATTCCAAAAATGTTGGTGCAAGAGCACAAAAAAAGTTTATAAACATTTAAAAATATTCATAACAGGTGAGAGGGCATAATGATTAGGTGTTAAAGAAGCATGAATCAAGGCTCAGTCTTTTAAAGCAAAGTTGACTTCTTGAATATTGCGTTAAACTTCTGGTAAGAATTATTAATTTTTTTTTCTAAAATAACATTTCTCAATGCCAGACCACAAAGTATTTAAGAGTTGCACCATCTGTCACAGATCAAACAGATAATCTAGACTGTAATGAGTAAAAGGTGCAAAAACCAAAATCCATCAAGGTAGGGAGGGTGCGTCATTGCACACAAGACTGAATGACTTGAATATGTGTAAATGCACAATAATGTTTATATTGGGATTAAGAAGAGGCATCTGCTGCATTAAGGCTAGAAAGAGCAAGCAAATATAAAAACACAATTCCAAAGCGATTAAGAAGTGGAATTAAAAATAACAGTTATTTAGTATATGGTAAACATTCTTTAGAAATTAAATGTTTACAAAATACAAGTTGGTCTGTACCAACAGATATTTTTACATTACATTTATTAGTTAAAGACATGAGGGATTAAAAATAATCCTTATTTTATTGCATTTTTCTAAATGGCTCAATAAAATGGTTGTATTTGTAGCTCGCTCTTGTAAACCATTTGTTATGCAAAATAAAAATGACATCCATTAATTATGCTTTGTAAGTCTTGGCATAATGCATGCATGAGAAAGGCTCCTCTGAAGCAAAGAACAACAAAAAAACTTTAAATAATTCATAAAAGGATTTTACAACTGTATATCGGTGAAATTCAACAAATGCTCTAAGGTTATACAACTCTCTCTGACTCTTATAATTGAGTGTAATTGACTTTTGAATATAAAGAGTTGCCTGTGCTTTGTTCAGTTGGAAAAAACACATGTGATGGAATTATTGCTCTTTGTAATTATCTCTCTGCAACAGATGCAGCAGTTCAGTATTTCTTAACTTTGAACTGAATCACAGCAGTGACTAAAAACGTGCAATGTGTAAATGATTACCTTGGAAGATTTAGTTACAAAATGTGACCTATGCTGTGTATAACTTTGTTGTATGCAGATAAAAACTGGAGAATTTAACAATGATTGTTATTACTTACTCCCATATGTATCTCTGACCACAGACATCTATGAAGCTTTGAATATAAGATACAAGATTCTTATAAGATAATCACAAGATAACAAGATAATCACATCCAAATATAACAAGGTTGAAAGACCTGAAAACTTTTAAATCAGAGTGATCTTACAATACTATATTGTTTAAACACAACCAATCTACACCTGATCCACCTCAATAGTTAAAGGACATGTAGTAAATGGTTCTGCAGTCACAGTCTTACCATTCTCTTATTTCAATCAGCTCACTTAGTTAATATCACTGATTACAAACTGTGTACCACTTTCTGATGTTGACATTAAAAGGGCTGGGTTTAAAAATATCCAAATTTCTATTTAGAAACGGTACTAGTATGTACATATAACATGTAAACTTAGCGAACTTTGTTGTTAAAGAACACAATTGTTCTACTTGTAAAGCAAGTCATAAGTCCCGAAAAGTCATTATTAAACAAGGTTAGTGACAAAAATACCTATAGGAAGGTTGACAATTAACTCATTAATGTAAACCTCAATGAAAACAGGGTTCCTAATTCATAATTAAGTTTTAACCTTTGGATTGTGAAAATCTCTATGTACAGGCTTTGAGATTTTTTGCCCACAAGATACCGTGCAAGTCAACATAAGTTCAAATGACACATTCAGCATGCCGGAATTGCCCTAAAGCATTAAGGATATTTTTATAACAGCTAATAAAATCTGAAGTTATGGGCTGGTGTCTAACCTAGACACAGCCTGAAGTATTTCTGTGCAAAACTGTGTGGTCTAAATTCCTGCCTTCTGTGTGCATGTGTGTGTGTGTGTGTGTGTGTGTGTATGTGTGTGTTCATGCAGTGACCTCAACAACAACAATCTTACCAAAATCACAAAGGCTGATTTTGTGGGGCTCCGGAATCTCAGAGTGCTGTGAGTATCAGTTACCTTTATTTATGACATTTGATGAAAGTGTGCACATGCAGGATTGTAATTGTAATAACATAATATTGATATGTTTCGGATGACATCTTACACAAATGTTGAGCGATACCGAGTAGAAAGAGAAAGAGAAGAGCGAATGCTCAGGACTTCTTTTAGCAGTCAATACATAAACTCTCTGTGTAAACAACTGGCATCTCCTGTACGTCTGACATGGGGATGCCCCAGGGATCTGTCCTTGGTCTCTTTCTATTAATAATATATACTTTAACCTTGGTGAAGTTTTTTTTATTCATGGCTGCAGTTTTCACTGCTGTGCTGACTTCCAGATTTATGTCATCACCAAATCTCATACTGTTTCAGAGTTATAGCATAGGGTTCATGATGACTTTCTAAGGTTGAACATTAAGATTTTGTTATTAGACTGTAAATTCCCTATTTTAAAGTTTGCCAACTTTAATATTAATGCTTGTGGTTTACCTGTTTGGTTAGTTCATGCTATAAAGAATCACACTATTGTCTTTTACACATCTTCTGGATTTAAGAGTGTACTCAGTCTTTTGCAGCAACTATATATAATCTGTTACTATGCTCTATGTATTGTTATGGAATTCCTTCTTACTTCGTTTCACATTTACCAACAATGCCACATACACTCCATTGAATGACAGATTTATTTAAACTAGTTCCCTTACTACAATGCTATTACCATTGTGTGATATTTTATAAAATGCATTAAAAAAATAAGCACGTGTATACAATAATTATGACTTTTATTAAGATAAAATAAATAACAAAGAACTCCAATCATCGTTACTGTATATTGTATGACTGCAGTCAGACATTTTGGACAGAAACATAATAAGAAGTATTATACATCATCTATCATTCAGTGTCATTCAGTGTTAATTGATATCAGCACATTTTAAAGACAAAATCTGACATTTGTATACAATCTGTGGATTGGTGGAGACATTGCATTGACTTTAATATATTCTTCATTTTTATTTTGCTTTCTGGTTTAGTGTGCTTAATTTTTTAGAATATCTAGTCATGGCTTAATGAAAAGCAGTCAATCAACGCTCCACCAGTATAAAAATATAAGCAACAGCCATCAGTTTAGCAGTATTCTATTCTGTTAAACACCCAAAGCCTTTGCCTGGTGGCGGATCCCTAGACCATTATCCCAACTTCACTGTGTTTTATAGCTGGCAAAGTGCACAACTTTCTAACCTCTTGTGCTGGACCAACACTCATCCATCACTTCTACGGTGAAACCTAAATTCTTCAGTGAAGATCACCAGCTTAGGACCAATCATTGTGTTTTCTGGAAAGAACTTGTAAAGCTTGTTTGTCTGCAGCTGTAAGCTTTGGTTTCCTTTTTGACATGTGACCAAACATTCCAACCTCTCTAAATCCCCTTTAAGTTGTAGATCTTTACTCCTCAATCCATACATCTTAGCATATTGTTATTGCTGCTAAATATTACATGCACAGCAGATGTAGCTTCTCTAAGAATAATAACTTTTATATAAGGTTCTAAATGAAATGTTCTAAATAAATTCCTATATAGTTTTTAGTTGAATTAGTCCGCATTGATGTAATGTGTATTTGTGAGTTGGGAAAAGGGCTGGCTAAATATTATATAATACTTGTTAAAAAAAAAAATAATAATAAGTGATTAACACAAAGATATTTAGCTTTTGAGTTTGTACACTTTCTCTGAGCCTTCCATGGCCTGACTTTGCGGTGAATATGCTTGGGATGTGGAAAGATGTCAATGGTTTTAAAATGTTTTCCACCTGTGAATATTTTTTCTCACAGTAAATTGATACACTTTTAAATGTTTATAAATAGCTTTAATTTACAATTGATAGTTAGCAACAATTGCTTCTCTAACATCGTTGGAGATGTGTTTCACATCTTGGCATTTAGTCGCATGTTTTTTCTGCATGTACATGGGATTCTTCGGAACGGCTATCTCAGTCTGAAAACATGAGGTGTACTGGTGGTAGAACATGGGTGTGAATGGGTTTTTCACTGCATCTGCCCTGTGATGAACTCTTGACCTGTGCAAGGTGTGTCTACACCTTTTTTTTAATAACTGTTGGGCTCAGCTCCAGAACCCACTGGTACCCTTATCAGGACATGACAGTTGTTTTGGTAACGTCTTAACACTTATCAAATAATAAAGCACAGAGATTTATTTAGATCAATGTCCTGCATTCTTTAGCAAGTAGATTAATTACTTTGTCCTTCCAATCTAACCAGTTGAAATAATTATTGGTATATTTTAAGTTCTAAGAGAGTTAATGCTGAAAATCTGGCATGGTTTGAGACTCTCCGAGGCATTAATGAAATCTAAACACAAGTGGTCAGCTGTGTGTCTCAGCCGTCCACTTGAGAGCCATTCACCCATGATGCATCAGGTCTCACTACTGTTTACCCTCCGTAAAGCACACAACATAATGAGCACAATTAGTGGCTCGCCCAGACTTGTATTTTTGGGTGAATATAACTGAACTTACTGCTTTAAATAAAAAAATAATTAAAAAAAACAACAACTAAGTTTTCTTAAGAAACTGTTCACACTACCTGAAAAAAAATGTAAGAATTGCGCCACATACAAAGGAATTGATTACAATTTGGGTCACTTTTGCTTGAGCATGTGACAATACATCTAGATCGCTGTCAGCATTTGAAAGCATCGATATTATTACAGTGACTATATCTTTAAATTTCAAATTGTGAGATAAAGTTAAGCTATAAAAAATTACATGTTTTATGAAATTAATAATTTAACAGAAATATATTCCTTAGTAATACTAAGACATTGGGAGGGAAACGGGGACATTCGAGAATAGTAACGACAGGGTATAATGTGTAGATTGTGTAAATGAACCACACACACTTGGATTTGGTTTTGAGTAAACGTGATTGTTATAGGAATGCTTTGTGTGTATGTGTGTGTGTGTGTGTGTGTGTGTGTGTGTGTGTGTGTGTTACATACAGTGGAATCATGTAAGAACAAGTTTACCCTCCTAGTGTAGGGATTAGCTCTTCACAAAGCACCTATTTTTTTCGCGCTTTACTCTCTTCCTCTTGGTCTTTCTTTTTGCTTTCTGTCTTGCTCCTTTACTCACTTATGAATGAACATGTTAAGCTGTGCATTCATTTCTCTTATAAAGAAACACAGCATCAGAGTGACTGTGTGTGTGTGTGTGTGTGTGTGTGTGTGTGTGTGTGTGTGTGTGTGTGTGTGTGTGTGTGGATTGTAAGCTAAATCATATTGGCTCGGTGCCTGTTTATTGAAACAACCTTTACTGTGAGTTGCGTGGCCACACACATTTACACAAATTGTGGTACAGGTGCAATTCACTGAGGTCCAAGCTTTGTGAGTTTAAAGATTATAGCATATGAGATTAAAGGACGAGGATTTAGGGTTCAGGATAACATTTTAGGCTTAAGGGATCAAGACACAAACATACTTCCTAAAAGGTAATAATCCTCAGTGTGGGGTCCAGGGGGCTATGACTTTAATCCATGAAGACAGTGAAATATTTATGTTTGTGGCAATTTAAAACACAAGAAAATACTTTGCAGAGATTGTTGTTAATATACACATGAAGACCAAACAGCTGCGATTAACAGTGACAATGCATCTTGTTTTTAATGTCATAAAATGTTTCAAATGTGTATAACCTCCACATAAGCACGCCCTACAGCTTAGCAGCAATTACTAAAAGACCAAAGATCAAAGAGTGCTAAATGTCATGGACCTTCCTCCACAGTTACTTTACCAGAAACACATCAAGCATTAATGAGGCATATTAAGAAAACATCATCAATTGCTGTTCAAAAAAATATTGTAAAACCATCGTAGGATAGTACAGATAATCAGATTTCACAAAGATTTGTAGATTTTACACAGATATTTGGACTTCATGCAGCTCAAAAGAATGCTGTCAATGGCAACTAAAGAGGGATATACCAAATATACTAGCGATCTAACCAAGGTGGTAAAAGTTTACATTACATTACATTACACAGTCTGTACGTGGGTGTCCTCCACTGTTAATGCTGCTCAGCCACTCATGGAGGATGAGTCCCTCATTGAACCTTGCTCAAATGTTTTTTTTTTCCCTAAAAAAAAAAAACTCTGTTTCCGTCACTTAAAACACTCTGGTTTGAGATGCTTTGAGACAATGCACTATTGTAAATCTAAAAATATTAACCTGAAGTTCAACTAAAAGGTTCATACAGTGGTCTAATCAAAGTTTGCTTATTTGTAATTTTAAAAACTGTTTTCAGTAAAACAAATGTAAAATCCAAGCCTTATTGCAGTGGTCTTTAATGTTTGGCCCCTAATTTATAATGTAAATTAATGTTAATTAAGAAGTCTTTGGTGGAAAAACATTTTACATAATTTATGTCATTATTTCATATGCTGCAGGTTTGCTTGGTCTGCACTTGGTTTGCTCACAAGACTATTACTGTTAAAATTCACAGAAGATTGATGTTCTAGTTTAATTATTTAATTTACTTATGTAGTACTTATTATCCACTAAACAATTATTTGCTGTTGAGGACATTGAAAAGTTAATATTATTCTATGTGCTTTTTAAACAAATACTACAAAGTAATTAGTTTCAAGCATGAAATTGTAAATAATTTTAAGACTAATAAGAATATTCCTAAATCATGTAATAGCATATAATCCAAAACACTAAATCTTAATGTTTTACTAAAAAGTACTATAAAAAACAGGGAGGATTGTGGTTGTGATTAAAGTGAAATTAATTTATTACTGCTTTAGTGTTAAGGTCCTTATTAGGTGTCAGGTCTGCTCAGCTATTTAAAGAGATTATTTGCACTTCATTATGTTTAATAATGCGAAACCAGTGTTTAGGATTTATGGGTTAGTTCTATTGAATTTGGATTAAAGGAACTTTCTAACATTAAACATTCAGAGCTATATAAGCAAGTATAAATAACTACTTATAATAAATCAGAATTGTATTTATTGCTGTATGTCTTCACCCAACTGGCTAAATGTTCATTTGAAAACATTTCAATAGTATAAATAATTAAAAAGGCTAAATAAAAAAAAAAAGGTTTATGTTGAAGAGATTTGGCCTGGGAACATTTCTGGTAAATAAAAAGATTTTTTTTACCTATTATTGGTACACCTACATTTAATGGGCAACCTTTTATTTCCAATAAAACAGATCTTTATTTTTAACATTGTGAAATTGTGGAAAATATGAGGCCATGATCAGAGCCGAAGTTTTCAGTAAACCATTTTGGTGTTGATCTAAAAATTTGGATTTTTGTCCTGTTGAAAAAAGCTAATGGCTTCACTTTTTTGATTTCTTGTCAAAGATGGCAGACATTCTGTGACCACTAGGGATTCTTTTGCCTCTCTTTTCATCATCACTGTGTTGTGTGGGTGAAATAAACTTGGTTCCTTGTCCTGTCCAGTTTGAAACAGTTTTAGTTGGTTGGACCATTTTAATTATTACCCTGAATTGTAGATTTAAGCATTTTTAGTATAAACCTTTATTGACTTATGAGTCTTAACATAATTCATACTTGATGAATTTGTGCGTTCTGTCATCTTTTCCATGATACACACTTAATAAGTGAACTTGACCTCTGTACACTATATATACAAAATTATTGGGAAACATATATACACATACAGAAGATTTAGTGAAATGTTAATTTAAGTTATTCAGTCTGTGGCAGCTATAGCAGCTTCCACACCATGAATTCCCATGACACAATAGAAAATCTTTTATAAAAATAAAAACATCCTTTTTATGGTGTCTGTGGAAAATTTTCGCCCAATTATCAAAAATTACATTTGTGAGGTCAGACATTGATGTTGGGCAGAAATGAATATGCTATGATTCTTCATAGGATTGATAAGTAAAGACAAGATCAGAAATTAGTTCATTAAAAGGACAAAGCAGATACGATGTTTTAGAGACAAAGTTATGGAGGTGAGATTGAGGTGGTTTGGGGAGCACAGGAGGGATGAGATTTATATTAACAGAAGGATGCTAAGCCAAGCAGGAGGAGGAGGGGAAGGCCAGTGAAAAGGTTAATGGATGCGATGAGGGAGGATATGCAGGTGGTTGGGGTGACTGAGGTGGATATTTAGAAGAGCTAGAGTTGGAGAATAATGATGTGGCGACCCCTAATGGGAACAACCAGCAGAAGATATAGATATTGGATGAGGACTTAATTCGTGTTTATCCCCAAGGTGTTTGATAGGGTTAGGGTCAGAGGGCTTTATGAGCTACTCAAGTTTAGCCACACCCATTCATGCCTTTATGGAACATACTTTTTTCACTTAGGGCTCAGTCACGCTGGACCAAAATAGGGATTTTCCCATCACCATTCCACAAAGCAGTAAGCATACAAATGTCGAGAATACATGGCTTTATGATTGACTTTATGCACCTGTGGTAATGGGCATAAATAAATAACCTGAATTTAATGATTGAGAAATATATCTCACTACTTTAGTCCACATGATGTATGTGCATCATTAATATTCCCCAAAATGGACATCATCATTTGCTGCTTAAAATAAAATAAAAAAAAAAAACTTAAAATTTCCATCCATCCACTGTCTTGTGCTTAATCCTATAATAGGGTTGGTGGTGGGGGGGGGGGTCGTCATGCCCATCCAGCGGAGATGTTTTAGGCGCTGGGCAGATACAGCCAGAACAGGAAACAAATCTATCCATCACTGCGTACCCCCAGATCAGGATTCGAACCTGGATCCCCAGCGCTGAACATGCTACACACTAAGCCACAGTGCAGTTTTTGAAACATAAGTTTTGGTCCCAAATAGTCATATAAGGTTAACCTGCTGCCTAATGGGGATAAAAAACATCCTTACCAGTTCTTAGGGGATAAGCTCAGACACCCCTGTTTGAGAGTGAAAGGTGAGGTACTTAAAGGCTTAATGAGCTGTGGTTTATGGCTGGAGGTTAAAGCCAGGGCAGCAATTTAGTGAAACGCTCTGGATGCCTAAGCCTGTGCTTATTTTGAAACATTTAAGACACTGTATACAAACAGTTTTGTTGAATTACAGGTAATGAATGAATGATTTCTTTGTGGTACTTAACATGTGTTTGTATGTGTTTGTCTTAGGCACCTCATGGAGAACAAAATCAGTGTCATTGAGCGGGGAGCGTTCCAGGACCTGAAGGAGCTGGAGAGACTGTGAGTGACACATAACGCCTTTCCACCCACAAGTTGCCAGGGCTTCATCTGAAAACAGCTTGTGCTTCTGTACTGCAAAATAGTCAGTTCTTTGCCAGTGATATTCATTTTGTTCCAGAATTAAAATGCTGCTAGTCTGGAATCACTGCTAAAGAAGATTAGTATAATAAAAATGAATACAATATGAAATATTACAGACATAAATCAGCTGGCCAAATAAGAAGCAACTGCTTTTATTCAGGTTGCTGGCAATAGAAGAGAACTACGTTTTTTAAAGCACTGCAACTCTGAACTCATTATAATATTATACAGAAGAACTACTGTATGTGTGAGAATGCAAATGTCCAAATCAGTTGGACAGGACATTAAACCGACTGTATTAATTGCACAAAAGGTGAGAAAATACTCACAGAATAAAATCACATCGCTGACCTTTTTTTGCCTACAGTGCTTACACACAGAGGAATTAGTCCACCACAAAAATTGTGATCAATTAAGTGAACATACAGTATACATCTTTGAACTTTGGGGGGGGGGGGGCATACAAACATGCAAACTCAACACAGAACACCCCACCCCATCAGTCTGGGAATTAAACCCAGGACTGTCTTGCTGTGAGGTGACAGAGCTAACTACTAGTAACACTGTAACTCATCCAAATACTAGTTATTATTACCAAATATTAGTGTTGAGATTATCGATGCAAAAAACATTTAGTCATATCCTGGAACATGGCGGAGTGCTGACATTATTTGCCAGACCTAACACACGTTTTTATTAAACATAAAGTTTAGCTTTTTAGACTGACATGTGGAACTGCAACCAGATATAAAGCAGTCGCTGACTTTCTTTTTGTTGTTGGCAACTTGCATTTGAAAGTCTAGAAGTTCTAAGAGGCTCGCGTCTCTTTAAATCATGCACAAGACACACTGACACTTACACGCAAACACATTTTAGGTTGAAGCCATCACCTTACCTGATTCCCTGGCTCCGCCTCTTATTCACAGATCTGTGCTGTATCACAGTTCTGCGTCACTAGCTCATTGTCTGAACTTTGAAACAAGTTTACAGATTTGCCCGTTTAAAGTTAAAATCATAACCCGGGTGACATACGGGCACTGGATTCAGATTCCAAATAACTTTATTGTATTATTGTGTATAATGTATAGTCAAGAGACAAAATCATCCACCACATTCCTGGTATGTGTCAACATAATAGGACAATAAAACTGATTCTGTTTAATATATGTGTCACATACACAAATTATAAATAATATGTATCTATATGTATAGATAATAAGTATTGAAATGGCAAAACCGGCATCAAGTCACAGGAAAAGCCTTATCTGTAATGGAATAATAAAGGCTTGTGAATGAGTGAGGGTGGGTCTGTTTTGTTAAGTGGATATGAATGTATATTGCAAACATACAATGTGTCATATCACATGTTACCATAGTAATAGGAAACCAAATTTTAATACCTTCAATGGACTTGTTTCTGTTTTGACATGTATTTAGTACACATTATTTTATTTGGGATACAGTGTGTGGTTTAAGGAGGAGCTGAATGTGTTGAACAGTGGAGAAGGGCCAGTGTTTTGTTTGAACAGCCAACAAAAATGGGGACTTTCCAAACCACTTAACACAGAACAAGCTTAATAAGGTTTAAAGTAGCAAACGACCAAACCTCATACCTTGTTAGCTTTTCATAAACAGAGTATTCTGCCAAAAAGTCCAAACTGTAGCTGACAAAGAACAAATGTCTGTCTTGTTTTTGTTTATAAGAACCTACTGTATGAAAACAATTTAATGAGTTTTAAATAATCACTTGATTGCCGCTGCTGTCTACCTCTGCAATATGAACCATTTTTAAATCACAGAGAAGATATTATTTGGGTGAATTGGGAGATTTTTTAGCACTGGAGTTACTGGTAATGGCAAATTTTTGAACGTCTGTCAGTACCACGAATGTAAACATCAACGTTAATGCATTCAGATTTGAATTGGGGAAATATGAACAAGTCAGTGTAATTTTTAGGTGCCCACATATTTTTGTCCTGATGCCATTACAGCAATAATTTTGACATTGATGATCTAAGTGTTTTAGTTGAAGTAATGCAATGTTATTTGCAATAACACTAGATTATCTGTGGTTTTTAAAATCAGCAAAAGATCATATCGCCATAATGCTGCAGTTTTTAAATCATATGTTTAAAATGCAGCATTTTGCAATAGCCCACAAAACATTTACTGGTCTCTTAAACCGTTAATGGTCTTGGTTTGGACTGTGCATTTGTGAAAAAGAATAAAATAAGCAAGGGAATCATGTGTGCAATCACTGTCTGGAGCTATACCATTGTGCTGTGTCATAATGCTGAATGAGTCGACTTTTTACAATGTGTTTGCATAACCCACATTAAACTTTAAAAAACACCTCATTGATTCGCCATGTGTTAGAAAACCCCCACATCTCATTATGTAAGTGTTCATCTCATATCACCCTGCTGATAACTTATGCAGGTCCTCAAAAAGGTTAGCTGGTTAGACAAAAAGGGGTCTAATACACACATACTTTCACTCTCAGTTCAATTCAGTGAGCTTTATTGAGATGACTATTCCAGTATGAGTGCTTTTATCCATCACTATGTTCTATATTCTTTGTACATTTGACCTGTTCAGACTTTATGGTTCTGTGTGATTATGTGTGGATGTATATTAGAGTGCTGTGATATTAGTGGTTTGTTGTGGGTTTGTGTGTAATATGGGTTAGTGTATGTTGCGGTCAGGAGAATTTGATGGAGAGACATTGTTGTCTGACAGCCAGCTCAGCCCTAGGGAACACGCGCATGCACACACACACACACACACACACACACACACACACACACACACACAGCTCTTTTAGTGAGTGACAGTGGAAACTGGAATTACGCTTTAAAGCTTTCACTCCCCCCTTTACCCCGCTGGGTAACTCTCCCCCATCACATTCCTTACCCACATACTGAGATGGCTTATCTTTATGCTTTGTATACATGTGTCAGTGCGGGTGTGGAGGAGTCAGTTAAATTTATATTTTATATATATTTTTTATATTGTGCATCTATAAATGCAGTACTGTAACATCAAGTACACACAGCTGAATGAAATAGATAAATACATCAAATTGTATTAAAGATAATAAAAGTGTAAACAATTACTGTTTCTACATTGTAAAACTTATAAAACACCCCACTAATGAAATATGATGTAATATGAAATATGATGAAACTACTTGAAATGTGATTTTTATGTTGGGTAAGACAGCTGTCATTTTTTTCTGTAGTTAGAAAACCTTTATAAATAAAATTAATTGGAACGACCTTTTATTTTTCTTTTGTATTCTGTTTTTACATATTTTGAGACTCATGTTGAGCAATTAAAGCCAAAGACTGTCAAAAATTCATGTTGGTGACAGGGGTCAGTGCAAAGGAGAATTAAAAAGGTTACATAAAGCCAACAGGAACTTCAATAACTACTTTATATTTGAGGTAATCAAAAAAGCATGTGTTAATGTAAAGGTATTGCACAATAAAGGAATAAAGGACCACACTGAGTGTACAGAGTCTTTGCCAACACCAACACCGAGCCAATAAGTTCTAGATAAAACGTCTATCTGCATGGTTTTCAGGCACATATACATTCAGTTAAGTCCAAATTAAACAGTAAGATTACACTGAACTGTTGACCATCTCTACAAATTATGGATTTGAATAATTTGGCTTAAACAGAGAGTTTTAAAATAACAAAAGCTTCTAGGACAAAAAGTAACATAATGCGAGACCTCACTCACAACTTGACAGATAAATATTATCAAATACAAATAAATCTAAAATCATTATTATTTTAATAATAGACTTGTGGTGTAGTAGATAAATAAACTTAATGTTATTCATATGAAAAATCTAAAATAATACATTTTAACAAATGCTGTGATAGTCGTTATCTGTAATGCTGACACTGTTCTTCCACAGAGGTGGTGAGAGATGCTGCATACTGCTGACAACGTCTGATTTATTCATTCGATTTTTGTTTATTTCTAGCTGGTTCAGTTCTGCATACATCTCCAGAGTAAACAGAGTGCAACTTAGTGAAGTGATGTAATGAAGCACACAGACATAGGCTTAATATTTCCTAATATTTTTAAAAGCTGAGATTTAGCAGATTGTTAAGTGACATCACTGCTCAAAGCAACAGTTTACTGTGTCAGAGTTCCACCAAAAGTATCAAGTGAAGTAAATTGTATATATATAGTGCATTACGTTTTGTTCATTTTAATTATAGGTTGTAACAATACAAAATATGGGGTGGGTGGGGGGACATTTGCAAGATGAATAGTGAATAGATTATGGGAATTAGGACTATGGACAAGCTACTGGACATTATGGACGATGCCAATCACACTCTGCACACCGTCATCAACAATCGGCAAAGCCTATTCAGTGACCGACTGCTTTTTCCTAAATGCAGGACTTAAAAATGTGTCCATCATGCCATCAGACTGTACAACTTCTCTTTATGGGGAAGAGGGATGATAGGACCACCCCAATATATATATTTCATTTGATGATATACATTATATCTATGTATTCTTATTTCTTTGCAACTGGTATCTTAACTACCCTAAGGGAATTCTACTGATAATGGTTTATCTTATTCTTAATAATGGTTGCTTTAACAACGAGAAAAAAAACCCGGAAAAATGTCTATTTCTATTTCTAAATATTCCTAATGTATGGCAAATCACCGGGCAAAATGATATTACATGCAAAGACTCATTTTGTAAATGTAACTGTTGCAGATCGAGGGTAAAAAATACAAGTGTTATTTTAGGATAATCAGAAATATGGTTGAGAATGCAATAGATACCAGTTGTAGCAATAAGGCTTTAGTGTTAGTGATGTGTGTACCGTAGCTAAAGTCACAAAGTGTGTAATCGCTCCTGCAGTGCTGTAAGAAAAGCCACTGCATAACTTAGAGGATTAAACACACACATGCATTATAACGACCCTTTAGAGTTATGTGTGCATGTGTAGTAATGGCCGATATCTAGGTATGGGGTGTGACAGCCCCCTGTGAGGAGGAAAAGTGGAGACTCTGTTACACACACACACACACACACACACACACACACACACACACACACACACACACACACACACACACACACACACACTAACGCCGTCACGGTTAGCTGGCCATGAGCAATGCAGTCAGGTATGAGAAGAGCTTATAGTAATGCTGCTTTTTCTCTGGCTTTCTTTTCAATTCAGTCCAAATCAATACAATTAAGCTTTCCTGAGTGTATAGGGATTGTGACGTCATGCTGTTAGCATTTTGCATGCCATGGTTTCACAGAAAGCAAGAAGAAAGTTTTGTGGGGAACAGTTTATTGGGAAATTTTTAGTTTATTGGTTACAAATGAAGTGAGCACTTTGAAGCATGAATATATGAATATATAAGATGTTACAGTATTCTTTTGAAAATTTGTGCCAATTAAATCAGAAATGCATTTGATAAAGTCAGACGATGAGGTTGGATGACATGGCTGGTCTTGCAATCAGACATCTAATGAATTTAAAAAGGTGTTTATTGTGGTTGAGATCAGGACTCCGTGATTGAAGATCCAAAGCATGTGAAATTCCCTTATGTTTAAAGTGAACCAATATAGAACATTTAAAAACTGTTGTAACAAAGCCAGACAAATTCTTGATAAAAATAGGCCAGCAAAATATGAAGCTGAATGCTTCTAAATCACAAATCATTGGTTCAAAAATGAACTGCAACTGAGAAACTTCACTCCTGAGACCTGAGCCAACATTTGCTCATCACTCATTTAAATATTTGACAGAAATTTTAAACGAACACACATCTAGGTCACGATATCCTTCTCCCTTAATTAATTAATATGTTTTAGATTAGTGTCATTTTAGTAATCTGCATAGCCCACAAGGAATGAACATTTAATCAAATCAAAGGGGAACAGTATCACTTCCAAAGTTACTTGATCTGTGTGTAATGTACACATACACACAACCTTTCTCTCTTTTACCCTCCCCCTCCTTTTCATATACTTTCTATACATGATGTATAGAATGTGCTTTTAGTTTGACAGTTCTGTACTCATTTTTATGTGCGTTCCTTATACTTCTAAAGTTACTGCATAGCTCAGGTGTGTGTGAGAGTTACAGATTTTTTTTGTGTGAAGACAGGACGCTGGTCCCCACAGCAAGAATTAAATATTCAGGTGATGTTTTAATATTATGGTTAGGTTAAAGTTCAGGTAAGACTAGTAATAGTGTAGTTTAACTCTCTGAAAAAAAAAAAATATCCCCACAATGCATAAAAACATGACTAAGTGTGCGCGTGTGAGCAGGCGTGTGTCTGGGTATGTGTGTTCAGAGAGAATCCTAAGGGCCTTTCAGGCGTTTTTCGCCTCGTTACTATTTTATTACCCATCAATTATTCATACAGCATGACGTCAACCCACTGCTAAACCATGATGTCATCTTCACTGTGTGTGTGTGTGTGTGTGTGTGTGTGTGTGTGTATGTGGCTTTAGCTTTTATTCCATAAAGTTTTACACACACATTACAGCTGCAATGTCTATGCTGAACTCTGCATACTCTCATGCATTCAACTAATACATCGATGCCACTGCTCATGAATACATTTTAATTATTATGCATATACATATAATAACAATATTAAGTATTGTAGTTTTTGCTTGTTTACCTGGCAGTGGGCTTTGGAACTGTGCATTTTAACTGTTTATTAAAGTCAGCAAGACATAAAATCATCACACAATTGATGCTGCACTTTTCCAGAATGAGAGATAATGAAACATGTATAAACAAAGCTGATGCATCATCCAGGAGAGGAATGTGTTTTAATTCCAACAACAAGAACTTTTTAAACTTCAGACACAACTGGTGGCATTAAGATTTTGTGATGCATAATAGGGTTAACACGTCCCATCAGCAGGACAAAATGCATGTGTAAATATAAATATATAAATATATATTGTATATACACACACATACACAGATAAACACACAGTAGTATACTTACATGTTTTACTGGTATACCCCATGATCCTTTTTGGCATTTCACCTTGCTTTATGTTACACTTTGACTGTTGACATTATCTGTCAAATAGTAATTTTGGGCTGTAGCAGATTATTTGGGACATTTATAGCACTGGTTAGCAAATGGTGCAGGATTATCTGAAATAATGTTAAAGTTGTTAAAGTGGTCCTTTTATTGCGAGTTGGCTCACTTTGTTAGCACAACTGTTTTCCTTATGTTTTAGCAGAGTGCTAGCCTGGAACTACTGTTAAATGACATAAATTCACTTCTTACAGACTCTGTCAGTTGGTCAGCAGTGCAAATGAATTGTTACATTCTTTATCTTTACAGAGATTTGTTTGGAAGCAGACAAACAGGCAAACAACCAGCAACAAATAACTGAGATACAGTCAGGAAACCCGAATAAGATTTAAGAGCAAAATACAGTGCATTGATCAGCCATATACATCAGTCAATGATGCTTATATTGTGAGTGTGTGTGTGTGTGTGTGTGTGTGTGTGTGTGTGTGGACTGTAAGCTATTCTATCGTGTGAGGAGTTCTGTTTGTTTTTCCCACATCTGTTTTTCCGGGCTGCTCTTTGTCTGCATGTGTTTGCTTAATTTGCCTTGTGGGTAATGGAATTCTTAGTTGGTTCTTGAACCACATCATCTGGAAATGGATTGTGTTTTCATTATTTTAATACCAAATTGATAAAGTACATAATAAATTAAGTGGAAACTGCTACGTCATATCAGTTTTACACTTGCAAGATATTTACATTTTACTATAATAAAAGTGTTTGTACTGGAATGCAGTATGTAACATATAGAGGAATCTTGCAGTCACATTGAAGCACATCCACTGAATGATAATTAGCTATAAAGGATAATCTCTTGCTCAAATACCTTAAAAAATCCAGAAAAGTTACTGGTTCCCACTTTTTAAGATAAATGAAAACATTTAATCTCCTTACATTTCATGTTTATTAATAATAAAAATGGAAGCCATTCTATTATTCAGAATGAAAACACCATATATGTATCTGAAATTCCATTTAATATCCAAATCTGTTATTATTTAGCGTTGTTAATCAGGTCAGTAAATTTTATGTCTAACTAATGTGTGTTTGTGCATGTCATTTCAGACGCTTAAATAGGAACAGTCTACAAGTTTTTCCAGAGCTACTCTTTGTCACAACAACCAAACTCAACAGACTGTAAGTTACACACCCCATCACACACACACACCATGCTTACACCATATTGTTCTTATTTACTATATGAATGTGGAAATGACTCACTTCCCACTGTGTAGTTTTAAATTCGATGTGTGTAGCCAAATTATGTCTTCACATGTTCAAATTGTGCCACTTAATAGGTTATTTTATAGTCAGCAGAAATTCAGCAATAACAAGACATTGTCTGCTTGTGTATGCTGAATGTGTGTGTGTGTGTGTGTGTGTGTGTGTGTGTGTGTGTGTGTGTGTGTGTGTGTGTGTGTTTCTAATTGAGTTAAAGGTTTTAGGGATTTGCAGCAGACTGAGTGGTTGAGAAAATTGAGTTAAGAAAAGTGACACTCAAACATCTGCTACTGAGAGAGAGACAGAAAAATAGTCTTAAGAGCTTTAGCAGTGAAAACATGTCTGCAAGGTTGTGGGGCTTATGGAAACGTGTGTGTGTGTGTGTATGTATGTGTGTGTGTGTGTGTGTGTACACATTTCCAAAAATATCTGTGGATTTTCTGTCTCAGATATCAGGTGTATGAGTCTGTCCTCAGCTATTCAACTTCAACAAAACAGACAAAATGTGTGTGTGTGTGTGTGTGTGTGTCATGTTTCTTATGTCTAAGCTGTATCTAAGTTCGAATTTTGGCAAGAATAAACTCTTAGGTTTTGTGGCCATTATGTTCACAATCCTCTAAATTGCTTTCTGTGATTTTTTTAATTACAAGGTGGTTTAATAGTTGTAATTAATTCTACTAATTCTGCTCACTGACATTAAACAGATGTGCAGCAACATTAGCTTGCATAAAGCAATAATAGCTCTACATCTATTAAACGACCGCATCATTCATAAAATTCAGTTATGTACAGGAGCAAAATACACACAAAAGAAAATGTATTCATCACAGTGTAGATGCGACAGAGGTGAAGTTTTGAAATCTCATACATATTTGCCATGTTTACCCCACTTTATTTATCTTTTAAATTAATTTGCCTCATTTTATTCATTGCGATAAGGCCTCCAGGTTTCAGTGTTGTTTTTGAAGCTAAAACAACCAAATTTCCTGGTGACTTTGTCTTTAAATCGAACATGAAATTAAGAGAAACGGGAAGAAAAGCCTGAATGACTGCAGTCTGGTTATATGCGACAAAGATCTAAAGAAGTATGAAATTGTTTTCTTAGACACTATTAACATTCCACAAAGGTTAATCAATTATTTAAAATGATGAAGTAACAAATTGTGAAGTTAAAAATAAAATTTTTCGAGGATTTTATTAATATTTGTCCATTGTTTTTTCTTACATGTCAATACAGCGTGAGTACAACTACACTTTTGCGGTGGTTACCGGATTTTACATCACTGTCATACTTCATCCGCTTAGCACTGTGTGTGAGGAATTTCCCCTGTGTGACCTCTATTGGCTCTTGTCTGGATATTAAGTCAAATCAAATGGATTAGTAAGAGAGAGGGAGAGAGGGAGTAATAGAGTGTTTCAATGTGGATGTAAAATAGTTTCTAGCAGCACTTGTTTTTAGTAAAACCAACATCTGTATGACATCTTGAAAGGCATTTTCATATACATGTCCAGTTACCCAACACAGCTCTGAAACCTAGTAATGCGCTTCACAACATCTGACTCCAGAACGTCCGAGCATGGAACCTGAGCTAGACTGCTGCTGGATGTATAACGTTCAGCATCATCCTGCAGCATCCTGCTCTATGGCATTACACTTGGAATGCGGAGAATGGATGAATTATGTTTAGAGATACATATATGTGGGTGCAGGGGGTAATTCTGCTCTGAAATTGAATCTCACTTTCATTTAATCTGCACAACAAATACTTAGTAAACCGAACTGTTTACCTCAGTGAGAGTGTGTGCGTATGTGTGCTCACTGAGCCCAGCGTTTCCTAGGTCACGGTGCTGTAGAGGGTCTGGCTTTTGTCTGCAGAGTGGACGCTTAACCTCAGTCTTGTCGGCTCACAAGACACACACAGACACACACATACACACACTTCATCTAAGCCCTGTCTGTTCACACGAGTTGGTGGGAAAAGGTTTGGAGTTAAAGAGAGTGATGAGAAGTGCTGCCTGAGGCATTATGACAAGCTTCTGTGTGTGTTTGTGTGTATGTGTGTGTCTGTCTGTTTTTATGTTTGTGTGTGTGTGTGTGTGTGTACTAATTTCCTTCATAATCAGATTTTAATGAAGAAAGTGTTTATAGTCTGTTGCTATAGTGACCAGTTGACCCATAGTGTAAGGGTCTGTGTGAGTAAAGCCTTTTTGAAGATCAAATGGTCAGTCTGAGGGATTCAAATTTGGACATCAGGGTCTAAAAACCACATGCTTAAAAAAAACCTATAAACAGAATTCTATACTGAAATAACTGCTGGAGACCAACTTTGTCATTTGACATTTGATTATTTAGCAGACGTTTTTATCTAAAGCGTCTTACAAAGTGAGCACAGGGTTAACCACAGAATCCCTGGATTATTAAGGGTTAAGGGCCTTTCTCAAGGACCCACATTGGTAATTTTAGTGGGCTTGGGATTTGAACCCCCAACCTTTAGATTGATAGCCCAACACACCACTGAGCTACCATACTTTGTGTATTCTTTGTAGCAGTGTGTATGTGAATGCAGATGTAACTATACTAATACAATTAGTTAAATTATTGTTTTGGGTGGACTGAGACTTAGCACCAATACCCGATTCTGGCACCTGCAGACTTGTAATTAGAAAATGTAATTAGATGTGACCTGGACCTGTGGCTGTTAAAATCATGTCCTGGTAGAACATTTGATGTTTGTGTTTATACTTACAGCTTTATTGGGCAGAGACATGTGCTGGTGATATAAACTGCATGTGTGAAAGCTTCTCAAGAGACTTTTAACATGAGTTGACCATACGTTGCCTGCACAACTGTCACTCACAGATTTCACAGTTTTTTTTTTATTTGCATTATTCTGAGTAAATGTAAGAGACTGTTGTGCCAGAAAATCTCAGAAGATCAAAGTTGTTGACACCCGAACTAGCCTGTCTGACACCAGCAATCACATTTCTCTTACTCGTATGAATATGGTGAATATTACTTGTATCGGCATGATTTAATATGTGTCACTGTGGCCACATGATTGGCTAATTAGATAATTACATAAATTAGTGGGTGTAATACTGCTCCTAATATAATGAGTGTATATAATAAAACTAATCTTTTCTACTTATATCAGTCATTCCCATAACACATCATCTGACAGTAGCTATTAACTATAACACATTAAAGAAAAAAATTAAATGAAATAAAACTAAATTAGTAATAATTTATATTTAAGTGCACATTTAGGGTTGAATGATATGACCAACATTTTATATCTTAATAGAAATTTTATCATAATATCAGTGATGATTATGATATCATAGCTTGGGCATGGACACATCATGATAGAGTATATTTCTGTTTTGTCAATTTTATGATAAATAATCTATAATAATATACATTGCCAGTCAAATCCTTGACACACCTCCTTCTTGCTCTATTGTCTGTTTTTTTAACACTTAACATATAGATGGACTTTATAGTTCAAGTATAGTCGGTATTTTTTAATTATTCATTCATTCATTATCTCCCGCTTTATCCTCTATTAGGGTCGCAGTGGGGTTCCCCATGCCCATCCAGGGGAGAATGTCTCGGGCGCCGGGCAGATAGACCCAGGACAGGGCGCCAACCTATCGCTGGGCACACACTCACTCACACAAACACACTCTATATGGGGCAATTTTGAGAATTCAATTGACTTGATCCATGTTTTTGGACTGTGGGATGAAACCGGAGAACCCGGAGGAAACCCACGCAGACACGGGGAGAACATGAAAACTCCACCCAGATGGGGTTTCGAACTGGGAATCCCTAGCGCTGAGAGGCGAACGTGCTAACCACTAAGCCACCGTGCTGCCTTATTTATTAATTAATTTACTAAATAATTATTAAAATAATTTACATGGTAAATGCATCCTGTGGACTTAATAAACTTTATTTAACTTTAAATTAAACACTAAATATAATTTTTATACTTATCAGGTTTATATTGCAGATTGCACTTTGTTTACAGATCATTTTAAATATGTAATAAACTATAGGCAGGTTTGTGCATGTTCCCTCTTATTAGCAGGCTTGCTATAAACAAAGCCTTTGCAGATCACCATATAAAGTAAGATCTGATCACAAGTGATCACCTGAGAAATATTATTATTGGCAGGTGTGAAGACACATAGTAAAGGTGTCCTTTGTGATCTGATCAGAAAAGTCACATTCACATACTCAGGTCTGAACAGGCCCAAAATGATCAGGTAAAGATTTATAGCAAGTTACCCACGCCATTCTGTATGATCAGTAATAACTGATCATTAAACACAAGGATCCTGTGCATATTCTGACAGAATGATCAACTCAGAGGTCCATGGCTTGGGCATGTATTACCAGGAATAAATAATACCTCAGTCCTGCTGGTATTTAGCTTGAGGTGATGGACTGCTTTCCATAATGAGATGTCTGCCAAATAAGCTGAAATATGAGAAGCAACCAAGGTGTCTGATGGTGGGAAGGAAAGGCTCAGTTGGGCGTCATCGGCATGACTGTTAGAAGAGGCCATGTGAAAATATTGTTACAACTTAATGACTACATTTTTATAAGCAGCATTTATTCAGCTATGATGCAGTTTTTTTTACTAAATAATTTGTTTTTTATGTATGTTTTTATGCTGTTTGTTACCGTTTGCTTATGCGACAATAAAATTTTAATTAAAAAATATTTGCCAATAAGGGTATTATTTAGGGCTCTAATTAATTTTCTAAAACATTATTTAATTTGTGTTAACCAAGTTTTGAATTTTAAATGATTAAATGCGCAAAAATATTTCACAAGAATTGGATGCAAACTATACAATAAGTAACATAATCGCTACAGATTTACCATTTTAAAAACACACATACTTATATACGTGCTTGGTAAAGAAGTAGGCCTTAAATGTTTGTAATGATAAAAATTAAATAAATTAATATAATTTTTGTTCAACAGGAGTTAAAGAAAAACTCTCAGCAAAATTAATATAATAAACAGGTGTTTGTGGTTAGCTTTGGAAGTTTATATCTGTCTGTCTTAAACTGATGATTCGATTCCTTCTGTTTAATACACTTTATATGAAATAGTAACTATTAGATCAGCATCTATTGCATAGTCTTATAAAACCAGACAACACGCTTGACTTGTCTTCCAGTGCTGTCATACTTCCTGCTTTAATTTGTTATTTATTCCTAAGTTGACTAACATGGGTTCTGTTACAATCAGAGGAGACTGAAAAACATGATTACGATTCAGTAAAAATAGTTACTAAAACAGTCACAGAAGAGATTTAGTAGTTTTGGAGGCTGTCCCAGTGTGGTTGGATTCCGCAAAGGAGAGGGTTCAATTAAACACAGTAAAGATTCGAACTGTAATGGAAAAGTGATGTGTGGTTTGATCTGGACTTTTTATAGTGTGTAACATCAAGTGCTATTAAAGGCAGTCATCTACAACAACCTGGTCTTATTGAGATGAATTTGTTTAAATACATTTAGGTGTGTGTGCGTGTGTGTGTGTGTGTTTTGTTCTTTGGTAAAATTATTTAAATGTTAAGGAAGCCTTTCAAATTTTGGTTACCCAAGATGCAGTGCAACACACAGGTAAAGAATACTAAGATGATTATAGAACAAAAGTTGTGTGTATAAAGCATGTGTTGCATCTAGTGCTAAGTGTGTATGTATGCAAACACATCTAAACTACTAGAAACACACACCTGAGTGGGCATGTTGGAAGAGTCTCTCAGACATAGTGTCTCCAGCCGAGGCACTGTTCCAGATACAGCACTGAGGGGAAAATACACCTGTGTTTGTGGTGTGTGAATGTGTGTGTGTGGTGGTTTTATAAGCGTGTATGCGCTTGATTCATAATGAGCCCTGTTTCCGTGGACAGCTGTAACCTAGCAACCACAAGGCTCATCGTGGTCTTTAATTTCACCTTTCCAATGCCACGGCAACCAAAGAGCATCATGACCACAGTTGCAGCGAAAGCACCACTAACAATTATACAGTTTCATTGATGTGACATCACTTAAAACCTCAGGTGCTGGGGGTGTGTAGTAAAGTTGCAGGTGGAGCTTTCTCTGCGGGGTCCTCTGTCTGGCTGGCAGGCTGACTGTCTCTTTCCTTAATCTTAAATGAATGTCTTTTCGGAAGCTGAGTAATGTGCTTTGATAGAACAGATGTGCAGTTATAGAAACATCATAAACCAACAGACCACACCCCCACCAGCACTTTGACTCTTACTTAGTTAAGTTTCAACCAGATTAAAAAAATAGTTTGTGGCTTCATCTTTGGAGATTAATATAGTGAGGTCTAACTATAACATCAAAGGTTGATAATGATTGTTGGTGTGTACATGTAGAGATAAGGCTAAGTGTCTTGTGAGCACTAATTTGTGGTATAAATACCAAAAAATTCAGGCTTCTGAATGGTTTTATAGTCAAAGTCCTAACAGTGAACTAATGGTATTTTACATCTGCTGTCATTAAACAAAAAAGACCTGGATAAAACTACCACAATTATATTAATTAACAGACTTTAAGATGGATAGAAAAGCAATTGCAACATTTGAGTTTAGCCAAAGCTTGTATTCAGTACTGACTATGAGGTGCCTCATTAAACTATTTGCACAGACCACATTCATGATGAAGGCCTTTTTGAGGTGTGTTATAAAAGACAGGGTTTTGCTTTAAAATATTGTGGTTTGTGCTGGATTAATTACATTCTGCATTTCATTTTTCCTGAACTTTTGGACAAGATCATATACACTCTTACACAAACATTTTGCCAGCCTTTTTATGAAGTTACAATTCTTGAAATTTTTGTTAGCAGCTGTGTTCTTGATTTAAGGCCAAAAGGTGCTGTATGCTTGCTGAACTGAAGCTTTAATTAAAGTTCAAATCTTATTTCTTGAGCCAAACCCTATATTTCAGACCAAAGCCTGCCTTTGCAAACCAAACTTCATCCCATGTCTCTCACCAAAATCTTTTTAAAGGAGCACAGATGGAAATCAGCTTATTGACTAATCTCTTTGTACGGAGTACAGGAAACGCACTCTTAAATGATTGCTAATTAGAATTATAGAATCAAATACTGATTATTAATCCATCTAGATAAAATGGAAATTCTTAAATAATTATTAATGATGTAATTCAGAGACATTTATTCCAAAAATGATGTCTGCACACTACTTTTCCCAATACTGTTAAAAAAAAGTGCATACATTAGAAAGATTCCGGTGTTGAATCTTGAATTTTGGAGTCATCCTTGCTGCCATATTAAAAACATCTACATGATGTATGTATGTATGTATGTATGTATATATATATATATATATATATATATATATATATATATATATATATATATATATATATATATATATATATATATATATATATTAGAAAAAATATCACAGAAGGAGAAACTCATAAAATCAAAAGTCTGCCAAAAGCTGGTTGTGGACTTTCCAGACCAGTCAGCATAACTAGCATCTAATAATGCCTGTTCTCATGTCCAACAGTCAATTTGAAAAAAACATTTCAATACAGGATGCACTACAACCAACATAACAATATTTAGTACTTAAAGACAACAAGCTAAGTAAACAACTAACACTTGCCAACCCAACCTGATACAAAGTCAGAACATTACGAGAAAAGGTACGTCATTACAGTGCAGGGATTTCAAAGGCTGTAAAGATGGTGTGTAAAAGACCACCCTGTGAGTGTGTGTGTGTGTGTGTGTGTGTGTGTGTGTGTGTGTGTGTGTGTTTGTGAGAGAGGGAAAGAGAGAGAGGGATACCTTAAGGGATGATGTAAACAGATTCCTTGATTACAGGTTTACACAAGGGTATGTTAGATCCTGCTGCCTTGGGGAGGTTTATGGGTGTGGTTTTGTGACACTTATCTGGCACCTCTCACTGCCAGATCACACACACATAAACTGAAGTGTGTATGGGTGGATTTGTGTATCAGTAACTGAAGTAATGGGAAAGTAAAAGTATTTGCTTTTTCCTTAAGGCAATTATCCATGATGTGTACGGACACGTGACGTATGTGACATCACACTTTGCATTTTAGATGTACGTTATTACATTACTATGTTATTACTAAGTGAATGCTACCACAGATGCTAATGAGGATGACCGTTATCCAAAGTTGTGATTAGTCCAGCAGCTTTATGTCCCTAGTGTGGTAGCATACAAAAGCGCCCAAATACATGGGAAAGTTTTTAAATCCGGTGTGAGTGCACAAACCACATACTGTGAGAACATTAGTGAGTGACAGGCACTGAAATGATAAACGTAACCTCTCATGCGATTAGGTGGAAACAACCGCAATCATGTTGAAGAAAGTTAGGATTTTGAGTGGACCCAGAAAATGAAGGTTTTGGGCGGTACAAGTTTGATTAGAACACGAGCATGTATGTGATGGTAATAACCACAGCAGCATTTACAGTCAACAATCAGATGACTGATTAGAGCTGTTTATTTTAGATTACTGTTCACTATAAACTGCCTAAAATATAGTTACATATACTAAATATCTGGTAATAGAACCAATAAAGTTAGTAAATTAGTCTCTTTAACTTAAATCGGGTATGGAGCTGACCTGACTGCAGTCCAAACTCACATAAAACATTTGGCACATTGAATAAAAAAAATATATACAACAATAGCAATGTACAGGTGTCTTTATTTGTTCTAGGTCATTGTCATCTTTTTTTTTACTTTTCTGGAAAGGCTTTTTAGGTTTTAGTGGTCAAACACTGATGTTAGACAAAAGATCCAGGCTTGTAATGGAGTTGTGGTCAGGGCTTGTGAGGGCCAGTCAAGTCTTTTTTTTTCAAACAAGCCATCAACAAGCCATGTCATTATGGATTGGACCACAGTCTCCGCTGGCCTTCTCCAAATTGTTCCCACAATATTAAAGGCATGACTGGGTGATTAATTTTATACACTGTGACATCAACTTTAATTAACAAATAAAACAGCAACTTTAGTTAGTAAGAGGTGTGTCCAAGAACTTTTGCCCATCTAGTGTATTTATGAAACACTTTAGCCTATGGGACACTAGAAATTTGTTTAAAGATGCTTTTACAGACAGCCAGTGGCTATAATGAAAATTAAAAACTTAATTATGTTTAAAAGAAAGTTTGAGAGGATGTCATATTTAGGTAACCTAATAACATTAGGAAATAATAAACATTAATCAGCTTTTACTACAAAAGCCATGTCTTTGCTATAAATTGTAGTTACAACTGAAAGTATTAAAATCATTAATCTTTTTGGGTTACCAGATGCTCATATAGCATTCCTAATAATAAGTTATGTAGTGCAGTGATAAACGTGCTCTTCCATCATTTTTTATTAACTTGTTGCTGACAACAAACTCATAATGAACATTAATTAAAAAATAGGATTCTTCAGTTGAACATTTGGCGTATTTCAAATTAAACATTTGGATACTTGATCTTCATTGCATTTCATGTTACAATATACACAGCATCCCAACTGCAACCTAAAACTGGGTTATGCTATGTATTTTTAATTGTGTATAGTTTTAATAAAATGCACTTTATTAAATAAATCCAGTCACTTTTTTGTGTGTTTAATGTGATTTATTTCATTATTGCTTTCCAAAGACAGAATTTTCAATTAAACCTTACCTAAGGTCCCGAATAAGTAATGTACAGTATGTCTCTCTGCGTGTGTGTGTGTGTGTGTGTGTGTGTGTGTGTGTGTGTGTGTGTAACTAGATTTTTAAAATTTGTACATGTCTGTCAGTTTTTCTCAAGTACACAGATGACAGATTTGAAACACTGCGTTGTGTATGGTTGATTCCTTAAGAACGTAATGAGAAGTTTTCTGTGTGAATGTTTATCATATGCTGCTTAAAAAGCTACTTAAAAAAAAAAAAAACAGTCATGATGGTCAGCAACTGGTCACTGTGGCTACCTATATTTAAATGCTTGTACAGAGGTGGGTAACCCCATTTTATTTAGTATCTGAAAGACAGAAACGGAAAAAGAGCAGCATGCCAGCTGTAAGGAATGCCAAGCCTGTGTGTGTGTGTGGCTTTCTGACAATGTCTGGCCTAGACTTTCACCACACAGACACCCCCACCACTCCACACACTCACAGAGAATAAAGAAATAATAAAAAAAAGATTCAAGAACCCTAAGGCTTCGATTAGCTTTGCAGGCTATAGATTGTGTGTGTGTTTATATGTGAGAGTAAATGGTAGATCGGCTTCAGGCTGTGGCTTATTAAGAGGCTTTCTCTTCCTTTCTATATCTCTTTCTCGCTTATATACACACACAAAGACATTCATGCTGCAACATGCTCTTCCGAAAAGGCTAACGGGTGACTGGAGGCTACTTTTAGATGAGTGAGAATAAGACTGCTGGAGAGTGAGCCCAAAAAACAGTGGCAGAAAAAAGAAAGCGATAAAGCTTTAAAGAACCAAAGGGAAGGGTTTTATAGCAGTTTTAACATTATAGATTGTCTCAAGTGTTACATGCATTTTGCTTCAGTACAGAAACAGAAGGCTACAGTTGAAATAAAGTTATTTGGGGAAATCCTTTCTTCAGCTATACTACAGGACAGGAGCAAGCTTACAAAACGATTAGGGTTTGCTTTCAGGTGATGTTTTTTTTCAGGTGCACTTTCCTGTTAAGGCTTTCTGCATATTTTCAGCTTACAGTTATTTACTCCAAAGATCCAGCAAAGTTAAATTAGTCCTGCTTTTAGATGACATTCTTACTCTTTATGAAACTAGTCTATGTATTACTAACCTGATGCTACATGTTCGGAAGCACATAACTGTCTGAAATGCCTTTGTATGCGGTAGCATTAATATTACCCCTCTTTGGAAATAGGTGATCTAAGAAGCACTTGTAGAGTCTATTTATTTTTAGCCATACACTGTAGGTCCCAGGATTTGAGTATGTGTCTACAGAAATCAGAATGTGAAGCTTGTAAAGAGATTGCAGGTTTCAAAATTCATAAACCAAGCTAAGTCAGAGCTTAAGTAGCTTAGCTATTAGGATTTGGTTTATAGGCTTTTAAAAAAATAAAAAATAAAATATATATATATATATATATATATATATATATATATATATATATATATATATATATATATATATATATATATATATATATATATAAATAATCAAATAAATTAGAATAGTAGGAGGATATTAGGAGTATGGAGTATGTCTGGAGGAGAACCATAGTCATGAGGAAAAATTTATACAAGTAATAGGGTATTTATTGTGGGAACCGGGTTAAGAACAGGAGATTTAATTAACAGAACATATAAACAGAATAAGGGTAGCAGCATCATCTTAAGAATTGGGGTAAAGTAGACCTCATGAGGTAAGAAAACAGGGATAGTTGTCTACAATCTCAAGAGGGCAGAAAAAGTTAATAGTTCTTGGAACCGAAGCAGGAGGTTGGAAGCGCTTAACATAAACTTAGATGCTTTATAAAGGTAGACACATGAGAGAGAAATGATTCAATCAAAATAGAAATCCACAATTCTAGCAATAAATAGAAATCCGCCATCGAGACAGAGAGAGTTTGTTGAAATGCCTTTAGGCTTTGAGTCTTCAGTCCACCGCACATCAAAGAACATTGACCTCTTATAACCACAAACTCTTGCTGTCTGATGTATATGGGTTCTGTCCTCTTTTCTTGAGTTTGCGTGTTTAAGCAAGTATTCAGCTTTATGGAATGTCTGTGTGTGTGTCTGTGTGTGTGTGTGTGTGTGTGTATGAATGTATTAATGTGCTCAGACAGTGGTTGACAGATACACAAAGACTCCAGTCGCTCTTTTGTGTTTGGGGCCTCACCATACACACTGACCACTGTGTGTCGCCTGCGGCTCGCCTGCATGCATGTGTGCGTGCTCGTGTGTGTGCGATTGTGTGTTTTTTGTGTTTGTGTATTTGTGTGATATTTTGTGATGAATTGCACACAAGGAGTTTATTCATTTATGACGTTGATACATTGAGACATACAGTGAGATTTTACTGCATTCCATCTGTGCGTGTGTGTGTGTGTGTGTGTGTGTGTGTGTGTGTGTGTGTGTTCGTTCCGTATTTAGCATTCAAGTAGTCACCAGTAGTGATTCTGTAATTGTATAAATGGGGCGACTTTTGGGTCACTTTAGGACCCCCCCTCCCCAAAAAAGTGCCAGATGAAGACATTTTCTAGGAATTAACATAACTATCAGTTAGCATTAACGTTGGCGTCATAGCGTTACTTCAGTTATGATTTGTTGTTATACTATATCGTAACAAAAGTTAAAGCAACTAGTTCCTTGTTGTGTATTAAATAGTGTACGTGAAAAAATACAAGAAGCTGTTTTAAAAAAGAAAAGTTAATAAAAATTATTTTTATTAAAAGGAGTTGGAGCAACAACCCTTTAGGTCTGGGTTTGGATCTCTAATAAAGAGGTTTATAAGTATATACACCGTGGCTGGATGAGTTGTTTCTCTGGAAAAGAGAAGCTACCAAAATGCATCATGTACAAGTCAAGCTGATGATCACAGTGTGATGCTTTTGACAATGTTCTACATCTCAGGTCCTTGCATTAAAGAGGATGATACTTTCACATCAAACTTTTTATTGCAAATCAGGTTTACACTGCAATAGAAGCAGTATTCTCAGTGTCAAGTCAGATTAAGTCTGTTGCACCTCAAAAATGATTTAGGACTTGTTTTAGGAATGAAGTTTGAGCATCTACAGGATATACCCCATGTGTGTGTGCATCATGCCTTTTTTTGTACTGTGTTGCTGTCATGGCAACAGTGTGTGTAAAGTACGGTGGCCCACAGGAGCCAAATGAGCCGTGAATAATTTATGTCTTAATGACTTCATTCACATCAATACATGCCCAATGTGCAAGTGTGTGTGTGCGAATGAGCAATCGTGTGCATCTGCTGTCGTTTTGTTTATACATTTCAGAACATTGGCATGTGTTTAGCCTGTGTGTCACTGTATGTGCACATGTATGTATGGCTTTGTATGTGAAGTGTGATATGAATAATTATTAGTATTAGAGGCAGTTACATTCACACCCTAATTCATGGTGTGCATTGTAAGTTTCTCTGTATTTTAAAATGACGTGCAGTGTGTTGGTAAGGCAATCTTGTGTATGTTTGTTCAGTGAGAGAATAAAGCCAAAACAATTAACATTGCCACACTCACACACTCTGTTATAGTTAGGTAATTGTGATTAATTGCCTGAAAATCCACCTCATTAGATGTGTTGCACATACTTCTAAGTGTCAAGGTGCTTTCTTTTAATTAACTCTGACTAATTCAAAACAACAAGGCCACTGCTACTAAAACTAATATACTGCTTTACATTCTGACATTCTGTTAAAAGAAGGTATTTATCCCTGACCTAATTTTGAAACCTTCTTTTATGTAATCCCTGCTTTTATACAGTCTTGTGTATTAAGGTCCCACTATGAAGAAAGGACTATGAATTACATCACAGCTTTAATTGCAAACCATATTTTAATTATCACACTATTCATACCTCTGGACTTTGTTTATTAGAAATCTTTCTGAATTCAAACCTTCCACCCTAATGCTTTTGGTTGCTCACTGTAATTAGATCAACATGTAAAACGATTAAGCTGATTTTCAAAAGGAATATAATTTAAGACAACACAGTTCTTAATATCTTAAACGAAAATGACTTAAGAATAACAGAGTCATCTCCAGGTCACCTGCACAGTTGGAGAGGGGTTCGTTTCTTGAATTTCTACTCTCGCTGTTTTCCAAACATGCCCTTGTTCACTGCTTCAGAAGTATAATTTCCATTCAATAAATCAGTTTGACTTTTGCACTAATGGTGAGATTTGGTGTTTCTTAATGCTTCTACATTTTATTATTTTGGTATTGTTTTATTATTTTGGTATCATGGTATGGTTATAAAAACAAGTGTTTAAACTTTGTAATTGTAGAGATTTCCATATTATGTGTTATATGTGTTAAATTATGTGTTAAAATTAAGAGTCTGAAACAGTGTACTCGTGAATCAGTGTATGTACAGTCTGTTTTCCCTGTGATGAATCTGATTTCAGTATTAGGGATCATGCTTTTACTCTGTGTTACTGTGCGTGTTCATTATTTATTATGTGTTTATCTCAAAACACGGTGTCCAGCTGTTGTTCATACCTGGGTTTACAGTTGATAGAAGTGGCAGGCAGATATAGAACACATAGAGTAGGCAAGGCAAGCAGGTAGGGAGATAGGTGGCAGGCAGGCAAGCAGTTAGCAAGCAGGCAGGCAGGAGAGAGAGAGGTAAGAGGCAGGCAGGCAGGTGGCACACACTAAAATAAATTCTAATAATTTGTAATCCACAAAGATAATTAATCCAAAGTATGAATTCCAGGTTTCACTATAAGTTTTATTTAAATATAGAAAAGCTTCATTTACTGCATCTTTCACTGTCTACCTGACACATGTTGAGGACACCATCTTTTACCTAAAAAGGTGGCCATAGGTGATGTCAAAATAAAAGTTCCAGGTTACGGGCCAGCAAGCAAAGTAAGAGTCCAAACCAAAATCAAATCCTAATTAAATTAGGTTCATAACTATTCTCACAAAGGAAGCCAACTTGTCCTTTATATTATATATTATATTTATATTACATTCTTCATGGACTTCACCATCTGTCTGTCTGTCTGTCTATCTAAAATAATAAATGAATAAATGTATAAATTATAAAGAACACCTCTAAATGTTTCCGAACACCAGAATTCTGATGCTGCTTTTGAATGAAAGTTCAGTCACTAGTCACTACAGCAGTGTTTCATTACAGTTACTTAGTTTCTTCCTCAATGTCTGATTTATGTGAGTGTGTGTTTATATCCGTTTGTGTGTGTTGTAAGAGAGATGGACTTGGACAGCTGTGTGTGTCATGATTAGGTTGTGAATGTTTGAAAGACAACTCTGAGAACTTGTCTGTATTTAAGTAAAAATATTTCACATTCATTTTTTACTGTAATACACACACACACACACACACACACACACACACACACACGCTTTGGAATCTTGGCACAAAACAACTTGGGGATGAGGTACAAATGAAACAAAATCACCACACATCTTGCTTTCAACTTAATAGAATGTGTGTGTTTGCGTATCTGTGTGTGTTTGTGTGTGTGTGTATCGCCCTGGTCTATGGGAAATCTTGTGGTGCTTGACTACACAAACATGCAACCACCAAACAGCAACATTTACAGCTAAACAAAACAAGTGTGTGTGTGTGTGTGTGTGTGTGTGTGTGTGTGTGTGTGTGTGTGAGAGAGAGAGAGAGAGAGAGAGAGAGAGAGGTTGTTAATCCGTGGCTGCACAGCCAGGCTTACACAGCGAGTGCTGAATGCTTCTGGTTCATAAACACCTCAATAATGAGGCTCTCTGGGGAGAGATCACACACACACATACACAAACTCATGCACGTGCATACATACATACACACACACACACACACCACCTGCTCATGGGCTTGTGTGTGTGTGTGTGTGTGTGTGTGTGTGTGTGTGTGCGTGTGTGTGTAATTAAATGACATTTCCAGAGCTGACAGGTGGTCTTCCAAACAGCACTAAATATTAAGAGGAAGTGTGTGTGTGTGTGTGTGTGTGTGTGTGTGTGTTTGTTTGTGTGTGTGTGTGATGTGTGTGTGTGAAAGAAAAATTCTAATTTAAATTGTGATTTCATTCACAAATTTACAGTTTATTTTATTAATGAAATAACCCATTAGAACTAAATCTGTGTAAACTGTCCAAATGCATGTGGACATCTAAACATGATGTGAGTGTGTGTGTGTGTGTGAGTGTGTTGGTGTTTTTGTGTCTATGTTAACGGAAAGTTATCCTAAATGATGTAAAACTTCAAGAAACAGGTCTTTTGTGCAGTAGCTTTCACAAAACTATGTCTAATTGAAACACTTCTTAAAATGTAATACATTTTACATCTGCATTGGCTTCCTTATATCAAATATATATATTTTTTTTTTAATACTTATGCTTCATTTTATTTAATCAGAGTGTATTTAAGCTGTTTTGAATGAACATTTCCTTCAGCTCGATGCTGGGTCAGAGGCGGTTCTGATTCTGACTGTAATTGAGCATCTGCACTAGGGGGTAGAAAAAGGTGCTCTGTGTGTAACGACACAAGCCGACCCTTAAGATACCAGTAATCTCCATCATTCTGACTGAGAGAATTTTTGTAGTGAGTTCCGTGCCAGATCATTATGTCAAAATGAAACATATATAAATCATATTGCTTAGCACGTTTTACTGTCAGCACTGGGGATACAGGTTCGAATATGTATTAAATTGCTCCTATCTGATGTGTGTCTTAGTGAGTGTGTGTCCATCATTGGGCCCTGTCCTCTTTCTTGTTTTTTCTTTCTTTTTGCATTTTTGTAAATGTAAGAACTTACTGCCACCTTGTGGAAAACAGGAGGACCATTTTGACCTAAGAAAGACATACACAGTGACACAGTCTCCAGAAGGTTTGGGTTGAAAAATTCTGCTGCCCTCTGACTGGTTCTGTCAGCTGTCAGTCTCTTGATTGACATGTGATTCAATTCCAAGGGCAATATGTGACTCAATACAGAGGCAGGGCAATCTGTCTCCGTCATACTCAACTGCGCAGACACAGACACAAAGACACACACACACACACACACACAAACACTGACATACAAACAGCATTTGATTGTCAGGTGTCGTTGTGAAATGACTTCTTCTCACCTTTGTGTGATTGAAAGTCTGAGATAGAGCTATTCAATAAAGTTAGAGAAAGCTCCTGCAATCACATCACACCCACACACACACACACACACACACACCCGTGCACGCACACAAGTATGCCACACACTGAAATGTTTCTTCTTTACAGAAAACTGTAGCCTGTAGACTTTTTGGACTTAGTTGTAGTAAGTCTGTACTGAATCTGTGAAATAGAAGTTAAATTGAGGTTCACGATTACTGAAAGACTAAACCAATACATTAGAAAAGTTTGGTGCATCGGTTTTACACTTATATTACACTTCCATGAAGTATACTTCTCTAAAGATATGTTTGTGTTACAGAGACCTGAGTGAGAATCAGATACAAGGCATTCCAAGGAAAGCATTAAGAGGAGCTACAGACATTAAAAATCTGTAAGTAGTGGTAAAAATCTATAATATATATATATATATATATATATATATATATATATATATATATATATATATATATATATATATATTGTGTGTGTATAAAAGTATAGCTAAAATATTATATATATATATATATATATATATATATATATATATATATATATATATATATATATATATATAAATATATAAATATATATATATATATATATATATATATATATATATATATATATATATATATATACACACACACACACACACACACACAAAAAATCAAACTTTTGGTAAATTTTGGCTTAATTTATTTAAACAAAGCTTATTTCATAAAAAAAAAAAAAACTCTTGTGCTCCTGTTGGTATTTCTGTATTTGATACTTTGTACCTGAGTGAGAATCAGATACAAGGCATTCCAAGGAAAGCATTAAGAGGAGCTACAGACATTAAAAATCTGTAAGTAGTGGTAAAAATCTATAATATATATATATATATATATATATATATATATATATATATATATATATATATATATATATATATATATATATATTGTGTGTGTATAAAAGTATAGCTAAAATATTATATATATATATATATATATATATATATATATATATATATATATATATATATATATATATATATATATATATACACACACACACACACACACACACAAAAAATCAAACTTTTGGTAAATTTTGGCTTAATTTATTTAAACAAAGCTTATTTCATAAAAAAAAAAAAACTCTTGTGCTCCTGTTGGTATTTCTGTATTTGATACTTTGTACAACCTTCTTTTCCCATTAAAACGACACTTAATATTCTATAACATAAGGCTGGAGAGTACAAAGCAGATGTTGAGGCCCTCTTCTGAGTTTCTTTTTAGAAAGTGGTGCTTTAGAGAATCTCTCCAAATTGTGCAGGAATCTCTTTTGTGCTCTCTTTTCTTCGGATTTTAATAAAGTTAAAGTCAGCAAACGAAGATCATGAATTTTCATACAGTAAAATATTTCTGTGCAGATCTAGACATGATGTTCCCATCATTGTCCTGCGCAAAGATCGTAAGATAACCCATTGTTAATTTCTTGGCAGAGGAAAAATTGAAGAATCCTGGGATTTCACGGAGTCCATAATACAATTTAAACTATAAATGTTCCCATGGACTTTGAAGAGAAAACAGCCCACAGCATCACAGAGCCTTCATTATTTTTTTAACAGTGGCATGTGGTTCTTCTCTGCATAGTCACCCCTTTAATGTGTGTTAAACTCAACCTTTGCCAAAATGCTCAAATGTAGATCACTGTTTTTGTGATCATTTGACAAGAAAGCCATCCAGGGTATAATGAGTGTCTGATGATGAGATATCACTTTTTTTCTGTAACTGTTTTTTTCTGTAACTATTTTTCTACTTTATATTGTCTTACTGTTCCTCTTTCTCACTGTAAAAAAATTACCATGGGTCCCTGTCCAGACAAATTAATCCAGACATACATAATAAATTAAGAGAAACATTATAAACTGTATTAATGTTTATTTTAGTGAAACTGTGGAGAGTATTCACACTGAGGTATAATCACAGTTACCATATTATTATTTAAAAAGCCAAAAAGCAGTAATATTTACAGTGGCTATGAAAACATTTATGTGGTTGTGATTCATATCATGATCATAAGGATGCTGGAGTCCACTTAGTACTCATTGGTCAGACAAAACACCCTGGCACACACTCATACACACATTTACACCTATAGCCAGTTTACTGTCTTAATTAATGTGACCAACGTGTATGAAGTAAGACACACAAGCAGAATAAGAAGAATATGTAAACCTCAAACAGAAAGGACCTCGATCTCTTGATTTTGTGTTAAAATCTGCGTTCTGATTTTTAAATAAAGTAAATAAATTTCATATGTTAATTGAGTATCTACTTATGATCAAACTGTAATATTGACTATTATGTAATGTTGACTGTAATATAATATTAATTATTATTGCTCCTTATGTGCTAGTATTTAAAAGGACTTCTGTATTGATTGAGTTCTAGTGCCCTTTTTCCTTTAAGGGTGTGCAAGTGTAATCACATATGCATTAGGAATCATTTTGTCTATCTGTGTCTATTTTTTTCTCACTTACAGGCAGTTGGATTATAATCAGATCTCCTGCATAGAAGATGGAGCATTCAGAGCTTTACGAGACCTGGAAGTGCTGTAAGTGTGTGTGTGTGTGTGTGTGTGTGTGTGTGTGTGTGTGTGTGTGTGTGTGTGTGTGTGTGTGTGTGTGTGTGTGTGTGTGCAGGCATATGTGTCTGTTGATGTACTCGGGCGTATTTCCAGTGTGAGTGGATTTAGCGTGTAAATCCTGTTAAAGCGAGCGGCATTGTAATGATAGCAGAAGGATTATGTCACATTCTTTTATGGATGACAGTATTAAACACACATACCCACAATGACTGATTTTGTAAGGATTACAGGACTGAATTCTGTGGTGAACAGATGACAGACAACTGTTACAGTTCTTAAGATGCATGTGAACTTCTGTTTTTGGTCTTTTTTTTCAGAACACTGAACAACAACAATATTTCTCGTTTATCAGTGGCCAGTTTTAATCACATGCCTAAACTGAGGACATTGTGAGTATCTCACACACACAAACACAAACACACACACACATGCACACGCACACGCACACCGCTCTTTCCATTTTGCTTAACTTCTTATTTGATCTGTTTTCTTCCTTTTAGTCGTCTTCACTCAAATAATCTAATCTGTGACTGTCATGCATCCTGGCTCGCTGATTGGCTGAGACAGAGACCCCGTCTAGGTCTGTACACTCAGTGCATGGCACCTCCACCAATGAGAGGACACAATGTTGCTGAGGTGCACAAAAGAGAGTTTACCTGTAGTGGTGAGTGTGCTTTCTAACAGTCTTTATGCATCCTGTAAATGAGTTTGACTTTTTATCCATTTTTTTCTCAGGTTCTGTCACTCACTCCTCATCCTGCAGTGTTCTTCAGTGTCCTGAATTTTGTTCCTGCAGCAATAATGTAGTTGACTGCAGAGGAAAAGGACTGACGGAGATCCCCACCAATCTGCCTGAGACCATCACAGAGATGTAACAAACATACACAAACACACACAGAAAGAGAGATTTACAACCAAAATAATTTTCTTGCTCACATATTTATTTAACTTTCTAATGTGTTTTTCTGCAGCCGATTGGAGCAGAACTCCATTAAGATCATCCCGCCTGGGGCTTTCGCACCTTACAAACGCCTCAGGAGGATGTGAGTGACTTGTCAATTTACACATTTTATGTGCAACAAATAAGACAAAGCCAAAATTGCAAAACATTAAACACTTAATGATTTCAACAACATTCATTGGTCAGAAAATGAACAAAAATGAAGAACCTGCAGTCAATTGCACGGTTAGCATCTTACAGCAAGATGGTTGGAGATTTTCAATACGAATTTAATGCTTTTCAGATGATGAACAAACAAAAATAAGCATTGCTCATTGCTGGAGTGAAGGGGGAAAGCTAGAAAAAAGGATATTAACTAACAAAATCCTCTTATTATTTACAAAATACAATATTTAAAAAAATAATTTGTAATGTAAAACTTGAGAATTAAGGAAACCCGCACGGACACGGGGAGAACATGGAAACTCCACCCAGACTGGGATTCGAACCGGGAACCCTTAGACCTGAGAGGCGAACGTGCTAACCACTAAGCCACCATGCCACTGAGAGTTTTTATTTCAAATAAATTATTAAAAATAAAGTTAATTAGAATTTGTAAATATTTTGTCATAAAACAGGATGCAAGGTAGAGCTTTTTGATTTTTAGCTTAGCACATCTGAACTACTAGATGTGCTTCTGACGTAGAACTTATGTGAACTCTGAAGTTTGTCAGTATTTTGTCAAGATTTCTTGGATTTCTATCAAAATGCTCACTTTTATTGTTACACTTCTCAGTGATTTGAGTAATAACCAGATATCTGAAATGGCTGCTGACACCTTCCAAGGTCTGCGTTCCCTTAATTCACTGTAAGTACATATTGCTGTAGTTTGTGTGTGTGTGTGTGTGTCTGTATGTGTGTGTCTGTATGTGTGTGTGTGTGTGTGGTGAAGTTATATTAAGCTTCCATTATCATCTTCTTTATAATTCATAAGGGTTTCCGCTCTCGCTGTTCTGAAGCTTTTAGAGCACTCTATCACCCACCCACACCCACCCACCCACCCACACACACACACACACACACACACACACACACACACACACACACACCCACACACACACACACACATCGAACATGACATCAGCTGTTACAGTGTGTGAGCATTATAATCCTCGCACTAATGCAACACTTCCTGCTTTTAGTCCTGTTGGTATGTGTGTGTATTCAGGATGCTGTGCTGGTATGTGTATTTTTCTGTGGTTTCCTCAGGACAGGTCTCTGGGGTATCCTCACTGAGGCGACCACACAATCAGACCCTCATGCCTAGCTAATTAAATTTGACATGCATGTAGGGTTTTTTTGTGAATTACTGTGAACGAGTTTGAAAATTTCTGTTGAAATGATACAATTTTAGTTTTCTGGATGTGACAATTTAAATGTCATTAAGTTGACATCTCTACAAATTATTCTAAACTATTTAATTTTATTACTTCTTTTATTAATAATGCGTTTTTAATTTGCTACTTTGGTAATGTACGATGTTTGTTTCCCATAGAGAATGTATTATTTTGTGTACACAGTAAATTTAGATGTTAAAGCATTTGCTTGCACCCATATAATTAATAAGTAAACCAAATAAAACTTGAACATAAACCTTCACACAGTTGAAGGTCAATAATGATGTATTGAGTTGATGTATTTTTCAGATTGAAAAGAATCTAATTGTTATAAACTTGTAAGAGATTTTAAAACACAATTTTGTGATAATAAAAATAAACAAAAAACACAGTGACTAGTGTACTGCTATCATGCAGAATTACATTTAAGATTTTAAGATACCTAAAACTTTACCTTCTAAAACATTTCAACCAATCAACTGAAAGACCAAAATATATAAATTTTTTTATTAATTATTAAATTTTATAATTGTGTTCTTTATTTTTAGGGTTTTATATGGCAATAAAGTTACAGAACTCCCTAAGGGATTGTTTGATGGACTCTTCTCTCTCCAGCTATTGTAAGTAACACAAAAACATTCACACACAGGAAATATCTATTAATCTAGGCATTTGAAGCATTAACATCTGCTCATAACACCCCCCCCCCCACACACACACACACACATTTATACTAACTCAATCAACTAAATAAAGCTTAACAGATTTACAGTTTATAATATTTTAATGAATAAATGGTTAATGAAAAGATGTTTGAAGTTTTTAGCAGGTGCTCTTAAACTCTGTCTGTGATTTGTGATCTATACTTTTGTATTTCAACCTTCAGAGTATTAGACCTAATGTAATGACATTTTTGTTAATCTCTTTGTCTGGTTACCTGCTTTCTGGTTTTTTATAGATTGCTAAATGCAAATAAGATCAACTGCTTGCGTGTGGATGCCTTTCAGGACCTGCAAAACCTCAATCTGCTCTCTCTCTATGACAATAAACTACAGACAATCGCAAAAGGGACATTCTCATCACTGCGGGCCATACAGACACTGTGAGACACAATCACTGTCATAACCTGTCTTAAAATTAGCTGAACAAAACTTTTATAAATTAAATTAATTAAGCTATTAATTAAAACTATTTCAAACAACAGAACAATGATCCCAGTTCACCATCAAATCTACAAACGGCATCAATGAAAAAGGAAGAGAATAAAGGTTTTAAAATGGATCAGTCAAAGTCAAGACCTTAAGCCAATTAAAATGCTGTTGTGGGAATCTGTGCATAACAGATGTTCACAGACCTCAGCATCATTTAAACGAAGATTAGCTATTGTTTCATAGGGTGCTTTTACTTTTTCACACATTACTTTCCCATTTTGGCTTCATTTTCATTACACTGTAATTTGGTGTAATTTGTACCTTCTAAAGATCAAATGCTCTAAACCATAGAGTTCACATAAGGTGTATATTTAGTTGTATTCACGTGTGTGTGTGTGTGTGTGTGTGTGTGTGTGTGTGTTAGTCACCTAGCTCAGAATCCATTTGTGTGTGATTGCCACCTAAAGTGGCTGGCTGATTACCTGCAGGAGAACCCAATCGAGACCAGCGGAGCACGCTGCACCAGTCCACGCCGCCTTGCTAACAAACGCATCGGGCAGATCAAGAGCAAGAAATTCCGCTGCTCAGGTACACACACACACACACACACACACACACACACACACACAAACAGTCAGAGACATGTATATATACAAATTTTTTAGGACACATCTTTTGAATTAAGTTTTTTTTCACTCACATTGTCACAGATTTATTAAATCTTTACCAGGCATTTTTTTTACAACAGTATGTTTTCTAACTACTTTTTAACAAACACCTGTTGTAGGAAAAAGAAAGGGGGTGCGGTGGGGGGTGCAGGATCAGATAACGATCAGGTTTGATAATTCTACAGTGTAGCTGTTTTTTTCATAACTACTGACTTGTGATGTTCTCATTTGTAAGTCGCTTTGGATAAAAGCGTCTGCTAAATGACTAAATGTAAACGTAAACGTGTAGGAATAATTTGTGAAAGGCCCTTGTATGTTCCAGCATCTCAAATCACTCACATGCACACTCCAAAATCTTGTTGATTTTGCCACTTAAGGAGAGTAGAAGTTGTCAGAGCGACAAGAGGGAAGAGGCGGCCAAACATTTCCAATACGATTCATTATGTAATGTACATGTGAGTGATTTACTCTGTAGCTTACTGTGTATAGCACTTTCTGTCCAACTGTTTCTGTCCATTTGTATCTTACATAGGTCTGAGTTGTGTCTTTATATCTCTCTTGTTAATGTAGCTAAAGAACAGTATTATATTCCAGGTACAGTATGGTGTGTTTATGTTGCACATGATTTTGCTTCACACACACACACACACAACCACACATACACAGACTTTAATAGGTCTGTTAAACCCACTGAGAACTAATGTGCACAAAGCATGTATTGTAGCGTGATCACTCTTACCACACGCAAACACAAACACAAACACACACACACACACACACAGAATAATGATAGTTGCACTGTTTGCATACTTTGTATTGCCTCACTCATTTGCCTGCATTTAGCTGTCTCTCTCTTCCTTTCTTGCACACACTCTCAGGGATCCATCATGTCAGTAAGTGTAAGTAAAACATACTTTGGATGAGCACAGAGCCTCTTTTAATCAGAGCTTGGCTCATATTGCCCTTCCACTGACCTGATTGACCCTGCCCCTCACTCCTATTTTAGACCACAGACACCAGTACTGTATTAAACTTTGTTAATGAACTCTACAATCTAAATCGTTCACTTTTAATGGTAAGATAGAGTTGTATGTTTAGCATGAGGGTTGAACTATGATTATTATTGTTATAAGATTTTGGTAAGTATCAATTTTGGTAAATACTAGTCTAAGTGAAGTCCCCCTTTATGATTGAATAAAAATGTGTGTATGTTTGTGTTTGTGTGTGTGTGTGTGTGTGTGTGTGTGTGTGTGGTTGACCTTTCTTAGTGCTTAAGCTGCAACTATCCTGCTACACTTTGCCTTTGTGTCACTGGTTCCCTCTAGTTATTGATCCCTTTGTTTTGTCTATTTTTGATCTATGTCACCTTCTCTTCCCTTCTTTACCTCTTTCCTTTGTTTGTGTGTATTGAGCAGGGTTTTCCGTTGTGCTTGATCTAACCATGCTTGTCTTTCTCCACATTGTAACATGGTTCTGTCAAGCGCCATGGGACGTCTTGCAGCAGCAGCAAGAGTCAACCTGCGTGTGCATGTGTGTGCGTGCTTGACCTGTAACGTTAATGCGTAGTGACATATAAACTAATGTTGAATTCGGCTTTTGGGTCCATTGTGTACATGGAGTATTCACCTCGCTTGAGGGATGCTTTAAGTAAATCTGTATATAAATATTTAGAAACTGATTTATTTCATATTTAATAAAATAAGTAATAAATGTCTATTACGTTTGTCCAAAATATAATGTGCCACATTTGTTAAATTCAATTGGAACATCGATTGACAAAAAAATGAACCACTTATCTTAATTTTTTCCTTATTGACTTGTGTGTGCCTTACCCATACCTTACCTCTCTATATCCTTCTCTGTTCCTTGATGTCTATTGAATACTTAGTACTAGTGTATCTTTTGTGTTTGTGTGTAGGTGTGGAGGACTACCGCACTAAGCTGAGCGGGAGTTGTTTTGCTGATCTGGTGTGTCCTGATAAGTGTCGTTGTGAGGGGACTACAGTCGACTGTTCAGGGCAAAAGCTCAGCAAGATTCCTGAAAATATCCCACAGTACACTGCAGAACTGTAAGCTTTGCACCTGCATATTTAATAAGCTTTATTCATGACAGCAGCACATTAAGATCACACTGCAGAACAGCTTAAGTAGACTCATAATATGTATCATAATTACATAATTACAGCTATTTTAGTGAAATAGTTAAATACTAATGCAACCAGCTAACACTCACATAGACAGACAGGCGATTTCTATTGCTGAAGAAATGAGACATCGAAATGAGAGGTCAGGTGTTAATCCGCTGTGATAAAGCCTGCCTTCTTGTCTCCTTTTTATGTCTCCATAATGATGGGTTTGAGGTTTGGGCTCAGGGGTCCATTACCTTTTTTCTGCCACTATGGAATGGGATTGTGCACCTAATTTTGACCTGTTTAGATCATTTCGACCAAAAATAAATTGGTTTCAGAACCTGAAAATGCGTTTGGAGCCAGCACTTGTTATGTTCAGGGCAAAAGAAAGTGCAGTGATGAGAACGTCATAAAAAGTATTTAAGATGTTTTTTATGGTGCATTGGTCTGCCAAAGAAAAGAATCCCAGTGCTTAGTGATAATGTGATCAGCTTATGAGTTTTGGACATAAGATATTTGAAAATAAAGGTGCTATCCCACATCCTGTGTAATTTAGAAAGTGATCTACATGTCAGCACTGTTGTGTGTACATGGGTGTCTAACAGTTTTGATTTGTGTACCTTAACATATTATTTTAGTGCTGTATAAAAAAAACTGCCATAAACAACAGTTAATTAAGTTCTTTTATTTTACAGACGTTTAAATAATAATGAGTTCACTGTGCTGGAGGCGACTGGTGTCTTTAAAAAACTTACACAACTTCGAAAAATGTAAGTATGCCTCTTTATTTTTTTTCACCTGCTCTCTCTCCCTTTCTCAAGTTTTCTTTAACTATATTTTTGGGTGCTTTTATATATGGAGCCATAATTCTGTGGTTTATCATTCGGTTCCTATTTGAGTTCCACAACTAGACAACTAGATCATCTAACAAACTAGAGGCTGTTCTATATATATATATAGGATTAGTATATTTTTAGTTGCACTTCATGGATGGTGGTTTAAGCTTCTACTTTACAGCATGAAGGTTTTGGGTTTGATTTCCAGACAGATTGGTTAATTTTTGTTTTGGAATTTGCATGTACCCCCTCATGTCTAGATAGCAGCTAGCAGGTGATTTGGCAAGATGAATTCACTCGAGTTGTGAATGTATGCACTTGAACATGTATTTGGCTTTTTGTGTCTTTCAACTATATTGTGAGTGTGTGTATTGTAACCTTACTCTGCATGTGGTGTGCAGTAATTTCAGCAACAATAAAATCAGTGATATCGAAGAGGGAACCTTTGAGGGAGCGAATGGAGTGAACGAGCTCATTCTGACGAGCAACCGCCTTGAGACTGTACACTACAGCATGCTGAAGGGACTGTCTGGCCTCCGCACATTGTGAGTGTCTCTTGTCATTTCTCTCTCAGACACAAACACTAACACTTCACTGGAGTCATTGGTAAATGTCAGAGTCATAGATCATGAGTGATAAGGTCACTATGCGCATCTAATTTTGTGGGTGAAAGAGTGGGTTTAAATTTTAACATCCAAGACACATACTTATTCTGTATATTTTATCTTTTTTATTGTTGTAATTGCTGGTCTCAGAATATGGAAGGAATAATAATGTTGGATTTTTGATGCATAAGCAATGTGTTTGATCTATTACCTAAGCTTTTGCTTAGGGGGTGGAGGAGTACCCATCACCTTTCATATGCTTAAAGACCCTTCACAGTCAATGAACCAAACACAAGTTCTATACACAAACTCACATATGCACAAACACATATATAAAAACAAAACACCCAGAGGGCATCTTACTTACTAGAATGTATTAAGATGATCGAGTAACATGCTTTACACAAACTTTGCCCAACCTACGTAAAAATTGAACCCAGGCCTTTTTCACTGTGAAACTAGAGCATGCACTAATAAGTTATGGCACCATATCTTGACTATTGTAGTTACATTATTATTAAAATTGTGTGTGTCTGTGTTCTTCTCTCTGTATGTGTGTAGAATGTTGCGAAGCAACCGCATCAGTTGTGTTAGTAACAGCAGTTTTATTGGACTGAGTTCAGTGCGACTACTCTCTCTCTATGATAACCTCATCACCTCGATCAATCGGGGAGCCTTTGACACACTTCACTCCCTGTCTACACTGTAAGTATTCACACACACTCAGCACTGCACATTTCATCACAAGTATACAGTTCTAATAATGTGCATTACACTGAGAATTAGTTATTTCAAGAAATTGGTGGCTGTTGGGGCAAGAAAGAGAACATACCTTTACTTTAGGATGTCTGTCATTCAGAGTGTGCTTTGAGGTGAATAAGGACGAACCTGCAAAAAAACTGCAAAACAATTTTTATTTTATTTTATTTGTTAGTAAATATTGTCTGAATGGTTGGATCATAATTTAGATTGTATTCTAGTTACTCACATTTTTGTCATCTGTCTTTGACCTTGCTCTGACTTTTTTAGAAATCTGTTGTCAAACCCATTTAACTGTAACTGTCACATGGCCTGGATGGGAGAGTGGCTTCGAAAGAAACGGATTGTCACTGGAAACCCTCGCTGTCTGAAGCCCTACTTCCTCAAAGAGATTCCCATTCAGGACGTGGCCATGCAGGACTTTGCCTGTGAGGATGGTACGTGCTGAAAAAATTCATGTGTGAGTTTATGGTTATGTGTGTACGGTAGTGAGTGCAGGGGTATTTTGTTTCAAGATAAGATCAGTCATGCTAACTTGAGCATAAAATGGTGTTGACTTACACTTAAACATCTCTAGATAAACACAGACATGTACACACACCTTCAGAGAAATAGTCGCTCTGTTTTTGTAACCACTTCTGCTCTACTGGTTTGCCAGGTACATTAATTTTATCATTGTCAGTTGTCAAATAGATGTACTTTGGAATATTTTTGTTATGGACTGTTGCCCGTTACTTGTTCCACTTAGTTTGCACTGTCTGTTTATACTTGTCTTGCAATTTTAATTCAAAGCCAAATCAATAAAAAGAAGGAATTCTAGTAAATGTGATAAAAACATCATTTTAAATTAACATTTTAAAACCTTTTAAAAATTAGAACGGATGATAGTATATTACATCACTGTACCTCTTAATACAAGTGTTAAATTCATTTGAAACAAAAATTAAAAGGATTTTGCTCATTGTATAAAGTATAATATTATTATTTTATATACATTTAACTCTTTTTTTCCCCTCTGGACAATTTTTTACATCTATTTCTATTATTAAATAAAAGTGTTTAATATTTTTAAAGTACTGTCAAATTGGTCAAGGCAAACTTGAAAACAAAGTAGGCAAAGAAATAAATGGTGCATGTGAATTATAAATATATCTGATAGAATGTCAAATTTTTTCAGGTAAGTTAAAAAAAACACAATTTAAGTCTGATCTGAACTGTCTGGGCATGCCAGCTAGCACGAATAGCAGCTGCATCAATGCATGCAACCCAGAAGCAATCAGAGATGAAAAAAATTGAAAGCAAAACATATTGTTTGTGCAGTTGGGCCAGAGGTGAAGTTAAGTGCACTACTGTCATGTTTAAATGTTGTTGCATCAGGCTGGTTTAAAAAGTTGCAGTAATAATCAGTGCGAGAGAGAAACCTGCCTCCGGCTAGTCAGTTTTTATTGTAACTGCTTTCATTTGAGTTCGAATGATAAAAAAGGAAATATGTTGTCTGTATGTTTTATATGTAGGTGATGATGAGAATAACTGCTCACCGTTGGCTCGCTGTCCGGCAGAGTGCTCATGTTTAGACACAGTGGTGCGCTGCAGTAATAAAGGACTAAACACACTGCCAAAGGGCATTCCGAAGGATGTCACAGAACTGTAAGTAAACACACACACACACACACACACACACACACACACACACACACACACACACACACACACACACACACACAGCGAGAGAGAGAGATGAGTTTATATCTATGAAATGTAATATATGTGAGATGAGCAAAACAATGTACTACACTTCATTTATACATTAATCTTATGAGCTTTAGCATTGTTATATATTAATTACGAGTAACATTGTTTTGTTTGTGTTCGTGTAAGGTATTTGGATGGAAATGAGTTCACTCAGGTTCCTCTAGAGCTGTCCAACTTTAAACACCTTACACTCATGTAAGTATTGTAAAATAACCCATTTCAACTAAACATTAACAATAATCTGAACACAAGTTCTAGGTTAAATAAGAAACCTGACATTGAATTGTTTTTCTAATCTGCTTCTGTAACAAAGCTCACCTCTCTGATTTTTAACTTTTATCTCAAGCTTTATTTGATGTCTTGATTCTACTCTCTGGATTGCTTTTAAAAAGCTGCCTTATTTGCATTAAATATGCTCCACTTAACAAGCATTTCTCTAATCCATTCTTTCTGAACTGTGCATGTTCAGCATGTGTAGATCTAATCACCGAATTAAAGTCACAATTTCTAATAAGGCCTAATGGAACTTTCACCTCAACTTTCTCCATTAAGAATGTGGCAAAGTTATCTGGGTACTAGAAGATGTTGAGTGGAGGAGAGAATGGAGTGATGTCATACTTATACTAGCAACTAACTGCTCTGTGCATATTGTTTGTATATGTATGTATGTTTGTTCTTGCAGTGATTTGAGCAATAACCAGATCAGCACATTATCCAGCAACAGCTACAGTAACATGTCTGAGCTGCTTACACTGTAAGTGTGATCAATAAAAAAACTGTTTACAAATAATTGTGTACAGTATATCACTGAAAAATGTCCCACATTTCTCACCCAAACTATTATTGGTTTTAATGGGAATTAGAGGAGATGACCAACAACAACACATTGCCTTAAGCATTGCCCATTAAATAGTCTGCATAATCAAGTATGCATAATCAATGAGCACTAGCATACGTTATGCTTATTTTAGTCTAACAGCTTGTATAAATACATAGGAGTGCTTTAATTTTTTTTTAAATCTAAATAATTTTGAAAACTTTGATATCAAACTAATGATTTTGTACTTATAAATTGCATTGCTACTTTGCTACTAGTAATTGCTACTAGTATTTGAATTAATCTTAGCATAAAACATTACAATTTTGCTGTAAATCTAATTCTGCACAAAGACACCATAACCCACATATTCTTGTTGCTTTTCTGTTTGTGTGTGTGCAATGTGTCTTTGGTTCTAAACAGAATCTTGAGCTACAATAGGCTGAGGTGTATTCCATCTAAAGCCTTCGAGGGGCTGAAATCATTGCGCCTACTGTGAGTAAAGTGTGTGTGAGAGTGTGACAAACTCTGTGCATCAGAACATTATAACACTTTTTAAATTCCTTTCTCTGCCTTTGTGTTTGCAGTTCTTTGCATGGTAATGACATTGCAGTGATTCCTGAAGGGGCATTTAAGGATCTGTCCTCTCTCTCACATCTGTGAGTGTCACACACAGACACACACACACACACACACACACACACACACACACACACACACACATACACACACACACACACACACACACACACACACACACACACACACACACAGAGACACAGACACACGCACATTTATTAAGGTTGCTAAGGTTTTACATGGATGAAAGCAGCTAATTGTATGTAATCAACTAATTAAATTAAATCAAATTATTTCAGTAGTAAAAACCCTCATCTGAATTTAGGCTCTGGATTGTATGGTAATAGACTATACACTTTAAGAGAGTCTCTTTATGGGCACTATACTGTATGTATGTATGTTTTTAGCAAATATTTAAAGTATGTGTGGTCTTTGCATATTATGCAGTAAGCAGGATTTTTATATAATGACTTTTCTATAATGTTTTTTTTCCTTGTGAATATGTTTATGTCAGGGCTCTTGGAGCAAACCCTCTGCATTGTGATTGCACCATGCAGTGGCTTTCTGATTGGGTCAAAAGTGGGTATAAAGAACCCGGCATTGCCCGCTGTGCTGGACCTAAAGACATGACAGACAAACTGTTACTTACTACACCATCTAAGAAGTTTACCTGTGCAGGTAACAAGCACATACACTATAATTGCACTGCATACAGCATCTCTTTATATGTGTAAATATTCAGTAACCATTGTAGTGTAAATGTGTAAACCTGTTACCTGGAATACTACCTTTTTAAACATTACATTTACATTTAGTTATTTAGCAGACGCTTTTATCCAAAGCGACTTACAAATGAGAACACCACAAGCCAGTAGTTATGGAGAAAACCAGCCACACTGTAGAATTATCAACCTCTATCAACATATAAACATCTAAAACAAAAAGATTATATCATAATTTTAAATATATTTTTTGGATAGATTAAGGTTCTAACTTGCCACCTTTTTAAGGGGAGTAACATGACTTGATTGATGCATTTGTAGTTGTGCCGGGTCCTTGTGGTTTTCCTGTACCAGGTAAGGCAGCCAATAAGAGTCCTCCTAAACCTGCCCACTTTTTCTGCCCCACCTTTATCCTGATGCAGTTTTGATGTTTGACCCTATCTGTGCACTCACTTCGGCAGTGGCAAAAAGCAACATACTGGTTGGAACCCATTTCTTTTCAGAGGGTGCCAGGGTACATTTTATGCAAATGAGCAGCAACAGAGTTTAGTGAGAACCAATAGGTAGAAAATGTGATTGTGATGCAAAGCAACAATCAAGTGCAGATTTGTAAATGAGAGGTGGCACCAGGGAAGCAGGTGAGGTTATGGATTTAACCTGCTGCTCGTATGTGGGTTTCTTCACGTCGCCTCTCATTTACAAATTTGTGTTGATCGCAGCACTGCATCACAGTGTCCCGTTATTTACTGTCAGATTGAAAGTCAGGCATGGTTCCTACGTGAGAAGGAAATTGCAACCCTTTAGTAGGAACTTAAAACATCCCCTACAATAAGTTAAAAACTTTAATAGTGTTGGTAAGAAACTGTACTAGTTTCTTTAACAGTTCTGATTACAATAAAATAATTTAATTAAAACTGCTTGCCTTGTTGGATATAATGTTTGGAATATATTATAGCACAGACCATGTTATTTAAATGTATAAATGATCATAAAATACATGAAGTATATTTATAAGACCAACACCAGCATATTAGCTGACAGAGTTGTAGAGCATTAATGTTACTGCCGGAGTGAGCGCATGGCTCCAGTCCTATTTTACTCAGCCCTATCTTCAACCGTATGTGTCTTTGTGAGTATGGATTATGTGTATATAACTGTACTTTACATGATTGTTTCAAATGTCCAAATTCTTCTGTTCTATTCGTCCACTATTCACAATTACACTTAATCCCTCTCCCACAGGTCCAGTAGATATCAGCATCCAGGCTAAGTGTGACCCTTGTCTTTCCAATCCATGCAAAAATAATGGCACCTGCACCAACCATCCAATCGACTTCTACAAGTGCACCTGCCCCTATGGTTATAAGGTACCCACACATACAAAGCACATAGAATTACAAACAAATAACAATATAAAGCCCATGAATTCATGCAGAGATAACGTATGCATGTTTAGGGTCAGGACTGTGAGGAGCCCATCCATGCCTGCATTAGCAATCCATGTCAAAACGGAGGAACATGTAACCTTAAAGATGGAGCAGAGAACACACACTGGTAAGAGACTTTTAAAGCCAGCATTAACCATCTGCACCATCATCATCATTAGTCCATCTCTGTTAAATACAACATTCACAACAATATATGAATAGTTACTAAAAAAAATTAATTTACACAGAGAGGTATGAATTTAACAGATTATATTGTAAAGCACGTAGTCTATCTAAAACATACAACTGCTTTATAAGGTAGAAATACTTTCTGTTGTTCTGTTCATCTGTCTGTCTATCTCATATGGACATCTGATTTTTACTTCTGTACAATTGTTTAAATATTATTCATTCCACTCATAGGGGTAAGAGTAATTTTTTATTTTATTTTATTTTTTTTACATCTTTTTAGTAACTGCTGTGGGTTTTACACATCAATTATTCATGGATTATAAAATATTAAACATATTTAATTACCTGTTTCCTGGTATTTGTGTTTTATAAAGCATATTGACAAGAATATGATTGTGGGATACAACCAAAGGACAGAATAAGGACAGAATAATAAGATAATAAGTGAACACTTGTGTTTATAAATCAAATACACTTTCATAATTTTGAATGAACGCTCATTTATTTTTCTTGTTATTCCTGTCCTCCTAGATGAGACATCAAGTCAGTTACCCAACATACATTGAGGCAACACACTCGTCACAGTGTACAGTTTTATGTATTTATTGATTAATGTGCGTGTGTGTGTGAATTCTCAGGTGTGTGTGTCCTGAAGGCTTTGATGGAGATGAGTGTGAGATTAACATTGATGATTGTGAAGATAACGACTGTGAGAACAACTCTACCTGTGTGGATGGTGTTAATACTTACAAGTGTCTCTGTTCACCTGAGTACACAGGTAATCAAACATCTCATCCACATGCTCAGCTGCACTGGTTTGTTTTCACAGAAGTACAGAAGCAACACAAATGGAGATTATATCCTAAAGTATAAGATATATCAAAATGTATATTTATATGTATAATTTAAACTACTAGTTTGTATGGATTTTTACCTTGAGATGCCTTCGTTAAAACTTCGTTAATAATCTGGGGTATCAGTTCCAGCACTCTGTAACCTGGTTGCTCTGGATAATTAACCACTCTGTCACTGTAACATGCAGATATATCTGTTTGGAATGTTGTAATATTACGCTGCCATGTCAGTCATTGTGATCCTTTTTCAACTGTCTGCTAATTCCATGTCCATCAGCATGTCAACAACTAGAATCTGTCTGTGAGGAGAGCACAAAGTTCATCTTGTCATTTCATATACATTTAAATCACACACTGCCACTGTGGAGGAACACTCAGAGCAGAAAATAGTTTATGAAGTTCTTTTAGTTAAAAATAAGGTAACAACCTATAGAGGGAGCAAATCTCAAATGCACATTTAAGCAAAGATTTGTTATTTATTTACTGAATCACAACATACTAGAAAAAAGTTGCAAATACAGCTGTCAGGAACAAAGAAATCTAACAATTGTTTCACAATTAGTCTCTTTTAAGGTACATTTAGCAGTAAGCAGCATTATGTTTTCTAAAAATTAGTTAACTTACTTATTTTGGCGATTTAATATATTTACATTGTTTTAGAGGATAAAATAAATGGGTAAAAGATTATTACATCCGCATTTTATAAGTAGTCATTAAACATTCCATGCAGTTATTTCTGTGTTGTGTCTGTAGTGCTTTTGCTAACAGCTCCAGTCTTCATCTCTGCCTTTCATTCTTTCTCTTTCATTGCTAGCTGCTAATAACAATGAGGTTGAAAAAGGTCAGTCGTGTACTTCATCCCTCTATCTCTATCTTAAGAATGTCATCTCAAGCTTTGCTAAACACCTGGACGTTTATTATTTTATTATTAGTGATGCTGTTATGAATGATCCTCCATCTCTCTACATCTCTCTCTAATGTTTACCTTTATGTCTATAGGAGAGCTGTGTGAAGATAAGCTTGATCTGTGTTCTCTGGAGCTTAATCAATGTCAACATGATTCCAAATGTGTCCTTACCACCTATGGATTCAAGTGGGTTAAACACAAGACACTCACGCACACACGCACACATGCACACACTCACAAAAACAAAAAAAATCTAAATCAAAAATGACATATCGTCATCACAACCAATGCAATATGACATGCTTTATAAATTCATGTTTTTAAATTGGCATAAAAATGAATTAGTCTAAATGTAATTGCTTTTAAAAATTAATAAAAAATGTTGTAAGCTTCGACTGTACAGTTACAGCACACATATTGCATTTACCCCCTCTATAATCTGAAAGTATTGATGGTGTAAATGTAAATTAGGGTTTAAGAAAATTAAATAAGCCACAACCCTCGAGTACATTAGTCTGTCTGGAGTTGGCATGTTCTTCATGTCTGCCTGGATTTTCCAAGCTTAAATCCTACAGGTTAATATTGTGCATAACCTGAGGAGGGTTTTAATGTCTGTGTGGCAATTTTCACAAATTTCTGTTGTCAGGTATTTCAGTAAAGTTATTAATGTTGCTAGTGGATAAAAAATATTATCTGTAAGGTTGTATTACAGAATGCAGCCTTGTGTGTGTGTGTGTGTGTGTGTATGTGAGATGTTGATGTTCTGTATAACAGCACCTGCTCTTACGTGATTGTCACGATTATAGAAAACTCTTAAGTTGAAGTCCATTTTTATTTGTAGGTGTGAATGTGCTCCAGGCTACACAGGACAGCAGTGTGAACTGGACATTGATGACTGTGCTGATAACAAGTGTGAAAATGGAGCACAATGTATCGACGCTCTGAATGGTTACACATGTGTGTGTCCTGAAGGTTACAGGTAAGCCCTATTACTGACATAATGCAAATCAAAATGATTTAACATGGAAAATTATTCAGCACGTTATACTGAAGTCAGAAATGTTCCAATTTAGATATAAATATTATGTCTGGTTCTGTCTATATTGTTTCAATGTGTGTGTGTTTGTGTGTGTGTGTGTGTGTGTGTATATGTGCATTTTTGTTTTCATGTCCACAGTGGATTGTTCTGTGAGTTCTCCCCTCCAATGGTGCTACCCCGGACAAGTCCATGCGATGATCATGAATGTGAGAACGGAGCAGAATGTGTTGTCAAGGCGATGGAGCCAGTGTGTGTGTGTCTTCAGGGTTATGATGGTATAAGATGTGAGCGGCTTGTCAGTGTCAGCTTTGTCAATCGAAATGCTTTCGTCCAAATTCCATCCGAAACTGAATGTACCAACATTACCCTGCAGGTACTCTTTCGTTCTCTCTCTCTCTCTCACATACACACACACACGCACGCACGCACAACAAATAAAGAGCTAGTTAAAACTAATTCGTATGAGAATACTCAATTTATGAGACTACTTGAAATCCAGTAGTGGTTGGATTAAAGCTGGTTCTGCTCAGTGGAGAACATCACTTTTAACATTCACTGATAAAACCTTCAATGCTATTTCTGATAGATCAAAATTACAGTAATGCAGGAATCAAGTATTCTCATGTGATTCGCAACATTTCACCAAAAACTAATGTGTTTATTTAAAAAGATACAATTTTTTGTTGCTCCAATGTGTGCAATGAACTTTCAGACATGATAAAACACAAGTCACATTAAATTCTGTGTCTGTTTACGTGTGTGTGTGTGTGTGTGTGTGTGTGTGTATATGTGTGCAGATTGCTACAGATGAAGATAATGGAGTATTACTGTATAAAGGTGATACTGAACAGATGGCTGTGGAGCTTTACAGAGGAAGAGTAAGAGTGAGCTTAGACACAGGAACTATCTACAGGTATGTACGTGTACACACACACACACACACACACAGACACACACACACACACACACACATACACAAAACATTGTGTTAAAGGCACCTAAGACAAGAGAACTGTTCATTTTGTTGACGTTAAGCCGAGTCCACGTCAGATTTTAATAACATAATAAACAAATTTAATATTATGATTTTTTTTTTTTTTCATACATTTTGTTACAAAAAATGTTTTTTTCTGATATTTAAATAAAAGTTTTTCTGCTTTTTGATTAATCAGTTTGCTCTTTATGATCGAACATACAAGGATGTGATTATCTGTATGAAAACATCATCTGGCTGCATTCCGGATATAATTCATTCTAAATTAAAAATATTAAACATCTAATCATGATGATGCTTTAAGAAAGAAATCGTCGTTTAAAATGTTTACATTTTATGAAAATGAAACAAGGACAGTATTGCTTGTTGTTAAGGGGGTTGGGAGGTGAGGTCGTTCTAATTTTTTATTATCGTTGCACAAAAAATCAGACTGCTGTGATCAGCTCAATTAAAAAAAAAAGTTATTTTTGAGCTTCACCCTATTATTGTTACTGTAGGAAGGACAACCCCGAGCTATTTACCCTGATGAACCCCCACTGAGCCAGTCAGAGCTCTTAATGTGTATTTTCAATTTCTTTCTACGCTGAATTTTCATAGAGATTTTGGGGCATGGAAACTGCTGTGTACTGTAGCAATGCTGCCCTCTAGTGGTACATTAGGGGCATGACATGGATGATGGTGGCAGTTGCCTGGAAAATAATGCATGTTTGAATGTATTTTGAGTGCAGTGTGGAGACAGTGAACGATGGTGGATTTCACGTGCTGCAGCTAACAGTTAAGGAGCAGTCGCTCCTCCTGTCTATTGATGGAGGTAAACCCAAATCTATTCCTATGGCCAAGAAAACAACTGCAGTAGCGAGACCTGTACAGCTCTACCTCGGGGGTAGGTAACATTCACTCTCAGAGACACTGAGCACTTAATGGAAAACTCTGTTCTTTCTGATAACATGTCTCTTCCTCATTGTTTCAGGCGTTCCTCAGCAATCTGTCAGCTTTCCGTTCAGTAACAGCTCCAGCTTCCATGGCTGTGCTGGCTTTGTCTATATTAACGGACAGCTGCAAAATCTGGCACCTTTTCAACGAGATGGAGTGACAACTGGGTGTCGGTTATGCCAACCAAGTTCATGTGTACATGGCCAGTGCCATGTAAACAAACATGATGCACAAGACTCACACTCTCTGTTTAGTTGTGAATGTGAGCAGGGCTGGACCGGTCCATTGTGTGACCAGCCTTTCATTGACCCCTGCCTCGGTCACAAGTAAGTTCATTGACCTACAATCAATAAACACTATAGTGTGTAAGCATTGATGTGATACTTTTTCAAGGCACTATCAACCTTTCTAGTATTTTTTATAATGTTTTATATATATTTAATAACATGGCATAGTCATTTAAACTGGTAAAAACAGTAATATACAGTATTTAATAGGCATGTCACAATAATTTCGTATATGTAATTTATGTATGTACACACACACACAAATGCACAAACGCAGTATTTGACATTTATCTCTACTTTTCTTATCTGTTTCTCCTGCAGATGTGCTCATGGCACCTGTGTACCCATTAACTCGTATTCATACAGATGTGTGTGCACTCCAGGCTACATGGGGGTGCTGTGCAACGAGCACAGTGCAAGTGCGTGTGAGTGTAAACACGGCCGCTGCCGTGTCTCTGGACTTGGCACAGCATACTGCGAGTGTGCTCCAGGATACACAGGCCCACTGTGTGACAGAGGTACAAACACTAAATAAATAAAATAAAGCACAACCTACAAAAATGGCATCACTTTGCAACGTCTGTCTATCTGACATGAATAAAAACATGTCTGTCTGTGTGTAGGCCTTTCATCTAAAGTATTTTCTAACATTGTCTGATATTTCATTGAAACACCAGCAGCGTGTGGAGTTTATGTTTGTGTTTGTGAGCATGTTATGTTCTCAGGCGTGTGCTGATAGTTCAGTAAGAGAGCATTTGGCCAAAAGTTTTAAGACTTTTGTTAAATTTTGTTTTAGAGATTGAACTTAATTGTTTAGCTTAAATAATACAATGATATAGTAATCATCGTTTGCATTGTGACATCTTTATGTTGTCCAAGTGCAATTAAGTAACTAAAAACTGTGATAATATGAAGGTTTGATATCAGTACATGCCTGATTCGTACTAATCTCTGCTTTGTAGCTAATAGGAGCTTTTATTAACAACGCTTTAATCATCTTTAACCTTTCATATTTAAAGCTGCCACTGACAGTGCTGTGGACCGTCCTGAGGTGAGGGTGCTCTGTGTGCTTGTGGACGTGTCTCCCTCTTTAACCAGCGCTTTTACTGTTTACTAGGACTCAGTGTGATGTGTGTGTCTATTATCAGTTCTATTGTACAATCCATACTGAATAGCACACATTATTTTATACTGATTCTTTTAAAAGACCATTAAGATTTACACATTTAAACTTGAGTCTTATTTTCAGAAATTAATTACTGAAATCACCATCCTTTTTTTTTCATTATTTTTAGAATTATTTTTTCATTCATTCTCTAAACCACTTATCCTGATTAGATATGCTCATATGTGGAGCCCAGTGCTTATTGGCTGAACAGGTTGCCAGTCCTTCACATGACAGTCACACAGAACACATTCACACACACCTTTACACCACAGGACATACAGTTCACTCTAATCTCACTGTACCCTTCTCTCTCTCTTTCTTTTACTATCTCATACGCTTTCTCTCTGAAACCACCCTCCATTCTCATCATCTTTTCTTTTACTGCACTTCTCATTTTTTCGTCAAACTTTCTTCATTTTCCATATTTATTCTCTTTCTCTCTCTCTCTCTCTCTAACCCTGCACCCTATCTCTCTCCCCTTAGCTCACTACCTATTTCTCTCATTGTGTCTTTTTGCAGAGATGGAGTGCAGGGGTCACAGGATCAGAGGTCATATTCAAAGGCAGCAAGGCTACGCCGCGTGTCAGACCACAGAGAAAATCTCGCGCCTAGAGTGCGCGGGAAGTTGCGGGGACGGGGCCTCATGCTGCTCTGCTCTCCGCACCAAAACCCGGAAGTACACGTTCCAGTGCACGGACGGCTCCTCATTTATCCAGGAAGTGGAGAAAGTGGTGAAGTGTGGCTGTACAAAGTGTCCATCCTAAAATGAGAGCGAGAAAGAGAGAGACCTTTTCCTTCCCCCACTTCCTCTCGTCCCTCTGATTATTCTTTTTTTTCTGTAAATGCTTTCTGTTTTGGACAGATGGTCACTTCCCTGAGAAGAGAAGCTGAATTATTGTAAGATACAGAACAAAACCTATTTTTTATTATTAAGGACAAAAAAAGTGATAGATTTTAGGATTTCTGTTTTGCAGTCACGACAGAACTGTGATTTTAATTGGTTTATCTTTTATTTTATTTGGTTTGTTTTCTTTTCAACTTCCTCAACAACGCCTCAGTGAAGAATGGAGCACACTCTTACTCCTCCGAACGGGTTTTTGGACTCACGTCTTCACCACGGAGAAAAAAAGCTACCACACCTACACACTTGCACACACACACATGCGGTAACCATCCACTACATGAACCTTGTGTATTTATTGTACAAACTACATGACAGTACTTCCCTGGTTTTCCCAGATTTACCATAAGTATAAACCTATATTAATTTATAATCATTTTCCTAACAGTGTAGCTGACCCACACACACTAGCGTGCGGTAATGTAGACAACTAACTTGTATTTTCACAGGTTGATTCGACCAATGAGTTGTGTTTACCCGATATAAAAACCTTTAGTGGTGTTTTAAACCTTCAAAATGTGAAGTGTATACTTTGTCCTTTAAATTTGTATGGTGTCAACGCCGGCCTGTCCATTAGCAATGAACTGCGTAGCGTATCTCCTCATGTACTCGACCTAAACCACATGATACGTAGTGTGAGTGCGTAAACAGTAGCCCTACTAGAAGGCAGTAAAGTTCTTCTATAGATGTTTCTCCTTCTAAAAGTCAATCTCATTATAACGTAAAAGCTGTGAGTATTTTTCTATTTGCTACTTTTCCTGCTCCCTTTTCTCCTTCTTTTAAACATGTTGCTGCTAAACTGATATATTGTAGACCTGTGCCATAATTAGGCATGTGCCGAATTTTCCTGTCAGGACGATCTCCTGTCTGTCCTTTTCCACAGTTAGGGATAATATAGCATTATTTACACTATGTTTCACTTTGCCTTCATATATATAAGCTCAGAAGCATTAATAAGTCTAGTCAGAAATGCACACACATGAACAATTGTAAAACTACCTATTCTCATTTTTTTAGAATTACAAGTTGAGATTCTCTTACTGCAATCAGACAGCGCAGAATGATTATAAACTAACCATTAATTTATATAAAGCCATTCATCTGCTTAGTCACACATTCAAGTCAAAATCTACACAATTACTGTCTAAACCTCAGCTCAGTCTTTGTGACGCAGATGTACAGCGGCTTAAAGACCAAAACTAAAAGAGCAAATCTAGATATCAAGGACTATTCAGAAAATGTGTGAGATTAAACATAAGAATAAAAAAGTTGATCTTCACTTGGGTATCTGGTCTCAGCAATCTTACAAGTTTTGAGTTTTCAGACTGAAACACAAAAATATTAACTGGTTTCTAGACGAAAATGTCCAAGTATGTTACTGTACCAACAAGTATGACATCAATATGACATTCTAACCTGTTACAATCATGCAATATGTTGAGTCCCTGCAGTTCTATAGTAAATTATTATGAGGTTGTGTTTAACAGATTAACAGTGTATGAAAATGTGGACAGCGTTCAGATGCTCAATAATCACAGGTACTTGTGGCTTTTCAAAAATTACTCAACTATGTTTATATAGTTGTTCTTATTGTGAATACTACTGAAAGAACCACTAACAAATGGAAAGAGAACCATTTTGCTAAGGCTGCTTTCACAAGGACATTTTGAAACCCATCACAGAAAAAAAGTCTTTAGATCACTTGAAGTTACATGAAACAGTTCAAACAAAGTTTTATGTTAAATGATGTTCTGGGTGAAAGTAAGATATCCTCCATGAGTAACACATTTCTGCATGTTCTCCTGATTTGTTACTATTTATTAACATAATCTAACAAAGGGGCAATAAAACTTTTATTTCATGGCTGAAATAAAATAAATCTCCCATTAAAATATTATTTTTCATTATTTTATGTTTCTTTGAGTGCAAAGGCAAAATTAATTGTTTAATTAAATTGTAGCTGATTTGCGGTACAGTGACAACTATGTTCTCTACAGAGGAAGTGCTGAATTATTGACAAATAAGATAAATAAATTAATTAGAGTTAGTGACATGTTTGACTATGTATATTTTATCTTACAGAATCTGAGAAAATCTTCATATAGAAAAATAATATATATTATTTATATATATATATATATATATATATATATATATATATATATATATATATATATATATATATATATTATTTTTTGTTTTGAAGACATGAATAATTATTTTGCAGAAACCATCTAAGTGTTATTAGTAACTACACTATATACACAAAGATATCTTAGGATTAGTCTATGTGGCCCTAATACATATGTAAAATATTATTATTAATGTTAATATTATTATATGTAGGAGTTTTGGTATGAGGAGAAGGAGCTGTAGCAAGTGTTAATTATCTAACATTTTGTTTGTATTATTTGTAGAGTGCACATCAAAAGCTGCATCTCTATTTTAATTATTATTAAAATAGTGTCTAATTAGGTCCCAAAATGCTATTTCAAACGATGAAGTCCTTGTGAGCACAGTCTTAAGTAAAATGTGATCTGCTGTATGATTTTACAGTACAACAAAAAAAATCAAGTGTGTTAATCAGTGTGTGAAGCTTGTTTACTTACCAATTACTTGACCACATGAGAAACAGCTAGACTTTTCAAACAGAGTCGACATTTTCTAATGAAAGAACAAGAAGACTGACTTCAGCAAATGCTTAACAGATAAATAAATCTGCTAAACAGAAACAAGGTTTATCTTCCAGATGTGTGCTGCTGCATTTACAAACATTGATTGCCAAACTGCTGCCTACATAGAACTAATGAGATTTGAATTTCATGATGACAGTTGTGTTTTTATCAAAAAATAACTATTTATAGATCATTGGCACATGTCTAGTGATGAGAATAATGATAAGGGTAGTGACCATAATGAAGATGGTACTGATTGTTATTGTGATGGTGATGAAGAGGGTATTAGTGATAGTGAGGAAGAGGGTGATGATGAGGGTAAGATTAGTAATTATGCTAATGCTATTGATGGTGTGTATTGTAGAAAATGGGTGCTTGTTCACAAATGAGCACAGTATTTTACTGATCCTAAAATAAAAACGTTCCTTCCTTGTATGACATGGTTTAATTAAACACACACACACGCACGCACGCACACTATCTAAAAGTAATACTAAAAGTGTGAATCTTTAACCTGAATAATAATACCAGCTATATATATTAGATCTAAAGAACAAATTAAGTATTAGGTTTTGAAAATAATCCTCCTGTCATACTATTACAGTTGAGCTGCTAATTTTTAGTAATATGTAAGTAATTTAATGTTTAAATGCATATTGTGAATTTCCCCATTAGAGAAACCAATAAAGGATTATCTTTTAAACCTGTTTGACACTACGAAACCTAGATTGTTATTTATTCTAATTACTGAAACTATTGCTATTTAATGTGTAATATTTTCTATGGATATGTACATACACATTGTACACAAACTAAAAATAAAACGTTAGGCTTTAAAATAGACAAAGGTCTACTAGCCCACACCAGGGGGTGCTATTACAAAAAAAGTTTAATGGAACACTTGTAAGAACTCAGCAAGTCTTTAATTATAGAGATTGTGTAAAGAATACTTAAATGTGCTTGTCAGCTTTTAAAGGTTATAAACCGTTTGAATAGCATTTCTTTAAATTCACTACTATTTCAAATAATTTTTATTGCAAAAAAGTTTTACAGTATTATTTTATATGTGACTAAAGTTTATTGTCTATACTATATTGTGTAAATTATTATTATTGTGGTAAAGTTTTTTCTAAAATATTAAAATATATAATATAATATAAAAATCTAAAAAAAAAAAATGAAAATCCCTTTACACTTCATAGTTACAACTCCTTGTTTCTACACTTACTGTTTATCAAGGCAGCATCACTTAGGGTTGTACTTTGAAGTTCTGCTGTAACAGACTGCAATTCATCTGTTTCTCTGCATACACTTTTAGTCATTGTACTCTGTTCTCTGTGATGCTGGAACCACCTTAAGGACTGAGAATAATTCACCAAACAAAATTAATCCTGTTGGCAGCATCCTGTGAGCACTAAAGATTAGAGGCTGAGAAAAACAAACTGTTAGAATAAGATGCAACCTTTGATTTTATATCTACAAGGTGGATGTGACACATATATGTACATAATATAATAAAATAAATGTCCACAATGAACAAAATGTTTTTAGTTCCATTAAAAATTTCCTTTCATTTTATTATTGTTTCAGTTGAAACTTAGTTCATTCAGAAATGTACAGTAAAATAGAGTACTTATACATAAATATTATAAATAAAAAACTGATTAAATCAAATTATAAATGAAATAAAAATACATATATTTTATATTTTTATAGCAGTAAATAAAAGTATACTTCAAGACAGACATTTACAAACAGAGTAAATGTCTGAGAGAGAGAGAGAGAGAGAGAGAGATCTTCAGTGTGATGAGAAAAGTAGTGCAATCAACATTTATACAGTATACAGGATGTTAATGGTGTAATGAATTTAATGACTAATTTAGAATAAACACAACTAAATAGAAGTTTAATTACATTTTCACATAACACAATTATAATAACGGGCGCTAAAGATTTGCTGATATTTATATGTCAAGACATTATGACATCCTCCAAGTACATCCTTTATGTAAAAAAAATAATAAATAAATAAAAATGAAAAAAATGAAGTCATGAACAGTTTCTATTTTAATATACTGACCGTCTTTTTGTTATTATTTTTGTCCAGCCCAAATATTTACTAAAGCAAACAAATAGTATTGGCCCAGAATATTTGTTTGTTTGTTTTGTATTTTTTTTTTTTTTTTACAACTTTACATTTAATTGAACTGACTTTTATCACAGGTGTCCCATTATTGTTGTATGTACTGCACTGCATATGCAAGCAGATCGTTAGAATACATTTTATAAGGTATTCATTTGCTTTCAGACTTGTTTATCTGGATAAACCCTCCAGGTCACAGTTGCATTATCCGCCATGCCATGATTTTCAAGTTTCTGCATGATCTAAAAATTAGACATTTAGAAAAAAACATTAATCAAATAACAGTGTGGAATAAAGTTCCTATAAAAAACTTAAACCCTATTACAATGGTTTTCAAATATATTCAATATTAAAATACATTCAAATATTTAAAATATTTGAAATGATATATATATATATATATATATATATATATATATATATATATATATATATATATAAATTCGAACACTTTTCACTGAGATTAAATCATCCTGTAACATCAAAGCTAGTGCAGAATAACCACAGCCATTCTGATTAACTTTCAGCTTTACTGGTTTTTACCTGATCAATTATTATGATTTAAACTCTTCCACAAGTAGTGCATTAAATATAAATGAAATCTTTCCAAAATTAAATAGGATTCTAATTAGAAGGACACTAGAGTCTTTATAGCAATATGAACTGTTTCACACTTTGTGGAATAACAAAGTATTCTTTGATATGAAATGATTCAATCTAAAACTTTTAATAGAATAGAAAAGTTTAGAGAATTTAGGTTTTCATTAATTATAGAAACACAGTTAATTTTTTATATTTCTGGACTCTTGAATGCCCTATATAAACATGTCTATAATATAATAAAAGGTTTATACACCCATTTATGATACACCTGATTGCAATACATTTAGTATTATATGTTTTATGTGGGCGGCACGGTGGCTTAGTGTTTAGCATGTTCTCCTCTCAGCGCTAGGGATTCCCGGTTTGAATCCCCATCTGGGTGGAGTTTCCATGTTCTCTCCGTGTCTGAGTGGGTTTCCTCCGGGTTCTCCGGTTTCCTCCCACAGTCCAAAAACATGGAACATGTCAATTGAATTCTCAAAAATTGCCCCATATAGAGTGTGTCTGTGTGAATGAGTGTGTGCCCAGCGATGGATTGGCGCCCTGTCCTGGGTCTTTCTGCCTAGCGCACGAGATGTTCTCCCCTGGATGGGCATGGGGAACCCCACCGCGACCCTAATAGAGGATAAAGCGGGAGATAATGAATGAATGAATGTTTTATGTGGTATAATCATTTGTCTTTTGTTTTAGTCATTTTTAAATTCTTTAACCAAATATGTTCAAGCTTTCCACAGGAAACAGCTAAACCAGGACTGTGATTTATTTAGCAAGAAGGTTAAGTGCATTTTAGTTCAGGCGGTGTCTACATAATTCAATGTATTGAATAAACAATATTAAATGTTGATTTTCAGCTTAAAATCTCTTTCCTGTTGTTGTTTTTTGATTTTCAGTTTCATTTCATTACTTACCTGTGTCGACAGGGCAGAACAAATCGATGTATCAAACTGTCTCTGATCAGATTTCAGTCTGAATTTTACAATCTGTCGTTTTCTTATAACTGTGAGAGCGCACACATGACACAGACAGGACACAGACAGGACACACACACAACACACACACAACACACACGATACACTTTAAAAACTCTACTCCTTCTTTATTACACAAATTCTTAAATCCTATCAAGAAATCAAGAAATTTTTAAATGTTAAAAACTCTGGGTGGATATTGACTGCATTAAAAAATAAGGTTAATTACTATAGTAGCATAACATTTAAATTAAGACAAGACCACGCCATTAATTAACATAAATTGTAATTTGTTTAATTTGTTTATAAATGAGGCAACTAACTGTTGGAAAACAAGTACAGTATATTCCAAATTAATAATAGAAACTAGTAACTATACAAACTGAATTGTTTCCACAGTATTAAAGGTAAAATCAAATACATTTTCCCTTTTTTAATTATAGCATAATGTTTAAATGTTTAAATGTTTGTGTATGTATTTGTTTAGTATGTGAATCTTTAAATAGTAAATATGAAATTGTTATGCATCTGGGCACATTCATGATTATTCTTCAGGTGAAAATGTTAAAGTACTAAAATGCTCTTTACAGGTAACAAACATCAGCATATTTTAATGCACAGTATTTCATTCACTTAAGTTAACATTTATTATTACACCCTCTCTGTGCGGAACAGTCGGAAAAAATAATACAATTACTTATTTATGCAAATTAGAGGAAAATGACAGAACTGTACCATGTCCCTATGAAAAAAAAAGATTTGTATGTAAAACACGTCATTTGGGCATTGAGGTGTGCAAATTTTCATAAGACTGTATTGAAAAAACACATGACTTACTGGTTTCGCAAAAGAAGTAGTGGAGTTCGTTGCATAGTTTGTCACCAAACAAGCCATTTAATAGGCCACAATTCTCCTGAGAAAGGACATTATCAGGCGCTAAGGTATTCCATGTCAGGTTTGATGCTTTGGTTCCATCTGACCACTTCCAAGTGAGTCTATATAGTCCAAACCAAGACGTCCCCTGGAGTGATATCACCTGCTGTATCTGGCTGTTATCTGCTTCAGTGGTCGCACTGGCCAAATCTGTATGATGATGTTGACAGTAAGCCTGAGCGCTGAGCCAGTCCAGCTGAGGGCTTGCAATAGCAATGAATTGGTTTCCAACAACATTGTTAGCTGCGGAAAAGCAGTAAAGAGATAAAATTAATGTTTACAATATTACAAATGATATACAACAAGAAAAGCATCAGAGCTACATTATATCTACACTTAAATAGTGTTCAACAGGCTTTTGTTGGTAGTGTTTAAATTTTAAGCTATCAACACACTCACACACACACACACACACACACACACACACACACACACACACACACACACACTCTTTTACTCTTATTTATAAGATAACTGAATCTAATCATTTACATCTAAAATCCACTTAGCAAGAAAAATCTTAGACTCACCATTGTAGCAAACAAATGGTAGTAGAAGAGCACAGGAACAATCTGACCAGAGTCCAGTCGTATTTATTGCTGCACAAGATTCCTTTCCTCTGTAATTATCTGGTTGTCCAGTGGCCCACATGCGAAGTGATGTGCTACTCAACAGGAGACCTTTGAAAGACCAGCGCCAGCTGTCAACCTGATCGTATAGTCCGATCCAGCCAACTGGTGTCTGGCCCTTGCTTGCTGCTTCTGCCATCAGTTGAACCCAGTCATCAGGGGTTTCAATAGTAGCAAGGTCATCGTACATCAATCGACAGTATTTCTGTGCATCTGGCCATGTTGTTAGGTCCATAATTAGATGATATTTGTGAGTGGTAGTTGCAATGGAGATTTTCACAATCACTGTGGCATTATTCAAATAAAATATGTAAATTCATCAAAATAATGTAAATGTACACTTGAACAATATTGTATAGCTTAGTTGCAGCACAGAGGTGTTACTCTGTTAACTATTATTTAAACATTTTCCCAGGTTTACAAATGGAAAAACCAGAGATTTACACCCTCAAAGCACTCGCAGTAAAATATTGCCTACCACTCCCCATTGCAGGTTTGCATGTTATGATCCCGGCTGAAAATGTACTAACAAGAAAATTAAAGATACTGAACCGCCTATTGGTGTGAAGGTGTTCGTCTGTCTGCTCTACAATGCACCACAGACTAATGCTTTAGTGAGATAACCCACACGGACACAGGGAGAACATGGAAACTCCACCAGGATTGTGATTTAAACCTGGATCCAACGTGCCGCAATTAATACATTCCAACGTGAGATTCCAACGTGCCGCAATTAATACATTCCATTATGATTAAATGTTAAATGTAATCAGCTATAAATATTTGCATTTAACATACTGTATTAACCCTATCATAATCAAACTATTATTTAATTGAGACAAACATTGTGATTTAAAAAACAATTTAAAGAATGTGAATAAAATGCACAAAACTAATTATTTTGTCAACAATCCATTTAGTAAAATAAAATGTTGACTTACCAACAAAATACAGATAATAAATTATATTCAGCTTCATGATGAGTTTGTGGCTAATGGAAAGAAAGGGATCAGGTAAAGAAATAAACAAACCATAATTATATATAATCACACAAATATTATTATTAATACTAACATATAATTAAAACACATTAATACTCACCCTGTTCAGTACTCCTGTTTGATGTGGTATGAAGACAAACACAACTGAGTGAAGACCTCACTGTGATTGGGTGAGACCTTAAAATTTCCTTTTTTGTCAACCAGTCAATGTACAAATTCTTTCAAATCAGGTATTGTAGACACTCCCTTACTTAAACCAAGCCACTGATGCAAATGACCTATTACTTTTAAAGACTTTAAGATAACTATATCTAGATTGTAAATATTATGGTGTATTGTTGTAACATTTTTATGATTAAATGATTTCAACAGACAAAAAAAATCTATTTAAAAAATTTCTGATCTTCCATCAGAAATTTTTTAAATAGATTTTTTTGTCTGTTGAAATCATTTAATCATAAAAATGTTACAACAATACACCATAATATTTACAATATGAAATATGATTATTAAAACTGTTGTAATGAGGTTAGTTGAGAGGTTCTACGGTTTTGGTGAATTCACTCATATATAAATATCTGGTTTATCTTTTTATACTTTAGTTAGAATTAGTTTTAAATTACAATATAATACAGTACTTCATTTTTGTTAATGCACTGGGTATTTTAACAGAATTTGAAATCATTACACCAATTGTGTGAACAAAATAAAATACTTTTATTAAGTTCACATAGCTTTAGATTCAAACTGCACAGTACTAAATGTAACTAGTGCAAAAGAATCTATACGGTGACAAAAAAAAAAAAAACACTTCAGGAAATCCAATTATTAAGGCAAATGTTTTCTGAAATTATCTGACCTGCTGTACTGGAACAAAAAATAGCTTGTTTCTATCTGAAGAGTTGTGAATATTTTGCATGTGTGTGATGAAACAGCCCCTATCCCTCATATACCATGTAAATATATTGCAGTTCTGGCGTTTAATTCAGCAACTCCCCAGGAGAAGGTTAGAGCTCTGGAGGTAAAGATTTTAATACTTTGACAGTTATTTTAATGCTGAATAAAACTGAATATGATGCTTTGTCATTAAATTCATCAAGCTATTGAATAACTGGACAGAAAAGGAAACAAGGAAACATGAAACAATGCTGCTGGTTAAGGGTAGATGCAAGGTCATGATTTAAATTTTAAATAACACTAGAAAGTCTGATCAACTAATATATAATAGCACAAAAGCTTCTGTAATTGTAATATGTAGGTATCTAAATATTGTTGAATGACTAAATGACTGAATGACTAAATGAATGTTTTGCATGTGTGAAATGGACCTTTTCCCTTATTTCTTATGTAAATATGTTCTAGTTATTTTTTCAACCAGATCATCACCAGGAGAAGGTTCTGTTCTGCAGGCAAAGATTTGAATAATTTGACTCATTTTTTTTAATGATTATTAATGCTGACTGGCCCTGAATCTGATGCTTTATTGTTCCATTCACCAAGATGAACACCTGGACAAAAATGGAGATGGGAAACCAGCCAGCTAGTAAATACAGAAATAATGCACTCGAGCATTACTAGAAAGATGTGTTATTAGGCACGGTGCGAGGTGGAATACCGTTACACTTTTTTCCTGTGATTTTTTTCACAATAATACACAACCTTGGGTGGCATAATGCTTTAATAAAACTGTTACAAACACAATACAATAAAAAACAAAGTTTATTATTTTTTAAGAAAATCTTTTTATACTTTAGTTAGAATTAAATTACAATATAATACAGTACTTCATTTTTGTTAATGCACTGGGTATTTTAACAGAATTTGAAATCATTACACCAATTGTGTGAACAAAATAAAATACTTTTATTAAGTTTACATAGCTTTAGATTCAAACTGCACAGTACTAAATGTAACTAGTGCAAAATAATCTATATGGTGACAAAAAAAAGGTTTCAAACAAAAGTTTTCTGAAATTATCTGACCTGATGTACTGGAACAAAAAATAGCTTGTTTCTATCTGAAGAGTTGTGAATATTTTGCATGTGTGTGATGAAACAGCACCTATCCCTCATATACCATGTATATATATTGCAGTTCTGGCGTTTAATTCAGCCCCTCCCCGGGAGAAGGTTAGAGCTCTGGAGGTAAAGATTTTAATACTTTGACAGTTATTTTAATGCTGAATAAAACTGAATATGATGCTTTGTCATTAAATTCATCAAGCTATTGAATAACTGGACAGAAAAGGAAACAAGGAAACATGAAACAATGATGCTGGTTAAGGGTAGATGCAAGGTCATGATTTACATTTTAAATAACTGAGTGCATTAAAGTTTAAGTTTAAAGTTTATGCAAATTCAAATAAAAGAAAAAAAATTTATACCAATATTTAGTGCACAAGGCAAAAGTCCATAAAGGTATGAAGTTTAGTATAAAAGAACATGATGTTCTAATCAGAGTCATGATGTCACTCCCAATGAACACATTGGGATAAACTAGAAAAAGAAAATGTCAGACCTTCTTGTCAAGCATCAGTGTTTGATCTCACAACTGCTTTTCATGATAACCGGACAGAAATTTCCACTGATACACACTAGAAAGTCTGATCAACTAAAGTATAATAGCACAAAAACTTCTGTAATTGTAATTTGTAGGTGTCTAAATACTGTTGAAGTTGTCTGAATGTTTTGCATGCATGTGATGAAATTGACCTTTTCCCTTATTACTTATGTAAATATGTTCTAGTTATTTTTTCAACCAGATCATCACCAGGAGAAGGTTCTGTTCTGCAGGCAAAGATTTGAATAATTTGACTAATTTTTTTTTAATGATTATTAATGCTGACTGGCCCTGAATCTGATGCTTTATTGTTCCATTCACCAAGATGAACACCTGGACAAAAATGGAGATGGGAAACCAGACATCTAGTAAATACAGAAATAATGCACTCGAGCTTGTAAATTATTGTGAATAAATTACTAGAAAGATGCGTTATTAGGCACGGCGCGAGGTGGAATACCGTTACACTTTTTTCCCGTGATTTTTTCACAATAATACACAACCTTGAGTGGCATAATGCTTTAATAAAACTGTTATAAACACAAGACAATAAAAAAACAAGGTTTAATTCATTAATGTGTTTATTAAAACTCAAAATGTAAAGAAACTGGTCTTAATCGCGTGTGCGTAATCTAGTCTATTTTTTTTAAGTGAACGCAGTATAAGGAGCTGAAAGATATGAGGCCATGATTTTTTGCAATATGTCTTGATTAAGGGCAGCACGGTGGCTTAGTGGTTGGCATGTTCTCCTCTCAGCACTAGGGATTCCCGGTTCAAAACCCCATCTGGGTGGAGTTTCCATGTTCTCCCCGTGTCTGCGTGGGTTTCCTCCGGGTTCTCCTGTTTCCTCCCACAGTCCAAAAACATGGATCAAGTCAATTGAATTCTCAAAAGATTGCCCCATATAGAGTGTTTGTGTGAGTGAGTGTATGCCCAGTGATGGATTGGCGCCCTGTCCTGGGTCTATCTGCCCAGCGCCCGAGACGTTCTCCCCTGGATGGGCATGGGGAACCCCACCGCGACCCTAATAGAGGATAAAGCGGGAGATAATGAATGAATGAATGTCTTGATTAAATCTCATGCATGTAATCAGTAACATCTTCATTCTTCTAATTATTTTTGTCTTCTTTATGTTCTGATTCTGACCTCTAATGGGCTAATTTTGGACAAAAACAACTTCTTATAACATTGTTAGTGATTACAAAATTGTCTGGAGTATGTTTTATATAAAGGTCAGGAACCGATGTCAAACAGTTCTGTAATTTTTAAGAACTTACAATTATGTACTATAATAACACTGGTGTCTTTTGATGCTCGGATCAATAACAAAAGAATAATAAAAAAGAAGGATGGGATATTTCTCCTGGTACAAAACTCCGCTTTATTGTTTAGAATTTCTCACACAGATTTTCACTCTGATTGCCATAGAAACACAACTACAAAACAAAACAAAACATAATAAACACGGATAAATGGAAAAGTCATCCTCATTACCACCAGGCATGTGCTGATCAGTCATGTGGTGTATTGCAGTGTTACATGAACATTATGCAGTAACAACAACTCTCTTACAGGAAAGTTTCTGTTAATATGCATGAAATCAGATATTGATCATGAATTAATTCAATTGGAAATTGAATATCAGCACTTGCCTAGTTGCCTCGCCATCATAAACATAATAAACCGGTTAATTATAGGGTGTGATATCGTTTTCATATGTCAACAAGTCAGGTCAGTTATATTTAATAGTGCAAGTATTAAATCTAAATCAAGATTAAATAAAGCCCCTCAAACAAGATTTCATGGTCATCATTTTCTGTATGGGTCTTTTAAGATACGTAGCAACATAAAGACAAAACCTGGATGACTGACTTTAAAATCTAAGATAAGATAATTGCTTATAAACTTTCTCACCCAAAAACTAAAATATCAAGGTTCTGACTTACTGCAAATGATTTTAACTTTGTAATTAACACACAGAGAAAGATACACTGTCACCATTAACTGAAAAACTTATGTATCTGTAAGCATCAGTAAATGCAAAGAAACCTGAACAGGCAGCTTATTAAATGGGACTCGAGGTACTCGAATAAAGTTTGCATTTAATTAAACAGCCTAAATAAAAAGATGAAATGTACACAGCAGTTCCCCATTTCCAGTCCCAAATCAATTAGCTATTTGGAATAACTTAGACAACTGCAAACATTTCATGACAAATGGAGCTGATTCTTTAAATCCTCTTTCGATCAGAACAACCGTTAAGTAAAAAGAACAGTCGCAGCTTCAAAGACAAAAAAACCCAATAACCCAAAAATACATAAATATATAGACTCTAGTAAAGATGTGCTGATAATCAGTTACTGTATCACAGGATTCACTGATGTACTAAACATGCAACAGTCAGTTTGAGTGGAAGAACCATGACGTTAAAAAGTGACATGTTATGACAGAATGGTTACTTTAGAACTAAGACTGTAATAAAGAGATGATGTGTAAACTGATTATCTGCACATGCTTCATATGATCTCTGTCTACACGTTGTCCTTTGCATCGAGATGAAAATAGAGCTTTACAGCTAAAAATAGACTTGTATTCAATTAGAAACTCTAGATCTACAAAACATAGGGATGCTCTTTATTAAAAATATCTACGCTGTTCAGTGTACATTCAGTGTTCAGGACTTGCTCAGGCGTGACAGCATCGTTTTGTTACAGAGGTCACCAGTTTTTATAGTCACAGTGGTGACTGTGTTGCCCGATATCAGTACCTGGTTCGGTACTCGTGATGCCATCTGTTAAAGTCGTTATAGAAGAGAACGATGCTGCCAGATGCCATACCTGTGATGATACATCTGCAGAGAGATAAGCACACAAAATGACAATCATGACAAAGTGTTGCTACGCAGTTTTTTAAACACCTGTATACCGACACTATTACTAATCAGCTTATCATGTGACAGAAGCACCATCAAAAAGAAATTGTGATCATAGTAATTCTGACTGTGGAGGATTGTTGTTGCCATTTTGGTGGGTTCAAGATTTTTTATGACTGCTGATCTCTTTGTTCAGACCTGATATTAACACCCATTAGATCAGATGAACATGCATTTACATCTTGCATTAGAAATGTGTTACTCTCTTTGTTAAACACTGTATAGTCAGACATATTTATTGGCAAAGAACAGAATCGGTCAAGTTTTTTACTAAAAGGTGAAAATATGTGCATTACGTGTAATTTGCATTGGTTTAGAATTTAATCAAATTTAAAGAATGAGTAAATAAAATTTAGCTCTAGGACACATGTTTCAGTATACTTGTACTACACTTAATAATAAATCTTAATAAATTAAACTCAATAAATAAATATTAGAATAAGGTGCAGTCTTTGCAACTATCAGAATCTTAAAAAAGGAGCCAAAATGGTATTACAAGACATTTTCATATCACTGGTATATAAATGAGTCTACTTTATTTATTTGGTTTATTTATTAGTTTTTCAGTTCAGTCAAATTCTTTTCCAGACACTTCCTTATGCCAGATTAGGAACACAAAATCTACTTGTATGTAATTAAACTATTATTCTATTTAATGTATCCAAAGTGCTTTGTCGTACATTTTGCATATGACTGTTTATTAAATTAGGTCACTTTCAATTACCCACTACATGTAACAGAATGTGTATATATGTACCTTTGGTCGTTGGTCATTGCCATGGAGCGAATAGCGGCATCACAGCCTGGATAAGTGAAGAGCTGTTTAAGATCATGGACTTGCCAAACAGAGAGAATTCCCTTATCTCCTCCACAAAGCAGATACTGACCATCTCTGCTCATCAACATTGCCTAAATACACACACATGTACATAGAACATTTACATTAGTTCATTAAAACACACATATCCAAAACAAAAAAAATGTGTTTCCATATACTTTACACTGCTCAATGCAAAAAATATATTGCTTGAGAAAGATATTTGTTAAGAAATTGATGTATTCAGGTTGGTGTTTAACACAAATTGCATAAAAAGCTTTAAATCTTTAAGTCTTAAAAATCTTTAGTTCAGATTTGCTTTAAACCCTTTATTATTTAGATTACATGCAAAATATAAGAAAAGTATGTCTTGAATATAAAGACATATTCAAATGTAAACACAGCATGCATCATGACCCATTTCAAAATGCCACAGGATGGCCTAAACTAAAACACACTGACAGTGATGACAGAGAATAAACACCTCAGCAGCTTAAAGCACCATCAGCATGATGGAAACACCCGAATATATAAATCTTCAACTCCAAAATGATGACCATCTGAGTGAAGTTGTGTACAGTAATATTCTTACAGAACCATTAAACCGGATGGCGCAACAGATTAAAGGTAAACCAATAATTTTCACAACTGTTTAATTTTGTTTTATATATATTTCTTAAAAGGTTTTCTTTTCTAAGAATGTCAGGCTTTCAGATCAGTCAAGCTGAAGCAGTTCAGATAACACAGTACAGAGTTGACAATACACTGTTATGTTGCAGAGCCCAGATGTTTCCAGTTTCCTGCAAGATGTCAGTGTAGCCTGTCGTCGCTGTGTTTGTCACTACTGTGTATCCTGCTGCTAATTGTAATAGCTATACTTAGGCTGACTATGGAGTTCAAGTGCAAGTGTACGTGACCGAATATTCAAAATGAGTAAGTCTAAAACATTATCACTTTTAAACTGAAGATGATACAAAATTTACATCCTGAATTCTATAAAATGTTTGGCATAAAAACAAATTTTTATATAAGTGAATTTAAAAGGCTGGAGCTTAATGAGCAATGAGCAATCTTGAAACACACATCCAGTTTATTTAAGAAAATAACAGAGTCTGTATTTGAATGACTTTGTGTAAGCAACGAAAATACAGAGAGAAAGAGGGAGAGGGTGTGTGTGTGTATTTGTGTAAGAGAGCATAACATAGAATTTCTTTTGTTGTTTTAGTCCTATTCCAAAAATAGTAAAAATCAAGCATGTAACAATCTTGGACATGTGTTTGCTTTGTGAATAATTTGGGGAAGGCCCTATTCGTCTAGCATGACCCAGTGCACAAAGCAAGGTCTATAAAGACATGATGACCTTTGCGATGAACTGGAAGAGCACTCTCAACCAGTTTCAGTGTCTGACCACACAAACACTTTTCAGGACTTGTAAAGCGAAGGAAGCAGTTATAGCTGTAAAAGCAGGAGCAAAGAGATGTTATTTAATGTGTAAATGTCCTAAAATGTTTGTTCTTACAGTGTAAAATGAATTTGCTGTTTAAATATTGTGTCCACACACATATGCACACAATGAAAATACTTATATTTAAATATTTGTACCTAAAATAAAATATAATAAAAGGTCAACCTCAATGTAACCAACTGAAGCTGAAACTAAAAGGTCAGAAAACTCCAGTGAAAACCCCTGACCCTAAAGTGACCTCATTACTTGATGTGCTGATAAAATGTGGTTTTTTTATGAAACAGGATATGGTGTCAGGATATGGACCTTAAACATGTTCCAGTAAGGACACTGGTACACATTTAATGGTTTTAATCAGATAGGATTATGCTACAGAAAGCATGAGATTGTAAGAGGACAGATTTTACCAAAATAAGTAAACTGAAGCATCACTTCTTCTCAACCACAGCTTAATTTTTTTTATTTTTTGCAAATGATTGATGTGGACAAGTATGTAGATAATTGATCTGAATAAAATAAACCTTAAATATGACTCAAGAAAACTAACTTTCATTAATTCCCCTTAATCCTATATTAGAGTTTCGTGGAGCTCCCTTTGCCCATTTAGGGGAGAACATTTTGGACGCTGGGCAGATACACCTAGGACAGAGTGACAATCAATCGCTGGGAATTCACTTGCACGCTCACACACACATGCACACACAAACAGACACACACACAGAGACACACAGAGACACACACAGAGACACACAGAGACACACACACAGACACACACACAGACACACACACAGACACACACACAGACACACACACAGACACACACACACAGACACAGACACAGACACAGACACACACAGACACAGACACTATAGCAGCAATATAGAGCACCTTGATTCAATTCACCTTGAATTCAAGTTTTTGGACTGTGGGAGAAAACCAGAAAACCTAGAGAAGACCCATGCGGACATGAGGAGAAGATGGAAAATCCACCAAGATTGGGATATGAACATGAACCTGGATCCTGAGCACTGAGAGAATGTGCTACCACTAAGCCACCGTACAACCCACAAAGGTAAAATGATAGACAACATCTAATAAGATTAAATAAAAACAGTATAAAACAGAATAAAAAAAATTCATTATATTCCTTTTTTATTTATTTCTAGTTTAGTTTAGATAATGCTGTTATAACTTGCCGGTATCCCAACTTCCACCATCAGACCTCTTCAAATAATTCAAAACTCTGCAGACCGACTCGTGTTTAACCAGCCCAAGAGAACTCATGTCACTCCATTACTCACTTCCCTCCATTGGCTTCCTGTAGCTGCTCGCATTTAGTACAAGTCACTGACTCTAGCATACAGAACCATTTCTGGATCATCCCCCTCCTACCTTCACTCTATCTTTTCAAAATACACTCCGACTCGTTCACTTGGCTCCAGTGATGATTGCCGCCTGGCGATTCCACCTCACCGAGGAGCTAATTCTCACTCTGTGGCGTTCACCACTGCAAAATGGTGGAACGATCTTCCCAACTCTGTCCGTAAGGCAGAATCTCTAAACAGTTTTAAGAAACTACTTAAGACGCATCTATTTAACAAATACCTGTTATAAAAAAAATAAATAAAATAAATAAAATAAAAAAAAAGGGGGGGGGGGGCGCAGCTTCGAATAACAATCAGGTTTGATGAACTTACAGTATAGTTGGTTTTCTCCATGGCTTCTGACTTGTGGTGTTCTCATTTGTAAGTCGCTTTGGATAAAAGCGTCTGCTAAATGACTAAATGTAAATGTAATGTAATGTAATGTAATGTAATACTGTTATAACTAAAACTATTGGCTGTGAAAAATATATATTTAAAGTTTTGGTGCAACAAGTTATTTGCAACACTAAACTGACAATAAATTCACATGTTGAAATTTGAGCCTTCAAATTGCTGACATTCTAATAATAACTGTCAAGTAACCATGCATTTGGACAAGAGCCCATGATCTTAGTTAAGAGCTTCTTGATGAGATGAGGAAAGCCATGATGGATGTTTTGTGTTTCGACAGGTTCTAGAAGTTCCCCCATGAAGCATCTGAGTTTGTAAAACTTGACCAATCACAACCAATTTACCTAGACTCTCTTGATGCTGGTCTGGCGTCGGAGCCCAGCAGTGTAAGGGCAAAGAAGAGACAGATTTATTCACTTCATCTGCTCCTTCTCTACTCATGTGGCTTGTGTTACACTGTAAAAAAGTCCCCCAGGAAACATAGATAATATACTACAGCAAACATGCAGGAGTTCTGTATTCACAGTGGACACACTGCAGACCATAACTCAACTCAGCAGGTGTTTGAGGGGGGAAGGGGGGGGCTGGGTTAATCTATGTACTACGTGTTCAATTATATAAATGATATATATATAAAGTTACAATGTCCTGAAATTATTAGTATTGAACCGCTGCAAATATGCCATCACAATCCACCGTTAAAAAAATACTATATAGTGGAACTATAGGGTTAACATACCAAGCAAGGTATTCTGCCAAAAATGTAAAAAAAAAAAACTTTTTTTTATTTGTAAAGTGAGGATTGTAATGCACCTACTTAAATAATTTATTTATGCATGAAAGCAAACCTTCAGCAATGCAACCAAATTCAGCATTTTCCACATTACATCATTTTCTTAATTTTTTTTATTTGTGTTTACTTGATTTGAGAGTTTTTTGTTACACCTTTTGTACACATCATTGTTACATCATGGTAGTGAGACTTACCAAGACTAATGAAATTAGATTAAATTAAATAGAAATTTTGAAACTATATTTTAAATATTAAGACAAAAACAGACTTTGTATACTGTACAGTGAACCTAGTTATCAGAGTGGCACTATAATAAAATTTTCATAAAATAAAAAACAACAAGCATTAGCATTTACGTTGACATGGTTGGGCTGGAGCAGTTATGACCCACAAAAAATGAAGAAAAACAGTTTTTCTTGTTAAAATAATAATAATAGTGCTTCAGTAGCAAATTCATAAATCAATATAGTGTGTGCCATTTTAATTGCACTTATAATATACTTTAATGCACTACACAGTTAGAGGAATAAGATTTGAGATTCACCAGACAGACACCAGTGAGCATTTTAGTGTGCTATATAATTTTTATCTGTAGCTTTACAAAAATGAGTTCTGTACATTTGGGTAAACATTTTTTCCCATGCTTTTCAGCATTTTTAAATTCTGTAGTATTATGAGACAATTTATTCAATACTGATCTATGATTTCATTTTAAGAAAACAAGAAACAAGGGGCAGTTTAAAATATTTCACACAAAATTGTTCATGATGAAGTTTCTTTATTATTCATTATTTTCATTTATTATTATTTAATTTAATTTAATTTATTATTATTATTATTATTATTATTATTATTATTATATTGTGACTGTTATATTAGTATCAAACTATTATTGTGATTATGATTATTATTATTATTATTATTATATTGTGAGCATTATGTTAGTATTAAACTATTATTTTTATCATTATTATAATTTACAATAAAAATTGTAGGCTTCGTCATGCTGTACATAAAAAGTTTGCCAACTTACAATCTCCTAAATGACACTGACAGGCGCTCCTGTTCTTCAGGTCTGTTTAATGTTGGTTGCTGCACTAGAAATGCTCATGTTAGCGTGGTTTAATAACCAATGAAGATGTTCCCATAAATCAAAGAAGGTTTTTTTTTTGAGTGAGAGATGTTTTTTCTGTGCCACTCTAAACATGCTTGCGGTGTTTCCATTGGTCTGTATAAATCACACATCTCCTTCAGGAATCATCTAGAATGGCTGCCATCTCAGCCCTACAGTGAGAGTGTAAGACTAAACAGAGCCGTCGCCCTAGAGACACCAGACAGAGTGCAGGCTGTTTTTCATCTCTCTTTCTTTCTCTAATCTGTCTCTTTTGGGCCAAACTCTGTCTGGAAAGGGCAAGGCCTGGATTTATAGAGACATTAATACAATCAATTACATATGTCTGTGTGTTTCAGGAAGAAAGAATCTGCTAAAAGGGTTACTTTCTCTTTTACACACGCACACGCACGCACACACACACACACACACACACACACACACACACACACACTTTTCAGTTCTGATACTCACTCATCCAATAACAACTCTCTATAAGCAATTTTCTAGATTACACACTGCATTTATCAAATATGACAGAAGGCAGATTTCACATTTCTGTAAATATCTGCTGAATGTTTTAAATATACAGCAATTTTACATTTTCAGTAAACAAATAAAAGTTCTAATTTTAAATATTTTAAAGAATATGTTAAATTCCAACTTATATTTTAATAGCATATTTAATGACATACAGTTACTTAATTCCATTACTATCTGAACAGAGATTACTTCGTCGTGTTGGATGTAAAGATGGAAATAATACCATGACGTTTAAATATTAAACGGGAAATCATTTAAATCAGTTTTATTGTTTAAATGATAAATAAATAGTGGTCGAGACACTTAATGATTGGCAAGACAGAATGTTAATCAGGTTAGATATTAGGCAGAAAACCAGTTAAATACAAGGTTAATTAGAGGTGTAGCCCACATGTTTAGCTGGTCAGTGTGTTTAACTAGGTTATGTATATGGTTAGTCTCTTTGTAATTGGGGTTAGCCATGCTTAATTTAATCAGGGATAATCCCCCCTCAACCCCAACCCAACCTGCGGGACTACGAATAGCAAACTACAGCTAATCGTGGAAGCTAATTACAATCTGGCAATGTCACTGCCCTTTGTAATGGGATGCAGGTGCAGAGCTGTGTGTCCTGTGTGTGTGTGTGTGTGTGTGTGTTTTCCCAGGCCTACAGGAAAAGGAAAGTGATACAAAAATGAGGTGGTGGGTTTCTGGGAATACTGCCCACTGGTGACTAATGTGATCTCACCCACTTCAACTACTCTACGATATTCTTTCACTCACTCTCTCTCACTCTCTCAACACACACACACACACACACACACACACACACACACACACACACACACACACACACACACACACACACACACACACACACACACACAGTCCCTCAGGGCACTCTCAGAATCTCTAGTCTCTTTGTCATGTTGTAACACAGCAGATCAAAGGCCAGCCCTTCCTGAGGCAGAAAAATGGAGGGAAAAAGAAAAAGGGCAGATGGAGTCCAGAGCACATACACTGCTTTAATCATACCCCAAACCAAATCTGAACAAAAGGAGAAGAAATAGAACCTGATTTGCAAAATGATTTTCATAAAACAGATTTGCATCACTGTCAAAACAGATGACACTAGCAATGGTCACAATCTTAAAGTCTAGTGAGCATATTATGTAAACATAAGACTTAATCAATTACATATTGCTTAAGTTATGTATAATTGTTTTTTTTGTAAGCATTTTTAATCTTGTACATTTTATATCTATATAAACTATATTAAAAAACTATCAATGATGGTGGTGGAGGGTTGATAATCTAGAACCTCTGCAGCCACTGAGACAACAAATAACTTTTATCATATATCATTTTATCAATATTTTTGAGACACTTGTGAAAATAAGTCAAAGTTGGGTAATGCAACTGGACAGCGTTTTAATGCATCCTAGCAAATCAATATCTGAATGGCTGCAGAAATAACAAATCCAAAACTCAACCTTGAACTCAGGTGAGCTGTGCATGAACTATTGTACTTAAACATTAATTATAAGAATCCCAAAGTATTGTGAAACAGACAACTGGAAGTTAATGCGCTAAAGGAGCCACGTTATTGATGTATACACCACAATCATTTATTCCTGTTTACTAAGTGAAGGTTTACTTAATTAAAAGGTATAGGAGATGGTATTACCTTAATGTTGTCCTCCATATGTGTCTCCTGTAGAAGTTTGCCATTGATGCTGTACACACATACAAGTCCTGTGCTATAGTAAATAACACAGTGACCTTCCGTACTCGTCTGCAGCAGTAACGGCCTCTCGCTGCACTCAAAGACATGCAGGAGCTCACCACTTACAGAATGGAGCAGACATGGGCCACCTGTTTACAAATGAAAAGTTATAATTTACATAAAAGACCTCAACTTGTTGACATTGGCACTACTGTTAAATAGCATTTTAGGTCTTGTGCGTGTGCTTTACCTTTAGAGCCGCTGATCACCACTCCAAGTTCTGCACACACACTGGCACAGGTAATTTCACAGTCATGGCCGGTCAGTATGGCCCGTGGAGTCACAAAATCAGCTGAAAAACACAGACACAAACATGTTGTTCCTGATTGCACCAGCAGGAGGTGACAATACTACAGTCCTAAAAAGGAATATGAAGTCTTAGACTTCAGATCAAAGAATTTGGATTAAATTCCCTGTTATCATTGAATGTCTATGTGTCAATAATTTAAGTATTTAAATATATTCACATTGTTTTTTTTTTGGCAAATTTCGAATTAAAAAAAAAAATATTACACACTACATGTACTTTTGTGTCAGTCACATGCTGTTAAATTCAATAACAAATATAAAATGTGCATATAAAATGCGCAGGAAACATATCTTGTAGGGGAAGTGCGCATATATTTACACTTAAACAATCAAAATGACATGAACCTTGATTGGTGATGTAAAAAACTTTTTTAGTCTTTTGGACATTTATGTCAGATTTTCTTTTTTGCGCAGTCATAACATCTTTCTACGCGATGATGGAATGTCTCCATCTCTATCCTTATAAGGAATTATAATGTTACTGCATCACTGGTCAACTGAACATCTGCATAAAATTATTTATCTTTTTATGACATTCCAAAAGCTACATGAGGGTGTTGAGGTCACAGTTTGTTCATGTCACTTGAGGTCCTTGGCCCTTCAGTCAGTTTAGACATTGCATTGTGCACAAGGCACAGCGCTTATCGGTTATATTTTTAAAAATACATGTTAAAAAGCAATAGTTCTAACAGTGTATTGTTACAATCGTCTCACACAACAGCTTTTGCAGTCTGGAGACGCATAGAATTCTAGTGTTAGATCCAAATCCAAAACAACATATCATTATGTTTTAAACACAGATGCTGTGCCAAAATCAGACACGATCATCATTCCAAAGAGGTATGAGATATGTCACATGAGCTGAAAGAGATCTTGTTTTATAAAAACTGATCTAAAATCAGTTTATATAAAACAATATTTGCTTATGCAACATTAAAGATGATCTTTAGCTAGCTATGTTTTTTGGCTACACTGTAAATGAAATTAGGAAACATAAGGATTAATTAATAATACTGTCACTCCCTTTTTTAGCTGCCCCTAAAGGTGTTTTTGGCCTTCGATTGTCTTACAGATGCTCGACTGGTTGTTGAGCTCCTTAAACTAATTGAAGTTACTTAATCCTGAACTATTTTTGCTGTATGGCATGGAGCAGTTTCCGGCTAAAAGAAGCTCCAGCCTTTAATGAATATTTTTTGCCTGAAAAGATGATCTTTATTTATTTATTTATTCCCACCACTTTTGTGTAAGATGATGACTTTTAACTCCTATTTTACATCAATAATCTTTCGTGCTCATCTCTATGTGCTATGTGTGATGCCATAAAAACAAATAACCAGAAAAGCTTTACCCAGAGGCAGACAGACAGATAAAAAGACAGACAAACTCGCAGACAGGTGAAGAGATACAGTAAATATAATGACAGATAAGCAGGGATACTCACAGACACTGCTGCAAATGATTGTGCAGAGATTGCTGCCATATTGAAAGAAGAAACAAAGAATTCTAACATAAATCCACCCCCCAACACACAGACAGTAAATGGAGCCAGATGCTAGTTAGTGCTGAATCAGGACTAAATGTGTATTTTAGTTGTTTGGTGTATGTCTGCTCCCTTTCTGTCGTGGTGTGTAAGTGAATGTGCTTTATATGGATGATGAGGAGCACATCTTTCTCTTCCTTTGATTTAAGAGGCCATGTATAAAGAGATCATGATGGAGTTGACACTGACATAAGAAAAGAAACCCCACCATTAAGTCTTAGGATCTCCACTGAGGCCTAACATACGTTATAATTAAACTAAAGAACGATAAGAGTATTAGTGTCATAAATTAGTAACACCAACACATGGTGTATTAAATGAATTTCACTAAAATGTTGAAATTTGAAAAATATTTGATATTGTCAGTGCTATTGTACAGTTTAGCTTGTTCTAACTGCTTCAGATTAAAGTTAATGTCTGTATGAGAGAGATACTTAGCTCATACTTTTTTAACTTATCAGATTGGTCAGGTTTAAGTAATATTAAGTAAGCATATTGAACCTTCATTTTATATACCACTGGCTTGAAGATATTGGCATTAGACCAACAGGTGCTAGCAATAGAAGTGTCCGAGTTCATCTGCTTTCTGGTTAGTGGTGCTCAGGTTTGACTCGAGCTCCGATGAAAACATTGTGATGTTTGGGGCTCAGGTTTGTTCTATTCTTTTGAGACTGTGAGGCTGAATCCCAACTAAGACACATGTTTGGTGTTATGGTTCACAGCAGTGGGTTGTGGGGTGAGTTGACTGTGAGTGCAATGTTGTACAGTGGGGAAGTTGTCATCCTTGACCCTGGCCAGATCAATAAAGCAAATGGAGATGAGGATCAGTTCACCATCGGCCATCTGCCAGCACACACACATCTGACCACAATTTCATCCTCACAGTACTGTACAGATCACATATCAGCCTAAACATGTGCAACAAAAGACCTGAGTCCAACTAAAGACCTGAGTCCAACTTAAGACCTGAGTAATTCTAATATTATATATTATACATTATATTATCAAATTATAGCTTATTATTTCTAGAATCTATGAATATTAACTTTATTTTATTTGTATATATATTTTATGTGTTGGCAAATAATATTTCCAGATAATTGTACAATATTTAAAATTTTATACTGTATTATTTTCATTAAAATAATTTAGTGTGTGTAGCGCTGGTAAAATTGGATCAGACAGTGCTGTAGGAATAATTATTATTATTATTATTATTATTATTAAACTCTATTTTATTAAACTCTATTTTTTTTTAAATATAATTATACCTGCGAGTTTCCATCTTGTTCATAATGTAATCAATTATGTGCACTGGAATGACTGGGGTATATGAACTATGTGTTCGACAGATGAGGGTAATTCACAGGGTATACTATTAACAATAACTATGAAAATCAGTTTTTAATAAATATTCTTTAAATGTTTAAAAATGAAAAGTAGTATGTATTTAGTAGAACACCATACAGCTGTAATGTATTACTCTAATACATTTACTCAAATAACTATCTAAAACCTTGGTGGTTTTGCAATGTCAATGTGATTATGTTTAATATTGTTGTACATTTTCTATTCTTAATATTTAACGATATTGTTTATATTTATTATAGTGGTTTATTTACATTTTTTCATATGTGTAGTTCCACCAGAAACCACTAGATGGAGGTGTGGCCTGCAATATCTGCCTCAGTCCACTTATTAAAGGTCGAACCTTTGTTTCATCCTCAAGAACTTGGCTGAATTTCTAATGCCTCATGAATCACTGATGTATAAGACATGTTAAAAATAGAATTTTAACAATTCAGCAGTGGTGGTAAAGGTTGTCAGACAAATTTAGAAATAAAATAAGTTTTTTACTTAGAACAGTTATATCAACATCCAGGTACTCAGGATTTCTTAATTTAATATGCATAATAGATCGTGGCTAGACTGCATTTATCCCAGCATTTGAACATTTGAAAAAGTAAGTAAAAAATTTGACAATTAAAAGCAGCAACAAAATAAATAAATAAATAAATAGAATACTACTAATAATTATGTGAATTAGAAATACATGCATATGTTTCAAATGAACTCTATTACCACATCATACCCACAGCTGCGCATGTGCATGAGTGCACACACCGGTGGTTTGTTAACTAAATCAAAATTAGCCATAAATTCTGTCCCATCTGTAAAAGAACACTAAGTGGTGATATGCAGTGCATGAGAGAGTTTGTGTAAATATATTGTGCTTTGATCAGCACTGTAGCCATATGTACTGAAGAAGTGTGACTATGACTGTATGAATCATGTGTGTGTGTGTGTGTGTGTAATGCTATATTTTTTAAATATGTTTTATAAAATGTGAGGAAGATGAGAGCATATTTCTGATCTTTTGATAAATGATAGCATTTTAACTACAACTTTTTAATTCCAAAATAGAAATATCCAAAATGGTTACTATGGTAACTACATAGTAGTAAAAGAACATTATAAATATAAGAAGCTGAACCAATGTGAGGGCAGGTCCTTTATTGAACTTTTATAGGACCCTTAGTTTCTCTTTCTAACCTTCTTTCTCTCCCTCTTTTTCTCATCTGTATCTTTGGTCAAAAGAGAGTCTCACTGTTGAGAAAAACTTCTAAATCATTAAACTAAAGCCAGTTGCACTCTGTGTGTGTGTGTCACTCCTATTAAGAGTTTTACTGCAGGTTTTATTGAAGTGTTGGGAGATCTGACCTCACCTACCTCTGACCCCAAAGTACAGTGTATACACACATATACATATACACACACACACACACACACACACACACACACACACACACACACACACACACACACACACACATATATATATATATATATATATATATATATAAACACACACACACACACACACACACACACACACACATATATATATATATATATATATATATATATATATATATATATATATATATATATATATATATATATATATATATATATGTGTGTGTGTGTGTGTGTGTGTTTGTGTGTGTAAGACATATATACATATATATATATATATATACACAAGATAGACAGGAAAGCAAAGATGCTTAAGAAATGTTACCTAACCTTTATAGACCTTGCTTTGTGCACTGTGGAAAAGTCATGCAAGAACAGAAAAGGACCTTCCCCAAACTGTTTCTACACATTTTGAAGTACACAATTTCAAAATAGTCTAAAGTTCATAACCCAAAGTACTCAATTTTATACATCTGTGGCAATGGGACTCAAAGTATTCAAATGCTTACAAAAAATAGTCAGTATTTTTATTTATTTAATGAGTAAAATGTCTTTTTATGAATAATAATCCCCACAACCGAAATAAACTTAATCTAAATTAAACTTTAAAATTTTTTGTTTAAACTCTATTATAACTGGCCTCCACATGAATATTGAAGTGGTAAACTGGCTGTTATGATATCAATACTTTTAGTCCAATGCAAATTTAAAGAAAAAAACATTTAAAAATGTAGCAGGGCTCTTAATTAGGAAAGATTTCTGAGACCTAAACAGTATTTACCCCTCAGTATTTTAAAGCATTTTTGAGTTAACACACTGTATAGTCTATGGCCAAACCAAAACCTTGTCCATATCAGGTTGTCCCTTTAAACAGAGTCGTTCAGTTTTATAAAGCAACCAAAGGCTTAAAATAAGATGATCGTATCCAAATTGTTTTAATTTGTTAGATGGTGTATACAGGTTCAGACTGGTAGCTGTATATGAAACAAACAGTGACTTTCTGAAGTAGCACATCAGTGGACTGATCACTGCCCTGTGTGTTTTTATATGTATTTTTACTGGCATCTTTAAAAACATCCCCCAAAGCGGCACCACGTCCATCATGATTTAAAAGCATACATGGCAGCACCACCCTTTTCAATCCTCCAGCTGCAAATGCACACATCCACTTCTTACCATTTTGTGAGTCCTCAATGCAGCTGTGTTTTCCACTCCAGAACCACAGCAGCAGCGTGGCATCTCGAGAGCCACTCAGCACATAGCAGTCACCGCCAATGTAAGATTCCGAGCGGAACACACACGTCACAACGTCACGGTGACCGAAAATGATCTGCACCAGTTTTCCTAAATATCCATACAAAAAATATTATTATTATTATTATTATTGTTGTTTTCATTAAAAAAGATGATGAATTTGCTGCTCTAAATTGCCCCATCCAAATTCTTGCCATTTTAATGTCTGTGTGAGTGAGTGTGTGCCCAGCGATGGATTGGCCTGTGACCCTGTCTTGGGTGTATCTGCCCAGGGCCCAAAAAAATTAAGTAGATAATTAAGTGGACGATAATATCAATTATATGTCATTTACATATTACATTCTCTTATTTTATTTGTATTACATTTTAATACTACTTGTGCAATACTGTTCCTTTAATTCGTTAAACATGGTGGGACTAATAAAGGTTTATCGTATCGTATCTCATCTCATTTTATCTCAACTTGAAATAGAGCACGTTCTCTGTTTTCATTATTCCAGCATCCTTTCCTATTATTTCATTCATTACCAACTCCCTTGTAACACAAAGACACTGTAAAGGTGTCTCTCAGTGCATCTGCCCTGTGATTCACATCTGGGTTACGATGTAAACAGATGTGGGTGTGGTCACCTGTGTCTGTGCTGTAAATACGGAAGCTTTTGTCCCAGAAGCCAGCAATGAACAGAAAGCGATTATCAGCTGAAACCAGGAAGCACTGCGAGTTCACCTCCACACTCTGATCCAACAGATCACACACCTGTCTGCGATGCATCAAATTATTCACTGCACACACACAAAGAGGGAACATCCGAAATCACACAAAGTTAATGGAGATATTTTTATTCTTTTAATCCAATCATTTAATATTTTGAATCTGCCTCATTCCTTTAATCCATCTGTCCTTTAATCCCCTAGTCGCTCATCAGTGCAGACGAGGCCATACTGTGTCGACACACTCCATCTCATGTTCTCAGACATCATTACACCATTCATATTTATTCTCCCTGACATAGAGGGAAAAGTGTGTGTGTGTGTGTGTGTGTGTGTATGTGTGTGTGTGATATACAGGCTAAGCTACAGCTCATTGCTTTCTAATTTGCATGTAAATGCTGAGTGCAGGAGTGACAAACAGCTCTTGTCTCTGCCACCAGCTACGCCCCCCCCCCTCCAAATAACAGCCAATCACATATCGGCATAAATACAGGACACACACCTATAACAGGATCAATCTCCACTGGCAACTGATACTGCTGCTCTGGAGTTGAAGAGCTCTGGTGACCTGAGAGAGGAGCAGAGTGAGGGAAAAAGCAAAAAGAAGAGTTAACTGTAACGGAACTGTTTAAAATGAGACCAACTGCTCGACTGATCATTTACTGATTGTTAAATATAAGTATAAGGCTCGTGGTTAAGGAACCATCCTTGTGAAATGAAGGTCCACAGTTTAAATCCCAGTCTCACCAAGTACTACAGCGGAAATGTCTCCTACACAGCCCAGTCAATATTCAAACTATTAAAATGATTTCTCTATATATGTGTGAACTCACCACATCCCTAGTAAAGTATTAAGCTGAAGATAATAAATAAATCAATGAAACTGGAAAAACGTGCCAGCACCGATTTTCTGCCTTTGATGCAAACAGGAGAAGTTAATGTAAAAATGATGATGTCATTTTTTTTTTTAGTGGTGATTAATTTTGGATAAAAGGTTTTTGTGAATATAATTTGAAATAAATTGAAGGTATGGGAAGTGTTTTTAAACCTTATTAATTATCTATGTATTGATCGAGCACTTTTTTAAATTACTTTTAATAATAATGTTTATCAAAGTGTTGTGATTACCGGTGAGACCATGCCACTTGTTGATGCTGAAGATACGATTGGCAGTGACTGTGACTATGGCAGGGCTGGACAGACCAGCCTGGGTGTGAGCGGAGACGTACACCACGGGAGAATTAGAGGGAAACTTCAGCACCATGATCACATCCTGCTGCATCTGCTCTGTAAACATTAGTGGGGCCTAAACCAAAAAAAAAAATTTCACAGAGAAAAAAAAAAAGAAACACAGGGGTGAGTGGACATAGGCAGAGAAGGAGACATTGCGTGACAGAGACAGAGTGAGAGACAGAATGATAGAGATAGAGAGAGAGGGGGGGGGGGGGAGAGCGCTGCTTTTATTACAGTTTTGCTTTTGCATCTGTATCAGTGGTTAAACTCTGCTTAATCACAATCACATAAACACACACAGGCTATTTGATTGCATAGGATCATTCAACCATCAAGTGTACTTCCTCTGCAGGCTGGGTTGTTTTTGCGGAGAATCCGATGTTGTGTGTTTGTGTGTATATGTGTGTGTGCATGAGACTCACCACCTGCATGGCGGAGCTCCGTGGTGGATGAGGCTCAATTAGCAGCTGAGATGGAGTCTGACCAAAACTTCTAATCTGAGACTCTACAGCCTGAGAGAGAGAGAAAGAGAGAGAGACCGATTATTATTAACCTCATAACATACATATTAGACAAACATTAAACAGATGACTGGGTGTGGCGTCTCTGTGGTTAGTGTGTTGGGCTATCAATCTGAAGGTTGTGGGTTCAAAACCCAGGTCCTTGAGCAAGACCCTTAACTCTCATTGCTTCAGGATGCTGTATTAAATGCAGGATGCTGTGTTCTGATACCAAGCATCAAGTTGAGATATTTGCTCGTTGGATAAAAGTGTCTTCCCGAAATACTACATGATCAAACATCTGCAAAATGTTTCACAGTTTGGCTTTATTATGTTGAACAGAGCGCTTGTTCAGTTCAGATGTTTTTTTCTATTCTTATTTATTAAACAACAAGAATACTGATACTCACTACAGCTGCCTGTAAAACGATATGATCGGCACATCATGACCATCATTCAATAAAACTAAACTTGTGTCACTCAAAGATAAGAGAAACAGGAAAACAGGAAACAGAGGAGCTGTATTGTTGCTTTATTTGCATATAACACTAAACAGTCGGTTTTTTTGCAATATTGTAAATGCTGCTAACAGCAGAACACAGATGAGCAGAGAGTTTTACTGTCAGAGAACCAAAGCAGAAACAGATGCTAACATGCTCGAGTGCCTACAGTCCCAGCAGAAAACAGGGCCAACAACAGAAACCCGGCTGACCACAGAGAAGTGAGTGTTCAGTAAACAACAAGTCAGCTAGACCATAAAAAATAAATGTATAATAATGGTATAGTTTATATTGTTGAATAGATGACAATTTGTAGGATGTAGAATTTCCCTAAAACAAATATACATTAAGACCCCCCCAAAAAATGCAATGTTAATTGCAACAAGTTTAAGTGCCATCATCTTCCATCATGTGCATGACCCTGCTTCAATCACATACTTTATTATAAATCATGTAACACAAAAATAAATCTTATAGTAGATGTACAGCAGAATTTATAAGCATTTTGCATGTTTTCCATTTGACGTATGGCCATCTACAGAAAATCCTATAATTTGTCTAAAATTTAATATATTTTTTTACAAATATTTCATTTGTGCATTATTCTCTTTATCTTTTTGATGACATGAAATAATTAGAGGTGTTTAAATTAATCTCATCTCATTATCTTCCACTTAATGCTGTACTGGGACTAGGGTCGTGGGGGGGTTCCCCATGCCCATCCTAGGGAGAACGTTTCAGGCACTGGGCGGATACATGCAGGACACCAAGCCATCGCTGGGCACACACTCACACAGATGCACACTAAAGAGGGTCAATTTAACTTGGATCCATATTTTTGGACTGTGGGAGAAAACCAACATGGACAAAATTTAAACTTTAATAGGTTTTTGTTCATGTTTGATTACATTTTTAATTAATGCTGAACAGTATCACTTATTAATAACATTATAACTCTCAGACTGAAGCTGTGGAAGTCAAGGCAAATCATGGCATAAAAAGCCTCTCCAGGCTTCGTCTGCTGCAGTTCAGCTGTCAGACTGTTTACTTACAGAATCTGTCCACAGTCAACTCACAACTGATGAGTTATGTTTTCATGTCACCAAGTTTTTTATGCTCAGGGACCATCTTGCCGTCGCGGGAGGGAAGAGGCTGAAACGTAAGTCCCTGTACGAACTGTTCAACAATCCTTTGGTTTCGTACATTTGACACCTCAACAACACAACCGCTCAGAAGTTTTATCGCTGGTGTGCCGTCCAAATAAACTCACTCTGTAAACCCAGTTGCTCAGCCTGCGCCATGCTACTGCCATTCATCAGCTACACATCTGCCTTCATTTCTCCCTCCACTAAAATGTGATGCTTTGGATGCTCTGCCTCGCTGGCTGCGATTTGGACGGTTAATAACAACAACTAGTTCAACAAATGTATGATGTGGCTTATTGATTAAATGTTAGGATCAAAGAATAAATGTTTTTTTTTGCGTCTTTTCACTTGCTGTTTCACTGTAATTAAATTAAACACGAAAAGTTAATCCCAACAAACTACCAGGTCCAAATTAAGCAATAATGCATTAGAGGGCATGCATTATTGTGAATAAACCATGGAAAAGAGGTGTTGTTATGCACGATGCATAGCGTCACATGATTTCCCGTGATTTATTTAAAATAATACACAACCTTGAGTTCTTTTTTGCTATAAAAAAAACAGTTATAAAACCATAAAATTAAAAAATGTGTTTATGTAAAACAAAATTATTAATAAACTGGTCTTCCAATACATAATCTAGTCCGGTTTTTGAAGTGAACACTGATAGCTGTTTATATTAATCTGTATTTTTATGATTTAAAATAATGAATAAATAATTTTATGGTGTGTGGTGTTGCCAGTCAGATTTAATAATGTTTTATAATGTGTATTTTAATAGATAATAATTAACAGATAAAGATGAAAAGAAAGCAGCAAAATAAATCCCTCCATCTCCTCCAATCTTGACCATCATAGCAATTCTCTTAATACAGTAATTTTTATATAAGCATTAATATTGTTGCTACTGTATTATTTTAAATATGCTATTAAGGAAGAGAGAAGGGGAAAATGTAAAGTTGAATAAATTATGGAGAACACATGCAGGGATGTGGAGAGCACCGAAGGAAAGCTGTAGTGCAAAACATATGGAAACACCGACAGATATATGAAGAGAGATAAAAACTCTTAAAATCTCCCTCCTACTTAATGTCACTCTGGCTCCAGCGGTATTAGTAAGGATTTCTTTGTGTCTGTCTTCTTTATCCCCTGCATGTTCTACACTGTGGTAGGAGCCAAGCAAATCATCCACTTTACAAACACTGAAACAACACCATACAAACAGGCAAGACACTCAGGAGAAACGGAGGGGGCTGTACAGAGTACTGCTCTTACATTATTCAGTCAACACTAAACCTACATTATTAACTACTTATTTATATGATTCAGTGTATTTAGCCAAGCTGTGGATGTCGCGCAGCACTTTGGTCGGCAGACACCATTTACATGTCCCATGTACCATTTTTGCTCACACACTGAAACTGGATCTAGTTCGAAACCCTAAAATCCCAAAGGCGATTAAGTTTGTGAAGCTCATGCTGCTAAGGTGGTGGACATGGGGTCGCTGACCCCAAAATAACATGTATTTAAAAAGTCATTTAAGTGTTTTAAAATGCTTTACTGATGTACAATTAATAGAATTAATTATTGAACATTGAAATATATAACAGAGGTACGGACATTAGTCTTCATTAACGCTGATGAAACACAGGCCTGAGGCACCATTGTACTGAAAAATAGGACTCTGGGGCTGTTTCCCAAAAAATCTAGATGGAACATGGGGCCATGGGAACCAAGAACTCTGTGGCCTGAGAATGTGGAATCCTGAACTACCAAACCATGAGAAATAACCAGGGGAAATTCAGTGGGAATAAAGAATTATAACATACAGAAACTTTAGAACACAAAGAACTCAAAACAAAGAATATAAGGGTCTGGAAATCTACAGCATTGACATTGCTGACACATTTTACATAGCAATATACCAATAAAAACACAATATTCATTCTTAATTGTTCCATTATTGCACTCATGTTCATCTTGGTTAGGCATCATTTCATTTAATTAATTTGGCAAATTTTTACCATTTCATTTTTGTATTATTATTGTCCTTTATTATATTAGTATGTGCACGCTAAATGTTTATTACGAATAATATGCATGCATGCATCCATCCATCTTTCACCCATGCATCTATGCATCCATTCATCCTTCCCTACCTACCTTCCTTCCCTGCCACCCCCTCACTACCGCACTACCTCACAGCAGAGGAACTACAAGGGAGTCTTTATAGACAAGTGTCTCTGCTAATATACACATGTTCATGCATCTGCTAAAGTTCAGTTGATCTGGTCTTTGAGTTGGCTCCTAACACTCTGGCTGATCAGATGGAGGAAATTAAGAGGTGAAGAGTCCCAAAAGATAAAGCACTCAGTCTCAGACCTGAGCAAATGTGTGGGGAAGTGGGGCAACTGAATATGAAAGCAAAATGAGGAAGGACGGGGATGAAGCAATGAAGAGAAAATGAAAAGAGGAAAATAAATGTCTGACAGGATGAGCTGGAGATGAAAAGAGAGGCACTGAGGAGAGTATTATGGGATGTAAATAGTGGTGGTTTCTTGATGCAGGAGCACTAGTCCTTTACTGATGAGCTCTTTTTATACTCAGTGTGTGTGTGTGTGAGAGAGAGAGAGAGAGAGAGAGAGAGAGAGAGAGAGAGAGAGAGAGAGAGAGAGAGAGAGAGAGAGAGAGAGAGAGAGAGAGAGAGAGAGAGAGAAAATGGTCATGCTCCTGTAGTCATCTGATTTACTTTAAGCCTTGACAAGCCAATCTGAGTGAATAAAACTCTTTTATTTAGCATAATGGAGTTTTGGTGTATGAGGTCACAAACACACTGAGAAGAAAAGGTCACACACTCCACTGTATATGTGTGAGGGTGGACTAAAATACACTAATACTAGTGTGTATGTGTTTCTTCAAAGGGTGTGTGTGTGTTTCTCTTCAGACAGATTGTGTGTGTGTGTGTGTGTGTGTGTGTGTGTGTGTGTGTGTGTCTGTTTCTCTACAGACAGTGTGTGCATTTTTAGCAGCAGTCCTGAGACAGGAAGTAATCATCGTCTGTGAAAACACAACTCCGTCTCTGCACTGACCCTAATCTGACACAAGACATTACACACACCTCAAAGCCTACAAACACACACCTCACAGACCATACATATGTAACACCAGTCCTTCTTCCTAACTGACCTGGGATCATTAACCACACTAACTTCTGTTCTGTTAATAGCTGCAGAGCTGAGAGCATGCTGAACTTCCAGGACTTTGAAGATCCCACAATGAGCCAGAACTGTGGAACCGTTCCCGCCACATGCACAGTTGTGTTGGAAATAGTGAATGTACATGTTCAATACAGGAGGTGAATTTAAACAGTTTTTCTCTTTATTCTGACAAGAAACATCATTCAAACATATTAATAAATGTACTAAATTAAACATATTGAATTGAAAGAAAACTTAATATGTGGCATGTTTACCAGTTATAGAATAATCTTAATAAAATTATTTTTATTAAGTTTTAATAAGTTAATAAGAAATAAGTTTAACAAAAACATAGATATTTATAATGATTTGTAAAAATATATATATATACCTCGTTGTAGAATGTGTTCATTTACTGACAAAAAAAAAACAACTAAAAAGTAATTAAAGCAGCGATGGCAAACTTTACATCAGACTGTTCAAAGAATATGTACAGAGTAAGGTAGCTATTCAGAAGGACAAATACAGATGCAGGGTAAACAAACAGATTGAATCTGACTGATGAGAGGATTGATAATGTTTATAGACAGGTGGATGAAGTGATGTGACAGTGGATGTGAGGAAGTATGCAGACACTAACACGAAAAGAGGAAGAGTCTGATGGAAATATGATAGGAGTGTGAGAGAGAGAGAGAGAGAGAAAGAGATAGAGAGAGAGAGTGTGTGTGTGTGTGTTACCTCTCTTAACATTGGATCAGTGATGGAGCTGAGGTTGACTGCTCCCTCATATGTTAGATAGTAAAAGACGTTAAGCGCTCGTGCTGCTTCCGGTCCCTGCTGTTTATATCCAAATATCAGATCCACCCACTGATGCAGCTGACATGATACAAACTCACTCTCCAACGCCTGAAGACAGACAGCAGCACAGATACTATTATTATCACTTTTTTGATATAAAATTAATATGTTATAACACAAATCTTTCATGTAAAACAAAGATCCTCAAGGTCCGGGCTGCAAAAATATAATAAGGAATGGATCCATGATCCATTTGTAAACAAGCCAGGTGAATTAACATGGTCCGTGCTGGAATAAGGTTAACTGCTTGAGATCACAAATGTTGACAGCCTGAAACGTAAGTTTGAGATCTCAAAAATGGAATTTAATGAGATGCATGGAGGGACTGAAAACCCAGCCTTCATTACCTACAATTGATCTTTGTGAAAGTGGGTTTTCTGCAGTTACAACAACCAAAAATTTATTGTGTTTTCTTATGCAGGTTCCACCACCGCTCCGAATAATGACGAAAAATGTCCTGCATGAAACTGGTCTGTGGTGATGTAAAACAGAGGCCATATTTCACTATTTACAAAAATATAAGATTTAGAATATATAAAATAAGTTATTTAACAGAAAAATGTGTAATTTGTAACTTTGCCTTCTTTAGGTCTTCGAGTTTTTAGGCCCAATACAAAAATCACAGAAGTGAATACCTAAAACATAAATAACATAACAAAATAAAACCACGTATTTTATCTTTGACAACATCTTCCACTGCCTCTATATACAGGATTTAAGTGTAAAGTCAATAAAATGACCTCAGCCTTTGCTGACAGCTTGTTTCCATCAAATAAACCTTTTTCAATTATAATGTTCCACAAAGTTCTGGGCCCCGTCCAAATGCCATCTCTGTGACTTTTCAGTTCAGACTCCATGAGGCAGTGGTGTCAAACTCAACTACTATAAACTCGCAACAAAACTGTGGACTGCACCTAATTTTAATGTCATTTTAAAATAACATTGTGCTTTAACCCTTGCCATGTTTGATTCAACAACCACTCAAAATGCAAAAACAGTAAAAGGGCTACTAGACACCTCAGTCTCCTTACGTCTGTCAAACACACTGCCAGTCTGAAAAGCAGTTTCTGTTTCATTACCATTTAATATGAGGTCATTTATATATATTTTTTAATTGTTTTAGGGATTTTGTACTTGTTCCACACACACAATATATATACACATGCATATGTATGTGTGTGTGTATATATATATATATATATATATATATATATATATATATATATATATATACACACACATACATACATACACATACATACATAGAGCGAGAGAGAGACAAACACACTTAAAAACGTATTTGCTTACTCTCTTAATCCCTCAATTTGCTGTCTCTTCATTTCCAATAAATGAGCCAAAGGAGAGATTCAGTTTTCTCTGCTGTGTATTGTTGTTACTGTGCACTGTAATCACTCCCGCGTGTGTAACGCTTACACACCCTCACTGTGTTTAGAAGTGCGAGAAACATTGCTGTCGTTTATGTGGCCTCATAAAAGTGCAGCTTTCAGATTAATTAGCACAAATCTGTCTGCTTGTGCACAACACCCTAAACGAGCTCGAGAGCGCCTCTGATCGTCACAGTCACATTAACACACCCCCACATATTACACGAGGCACTTAAACACCAATTTATATCGGTTAAGTGCTCTTGCTTGGGCCGCAGCATCGCTCATTTAAATGGAGCTTTTCTGACAGCTCATTTCTGCACCAAACGTTTTTAATTAGAGCAGAAACACGCGTGGCATTTGCAGCATTTGATGGGAACCCTGTCGGCTAAGGGCTTTATGAATCCGAGCGGAACGTCAATACAAAAGCGAAATGTCAGAAAGGAGAGAAAACACACTTCACTTGTGTTAATAACTATGAGAAAAAAGGTTTTATCCTCAGTGTCACTCAGATCCACTGTGGATTAGTGGTTCAGTACCAAAGAGAACTGATGTTAACTCAAAAACTTAAGTCCGTTTATGTTTATTAGTGCATTAAATAGTAATATTTATACCTCAAAACTATGAGACCCCCTATTAATTCAGAAACCAACTTCATTCCAACTTTTACTTATGAATTTTTCAGGTTGTTTGTCCTCATCAGGGTCATGGCTGTGCACACTGTGGAATTCATAAGAATTTAGTAAGTATAAGTATAGTAGAGGATCTGGGGCAGGACAGTGGGGTAGTGTTTAGCATGTTCACCTCGGAGAGCTGGGGATCCAGGTTCGAATCTGTGTCTGTGTGGTTTTTCTCCAGGTTCCCTGGTCCCTCCACAGTCTAAAAAATGGTCTAAATTGCCCCTATAGAGTCTGTGTGAGTGAGTGTGTGCACAGCGAAGGATTGGCACCCTGTTCTGGGTGTATCTTTCCAGTTCTCCAAATGTTTCCCTCTAGATACCCCCACAATGACCCTAGTAGAGGATTAAATGAAAGAGGATGTGGTGGCTTAGTGGTTAGGTGTCAAGCTATTAATTTAAAGGTTGTGGGTTCAAATCCCATACCAATGTGGGCCCTTGAGCAAGGCCCTTAAACCTTTTTGCTTTAGGGGTGCTCTCCCTGTGTTCTGACCCTAACCATCATTTTGGGATGCTTGTAAGTCGTGGATAAAAGCATCTGCTAAATAACCAAATGTAAATGCAAATGTTAATAATGAAATGAGTGGAGATCTGCAATGGCCTGACAGAATTCTGACTTCAGTTACAATTACTTCAATTACAAATACAATTCTAACGGAATGCATTCTAAAACACTGGCATCTTGTATACTTTTAATAAGAGTGGATGGTATTATAATCACAAAAGTGTGTGTGTGGGGGGGGGGGACTTGTATTAATGTGGTAATAAGGTGTCTGCAAGGGACAGAGCACTCGAGTTTTTCTTTATCACTTGTCATTGTTATGGAAGTACAATCCATGGCTTTAAATTATATCTGTGGCTGCCCAGCAGGCAACATATTCTAATATTTATTACTTTTCTTTTTTTTTCTTCTAAAGTCACAAGATGATTAAAATATACTTAATAAAATATAGGGTCAAATTCAAAATCCTAAATTCGGTGGGCAACTAATCTTCCCCTGTTGTGTTCGCTCTGAAATGTATTCACTCCCCCCGCTTCAAACTCACACCCACACCATGCACACCCCATCACGCTGACGACTCCCAGCAGACCTTTATGAGACATTCTGGCTCCGTTAATTGGCACATCAATAAGGCGCTCCAGATTTCCTTAATGAGTGCAGGCCATAAAAACTCGATATACTTATGCGGGTGCACAAGATCCCTTTACAGGCGCACGCCGAAGAGGGGGCATTTAGCACAAACTGTTTATTTTATACTAAAATTACCCGAAGAGCTTTTAAAGAGGTGTGTCAAGAGACGGAAAAGGATGGATAAGAGTCTAGCGTCAAGGAAATTCATGAGTAGCATTTCCTCTTCTGTATGCCAGCCTGACCCTGAGGTTAGAGTGTTTGCGCTAATGTGATTTAAAAAAAGGTGGTGTGTGTCTGTGTGTGTGTGTGTGTGTGTGTGTGTGTGTGTGTTGTCACTACATGGCAGTTCTTAATGAAACACAACAGCACACTCGCTCACTTCCTGCAAGGTCTCCTGAGAGCAAACCAAGCTCTCGCTGCATCACTGATGAGGTCAGAGATCCCAGAGCACCCTCATTAGCATAAAACCGGGACTCTGGAGAGCGGCTGGCCAATCACATGCATGCTCGCACTCTCGTCCTGACTGACACAAGGTGAGTGCTGGTATTAAACGCACATCAGATTGTGTATTAAGGCTGGAGATGAGCTGCTAACAGAACAACCAGGGGTCAGTTCATCCGCATAATGAGCTCAACGCAGACAAAGAGAAAGAGAGAGAGAGAGAGAGAGGAGAGATGAAGAGAGGGATAAAAGAAAGAGCAAAAAGACAGAGAGAAAAAAGAGCATTTGAAAAAGAAGGATGGGCAGACGGAGGGGTAGGATGGACACTCAACGTTGGACAAGAGTAAGGGATGGACCAAGAGAAAGCGATAGACAGAATAAGGGACAGAACTTGGCGATTGACAGAGAGAGGGAGAGACATTAGTGAGGAACGAACAGAGGGAGAGAGGGACGGACAAAGGGAGGGAGAGATAGAGGGACAGAAGTGAGGAATGGAGAGACAGACGGACGGACTGAGGGAGGGAGGAACACAATGAATGAACAGAGCTGGAAGTGTGTTGGTACACTGCTGATTAATCCAATCCTTACTTTACAACTACCCTACAGTTACTATAATAATATCTCTCTCTCTCTCTCTCTCTCACACACACACACACAATCAGGTATCTCAATCACCACAACATACTGAACTACTTACAAAGAGGGTATGTGGTGTAGAGTATATAAGTGATTAGAATAAATGGCTGCAGTGATTAACTTGTCTTTTAATCTCCTTAAGTCCAAATCAGGAAATGATCTCTTACTGACATCAGACCACTGTGGACATGATTCAAACCACAGCCCCCAGTCAGTACTCAATTCAGTATATAAAACACTAATCCAAACACCAGCAGTCCAGTTCCAAAACCTCGAAGAATGCACAATAAATCCATCACCTCACATAACATTCAAATTCCCTTATATCAGTGACGTATAGTATGGAATGGATCGGTGTGTATTAATAGGAACATCAGACTACAATTCTATATTAATTATAACCAATCATCAAAGTCCTTTTAGTGTAAAAAAAAAAAAAACTTTTAATGAAGCTGTTGGTGCTTGATTATGAAATCGATTTGAATGTTACGTCTGGATTCCTGACTGACAGGCGGAAGACCTGAAGGTAAAGCGGTAATCCCACATCATTTAACTGAATTAACACACTCTCAGGTGTATGGGGAAGTGCATGATGAGGGTCACTGGCTTCAGTGATCGATGGATGTTCTCACCTTATCAGGCTCTAGGTGAAATGCAGAAACGATTAAAAGAAAATGAGAAAGTAGGACGTCAAGAGAGGGGTGAAATGGTGGAGGCTGTTAGCACCCATGCTGAAAATTAATTTCGCAGTCTTATTTTATTCACATGGCATGCTTGAGTGGGCAAGTGTGAAGGGGAAACTCAAGGCTTAAATGCCCTCTGTGCCATGCACATGCGCACTTGCACCAAAAGGGCAAATGTGTTCTGGATTGTAAATATGGTTTATCCTAAACAAGAGAATGATGATGAGGAGATGTTCTTATGGAACAGTTCACAGTTTATGGCACTTTATCTGTGAGACTGACGGCAGTATGATGTAGTGGAGATTATGTTGAGGGTTTGTGGATTTGGGACAATGAAGTGATCTACTTTGACGGCGGCTTAGTGTTTAGCATGTTCTCATCCCAATCTGGTTGGAGTTTCTATGTTCTCCCTGTGTTCGCGTGAGTTTCCTCCGGGTCCTCTGGTTTCCTCCCACAGTCCAAAAACATGAATTAAAAGTAAATTGCATGCTTTAAAATGCCCCATATAGTGTGTGTCTGTGTGAGTGAGTGTGTGCCCAGCGATAGATTGGCGCCCTGTTCAGCGCCCGAAACTCTCTCCCCTGGATGGGCATGGGGCACGACCATAGTAGAGGATTAAGCAGTACAATATAATGGATGGATGAATGACATAATGCAACTGTGGGAAACAGGAAATCCCCAACCTGGCCTTGATGGTTCTTGGGAGTATGAAGAGTATTGATGGTATGAACAGTGCACATTCCGGACTTGTCCATACAGGGTTGATTACAGTAAGCCAGTAGTGATTAGTAATGTGTTAATGATGATGTACATTGATAAGGGTCTGTGTTTTGGCTCTTTTCAAAAATGGCATTTAACTTGATTTGATTTATTGATTGTGTCATGAGGGTGTGATGGGCGGAGTCTGCAGACAGGAGGCAGGCTTAAGACGCAGATCAGGTAAGCTGTGACACCTGCTGTAATTGATGGCTTGCAATTGTAATTGTGTCTGATGTGTGTGCAGGAACGGAGGCGGAAAGGGGTTGAAGGTTTTTTTTTTTAAAGCATGAGTTGCTGTAATAGTTTGGAGGAGAACCCACTACATACTGTCAAAGCCCAGTATTAATCTGAGTGCTGTTTTTGATTTGTTTGTATCCCTACCCCCACCTCCTTTATTGGCAAAATAAATCATATTTTCTTTTGGACTTCTAGTCTGTTTCCTGATGTCATGCCCTCAAAACTACCACACTGCTGTATTTATTTTAATGGTGTTCATGCTGGACCGCTCTGAGAACTTCTTCATGCCACCACGCTGCCAACTCACTCGTTCACGTGACGTGCAGTTTTTGTGTAATTGTGTCATATCTCTCATCTTCTTCTCTAAATTAATCTCAGCCAGTTGTACACGATAGCCTTTCTCAATAGGAGCAGACAGCTGTCAGAGATTTGAGCTGAGAACAGAAGATTTCTTCACTCAAAATAAAGTGACGTTCATCTTTCAGTGCAGTGCAAGAGCCTCTAGTATTTTTTGCAACAGCAGCTGCCTGTGTAATGTGAATGCCAAGAGTTCTTATAACCTGAGTAATCTACAGAGCTTTGGGAGTTATTTTTAGTAAGTGTAAAACAAAATTCTATTTTGCTGTAATTAGTATTTACTACTTTGAATTCTTCTTTAAATTGTACTGAATGTGTAGAATGTGGTGGAATAACAAACATAACGTACAAAATGCAACTACATAAAATTTGCGCAAGTGAGATTTATGACCCGAATTGTTTTGGATATAAAATATATAGTGTAAAATAAATTGCTTTGAAGTCAGAAACAACAAACTACAAACGAAACTTTGTAGTGCAAAACAGGAAACTAGATCATTTTGGGTGGATTTTGCACTGATAATTCTACTTAAGGAATTAGCTGTTAAACCCTTTAAGAGTCCTAAATATAGAGTTTACACACACACACATTCTGTAGCAGAAATCTGTGCTGAGATAGAAAGACAGACAGACTTTGGCTTTATATATATATATACTGTAAAGCCTGTGAAGTGGGGGTATGTACTTTCAGACTGATCAGTGGAACGTGTCTATGATGATTAGAACTGTATTTATGTATTGCTATAGTGATATAACTTTAGAAAGACTTTTCCTAAAACTTCGAGGCATTTTTCAATTAAAATACGTCAAATCCCATTAAGTTTAAATCACAAGTGACATGAAAAATTGTGTTGCATGACAGAGCTGTTAGAGATCCAAATAAACTGTTACCGTATCTGAACTCTGAACGGGAATGACGTGTCTCAGAAACTTCTGCTGTCATATACAAATCTACAAACCTTCCAAACCTTCTAAAGATGGCATTAAACATTACACAGACAGAAGGAATGCGATGATCATGAGAGTGTGTGAGTCTGTGTGTGTGAGAGTGTGAGAGAGAGAGAGAGAGAGAGATAGAGAGAGAGAGAGAGAGAGAGGACGCCCTGTCGCCTTTCTGGAGAGGGCAGTAAATTTTACAAGCAGGCACTTAGCGTGGTTGTCCAGATTGCAGTTTAATTAGCTGTTAATCATCTATAGGACATAAATGACCATGTGTCTGTGTGTATGTGTGTGTGTGTCTGTGTGTGTATGTGTGTGTGTGTGTCTGTGTGTGTGTGTGTGTTGCTCCATTAGCCATGTGCATCTGACAGCGGGTGTGTCTCAGTACAAATCTCCCTCTGTAGCAAGGCAGCACAGCTGACTACACCTAATGTCAACTATCCATCATCTCTCTCTCTCACACACACACACACACACACACACACACACACACACACACACACACACACACACACACACACACACACCCCTCTTCCTGCTCGATCAGTCTGGCCATTCAGGGTGTATGCAGATTTTAGTAAGGGACAGTGGGCATCAGGTGAGTTAATCATTCAAAGAGATCTCACATCCAACCCCCGTGTAACCCTCATTAAATGACTGATTATAAAAGCGCAGTCTCTAAAGCTGATTTAAAGAAGGGTTAAGTCCCCAAATAGAAGTACACCATGTGTATGAATGTATCAGACATCTCTGAATAACTGTTTCATTCAGTCGTTAAATGCTAACTAGCAATGTATTTTATTAAACAACTGCAAACAGGGGCGGCACGGTGGCTTGGTGGTTAGCACGTCTGCCTCTAAGCGCTGTGAATCCGGGTTTGAATCCCGATATGGGTGGAGTTTTAATGTTCTTCCTGTAAGTGTGTAATCACATTTACAGGAGAGAGAGAGCAAAAAAAAAAAGTTTGATGTCCAAATTTTGTCAGTACAAGCTTCAAAACCAGCTTTTGTGGAGGTCAATGGACTTTTAGGACCCAACATAAAACAATTCGGGGGGGGGGGGGGGGGGGGGGGGTATTAAAAGTGTGTGTTGGGGGTTTTGTATCTGTGTGACAAACCCAAGCTGTGGTGATTAATGAGGGAGAAACACTCACATTAGCTTTTTAATAATGGCAAAGCAGAGGGCAGATTACGCTCGCAAACACACACAGATCAGACACAACAGGAAAAATGCTGACTAAAAATAATATTTGCTGTTACAATGGAACCTGTTTAGGAGTCGGAAGCATTAGAAAGCAAGTGATATTAATGTGTAGAAACTAGGTGTTGAATAAGAGAGGTCTACACATGGTATTAGGTGGATTTAATGCTCTGGTTGATCAGAACATATAGTGATGAGAATGAGTTACACACAGAAAAATTTGTCCTCCACATTTAACCCATCAGTTCAGTGAAACACACACACACACACTCACACACACACACACACACACACACACACACACACACACACACACACACACATACACACATACACACATACACACATACACACATACACACACATGGAGCAATCCCTGTATACAGCACCTGTAGTGCAATTGGGGTTAGGTGCTTCACCCAAGGACACTTCAGCCCTAGTACTTGGTGGAACCGAGAATCAAACCAAATACCTTCAGATCACAAGGCTGGTTCCTTTACCCAAAACCGTTGACTGCCCTGAATGATGGTGAGGATGGAATAATACACAGGACTAATAACCTTAAATAATAGATTAATACACCTTTGCATGTGGGGTGTGTGTGTGTTATTCATGCTTACCATCCGATTGATGCGAACGAACTCCTCTGGACTTTTGGCCCATGGTGGCAGTTCTACATCAGACACCACTGTTCCATCATCCATCACTCCCAGATTATAACCATTAGAGTTTGAGAACATCTCTGGCAGATAGAAGAACTCTGGGATCAGTTCCTACATAAAGAGAAAGTGAGGTTGTGTTTGGGATGTAAAGACAAACGGAGACAGAGAAACATATAGACATTATTAAATGAATGAATTCTGTAGCAACTGTTAGGTTCGCATACGTGTGCATGAGTCCTAAAAAAAATCAGAAGAGAAAAAAACAGAAAGATTGATGCTTTCACACTGCTGGAACTTGAAATTTGGAACCAAGAATCTGGACGAAGAATCTTATTTAGATTTTTGTTACTAGGTATGGGTATAAGTTTTTCTTATCTTACCCTTTTACTCCAGTGTAGATATGTTCTGCACTTACTGGCAATTAGGACATGTATATGACTGTGGTCATTAGCTGCAGACTTAAATGGTGTTAACTAAATTCTAATGTGGGACAAAGGAAAATTCAGCAGCATTCGACAAAATCCCCCTTCAAACTCCAACCTAATTATTACTGGCTCGTTTTCATCAGAGACGTCCAACCTTGTGCTGTTCACCGCAGCTGCACAGGCATGGAGTTGGAGTTTTTAACATGAGAGAACAGTTAATCACCAGATGGCCAGTAATTAATCCCAAAAGCAACAGATTTGATTGCACTCACATTTCAAATTACAACCTTGACCCAGTAGTTGTACAGAATTGTGCTATTTACATAAAACTATTTTATTAATAAGAGATAATACAGTACATTTAAGTAAGCAGTTAAATATACAGGACCATGGACACCTACCATCCTGTAACATCATACTACAGGCAGATGCTGCTGGTCAGATGTTTGACTCTGAAACATCAGACCTGAAGACATTCAGTCTTTCATTAGTTCTGTATTTCTGTATACACACCATATGGAAAAATATTTCACCTACACATTACAGTAGACTTGCTCCTCTCTTCTAAAATGGTTGCTTATTTTTTCGAGGAGGTCAGATACTCATGTTGAACTAGAGGGTTCTCTCGATTTTATTCTAGTTTGTCCTGAAGCTGTTCAATGAGGTTGAGGTCAGAGCTCTGTGTGGGCCAGTCAAGTTCTTTCAAACCAAACTCACCCAACCATGGCTTTATGGACCTTGCTTTGTGCACTGGGGACTGTTCTGTTCTTGCTTGAACAGAAAAGGGCCTTACCCAAACTGTTACCACAAATTGCCCCAACCCCCATTGGATTAAGGGATTTAGAAGATGAATAAATAAATAAATTATGGGTGCCCACATTCTTTTGGCCATATAGGGTTTTCAATTAATTTTTTAATTAGAAACCTGCATATTTAATATAGCATAAAATCTCTTTAATTAAAACAAATTTGTTTTAATAAAGTGTAATTTATTAAAGCGAGCATAAAAACCCAGTGGCTACTGTTTTGTGAGGTACAGTAAACACACAAAGTTAGATCAGTGTGTGTTTTTTTGTTGTGTTGGTTTAAACGACCTCTTGTCCATGACTTCACAGCAATGAGAGCAGATAATCACTTAAGTAAACAAACACAGCGTGTTTTTCCCACTTGGTCCTCATTTCTTTGCTATCGCTTGTTAAAAGTCTTTTAAGAAGAAAAGGTCGTCTCCTAAAGGCGAAAAAAGTCTTTAAAACAAAAAGGTCGTTGTTTTACGACGGCAGCAGGCGCCCCGTGGTAAACGTACCCCGTTTGGCTGGCGACACCGTGCTGAGGTGAGTGTCGAGAGGAAAGGCTGGGGGGCTTTAGACGGAACTATTATGTGCACTGGCCCCTAAGACTAAAGGGTTCAAGGGTCAAAACCTGTGATGCGAAATCCTGTCGGGCTCCGGGTCAGCGGAGAAGGGTTCCCCTTGGCCCCAGTTTAGGCCCAACATCATTCCCTTAAGGGAAAACTCGCAGGACTAACGCTCCGGCTCCGGGGCTGAGATCAGGGGTCAGATGTCAAATTGAATCTGGACTGGCAAGTGACAGACAGGACTGAGCAAGCTTTAAGCTGTTGTCATTAGTAAAGCTCTTCTGCCTGCAAAAGATTTTCGCCTGTTGGGAGGGGAGGGGAGGGGTGGGGTTACTCAGTACAGGGTTACTTAATTGTTCTTGTTGGTTCTTAATTTTTTATTTTAATGTAATTAGTTAGTTGTATTTTATTAATTTATATTTTCATTTGTTTTTTTGATGTAATTTATAATCTATATTTTATCTAATAATCCAAAATGAGAATGTACACAAACAGAATGAACACAAAATCATAGAGATAATAAATACCATCAACATACAGTACCAGTCTAAAGTTTGGACACGCCCCCTTCTTGCTCCACTTATCATATACATGGACTTTGTAGTTTTACAATTACAGACTGTAGTCCATCTTTGTTTTTGTTAGTTCCCTGTTCTCTATTGATCAGGACCATCACGAACAGGTATCATTTGGGTGGTGGATTGTTTGTCAGTTCTGCAGTAACACTGATGCGGTGAGGGGGTTTTAGTGCAGCAGTGCTGCTGTAGTGGTGTTACTATTGGGGTTCTGACCATTAGAACAGAGTAAAGGGGGATGTACACAGTATGTATTGTAGACCACAAACAGATGGACTACAGTCTGGAAATGTAGAACTACAAAGTCCATCTTTAGAGGAAGAGAACATGAACAATAAGAGGAGTAAACTTTTGATCGTTACTGTAAGTAATGATGTGTATGGAACATACTAAACTCCTGAAGCAGTTCTGAGGTTCTTGCGTTTTCCATGTTGGTTCAGTCAGGAGCGTCAGTTCTGAGGTTCCACTGATCAGCAGTGACAGTCTGCAGTGAGTGTTTTTGTCTTTAATTAGCTGTTAGTGTGTAACGTGAGCTGCATGTTTTATTACCGAAGGAGCGCAATCAAGCAGATGTCTTGTTCACTTGTTATAACGTGTGCCGTAACGAGTGCTAGGATCTCCGGAGGCCTGTGCTCTGTGTGTTTTGAATGTATGTGAGGTGAAGCGACTTGAGGTTCATGCCAAGGTTTTTCAAACGTTCGTTTAGCTTTGATCAGTGCTTTTTATAGCAGCATGACATGGACCAACCGGGAACATACCTGTCCAGGAGAGAGTGTGTGTGTGTGTGTGTGTGTGTGTGTGTGTGTGTCTGTGCGCACAATAGTATATGTGTGTGTGGAGATCGATTGTGTTTAAAAAAGGAGTGGAAGGCTGTGCTCTTGGCCCTCAGCGAGCTCTGGTTACAGAGAGGAAGTGTGGTTGCATTTAATCACGTAATCATCTCCATATTGGACGAGAGGGAAAGGAAAACCTAATCGGACTCAGTGGTTGACTGACAGAAAGGAGAATTGCCTGTGTGAGCAGGAGCAAAGTTTTGGCTGGTGAGTGAATTTTTGCATGTGAATGGCTTCAGGTGTCTGAAAAACGACATGTAGAGCTGAAATTATGATAACGACACACCCGACAAAATTATATATGCTATTCTAACATGGATTTAATTTGTATTATAGAACATGTCATTATGTTTGTGTTTGTTTTGCAAGTTTATATACTGGTGCAGAGAGAGAGAGAGACAGAGAGAGAGAGAGAGAGAGAGAGAGAGAGAGGGAGAGAGAGAGACCTTCAAGAGTGTGTACCTTCACGTCGGAGGTGTCTCTCTGACAGTTTCTCCAGGCTCTGGCGACAGAGGAGAAGGTTCGGTCAGCGTGATCAAATTTCCCTCCTTGGAAGTTCAGGAAGAATGTAGTAAATGGCTCCTGGAGAATTTACAAAAGAAATGTCATATTGTCACACACCCGCACACGCACATGCATACACATTACACACAAACACACACTAACATTAATTACGCTGAACTCCTTCATACTATTCATAATCAATTCATCCCAGTTACTGATAACCCTTTTTAAAGTTCATTTAAAGGGACAGAGTCTTTAAGTCATCAGATTTTATAGGAAACAGAAAACTGCACAAACAAAATGAAATCAAATGCCTGATGATTAATGTCATTCAGAAAACGGATATGAAATTTATTTCAACGAATGAAAGCTGTTATTGAGCTGAAGATAGAAACGTCCCCTGCTCCATCCACAGAGACGAGGAGGCCGCTGAGCCAAAACAATCAACAGAGATTTATGTTAGGAGATTTACAGAAGACATTAACATTTAACAGGGCCATGAAATATAAATCTGCAAACACACGCACTTCTCTGCCAACAAACAATTTAGAAGGAATGCCAAATATTCTGATCCTGTACTGCTATAGTGGATTCTTTGAATTCACCAGGCGCAACTGAATTTCTGGATTTATGGTTCTATGATACTAATCATGTGACATTTTTTTTTCCTAATTACTAAAGAACACAATATTGAGGAGTGAAAGTCATGCTTTTATCCCTTTGTAAATGACCCTTTCGGTCATTTAATGTCTGCTCAGTTCATTTCTTTTTCATGATTTCCATTGTTTACTTCTAACTCCCCACTGTGTCCTATCCGTCATGTGGTATCCCTTACTCTTGTTCCTCTAAACTCATTCTCCTTTTACCCTTCCGCTCTGCCCTCTACCCCTATCCCCTTCCTGTGCATGTAATGCATCTCCTTTCGTCATACTATTTGCGATTCCTTATTCATATTTCCTCCTTATTATTATTATTATTATTTTTACCTTTATTTCCATATCTGTTGACAATTCCATGTCCCCTTCATTCTGTCCGCCCTTTTCTGTCCATCAGCGCTCATGCTCTCTCATTCCATCCACCCACCTTATTATATTAAATAACTATCATATTTAATTCCTGACTTCTCACCTCACATCTCTACGACAACAAACGCTTTAATTCTATCCATTTCCTCTCCCTTCTGTGCCAGTTTGCCCCCTAACCCCTCCCATTCCCTGCAGAGCCTTTCCACCTGGCCTGGTGCACTAATAAACTTTAAACATGGATAGATATTCCCCTAGTGTTTTTAATTAGATTGCAATTCAATAGCAGAAAGATGGCCCTAATTATAGCGAATCCAACATTTAGCTTCCTCACCCGCTTTGTTTCTCTCAGGGTGATGCGTTTTCTTTTCGCTGAAGAGGCTTTAGGATAATCCTGATAATAACGAGAGGGATCAATGCAATGGCTCTACAGGGAGCGGCCATGAAAATGAGATACTATAACAATTACAGCGCGAGATGCCAGCGCTCTAGTGACCTGTGCAGGCAACACACATGCTTTCAGTACTTGTGTACACACTTCATTGCCTGTGTGTTCTTAACAACACTTTATTATATAAAGACAAAACAAAATGTGCACCCGTCGTCTCCAGTATATTCTGCCATTTTGTTTCCGCACACTGTCTTGCCTATTTTCTTTTAATTCCCTAATCCGCCATCCCTATTGTCTTTTTATTCATCCCTATCCCCCACCTCATACTCTTCCGCAACGTTCACTGCCTTTTCCATACGTGCTTACAGACAAAAAGATTACATTTACATGTATTCATTTAGTAGACACTTTTATCCAAAGCGACTTACAATTTAGTTAAGAAACAAGCAAAATATAAAAAATTCTTTTTTAAAAACCATCCCTATATCGTGTTAGATTACTTTATCCTAAATTAATTCTGCTTGTGAAGTATAAAATTTAGTAGAAAATGGGTAATTTAATGAATTATCACTAATTAGTTAATTATTTGGTGATTTTTAAAAATTTATTCATCTGTTGATGAACAATTGTGCAAAGTTTCAGCTTAATGGGATAATGGGAAGTGGGTGAAATGTTATGTGTCCACAGTACCACTAAACAATTCTCTAGAACTTATTAGTTCAAAAGTGCCTTCTGTACTTTTCTACTTGCATACTCTAAACGTTCTTTTTTTCTAACTACTTTCTCACCCCTATTGTTTCTCATCTCATTGCTGTGTCTACATACTGTAAGATAAAGCACAAGATACTGACCTTCCAAATAACCTGACTGCATAGCTACAACATTAACACTATGATATAACTGTGCATCTCACACTTATAACCTCAAGAGCGATCAATATAGCCGTCTCACGTCCCATTGGGCGTCTCATGCGCTGGTATGTTATGAAAGGCGAGAGCGGGGAAAAGAAAAATGCACTGCGCATTTGTTAGCATAGAGATAAGGCCTATAATTTACAATGACATCAATCACTCCGACACGCATGCTCCCAATTATACACAACAATTAGCCGTGATGTTTTGCGCGGCATCTTGCGTAATGAGTGCGCCATTAAAAAGCCCTTTTAGCTCTGGAGATGATTTGCACCATTTGCAGGTTTCTGCTCGAAGCATCTGTAGGGTGTGTGTGTGTGTGTGTGTGTGTGTTAGAAACATTCGACTTACAATTCTCAACAGCCACATCATGGTGAAGCTGGCGGTGGAGTAGTGTGTGCCGTAGTGGAATTTGGGAACCTGGTCGTCTTCCCACGACTCGAAGCGTTCGGAGAAAAAGGCAGCTCTCTTTGGGTTCAGGGCTCCGATCGGCTGAAACAGACGGGGAGGGCGTACATTTAATTTGTGTCTATAGTAAACACAGCATTGTGAATTAAACGCACGATTGACGCGATTAAACACGATGTAACCATGTGAGGATTCCATAAACAGTCGTGTGATGGTGCGAGTTCATGGAAGGTGTACAGAAATATTACAATTCCATCAACACACAAAAACAGAGGAGAGACAGGTTTGATTTGATACCTGCCTCAATCAGCAACATTTATACAACATTATGTGCGACTGCTCCAATATAAAAGAACCAGATTCATCAGCAGAGCTGCTTCAGGGAATAAGGTGCTTAAACAAATTAAAGGCTTAAGCTTTAAATGCCAAACTGTCCATGCTGTAAACTTTATAAAAACCCTCAACACACTCAATTCCTAAAATAATGTCTCATCATTTTGTAAAATACTGTTAATGTACAGTACCAGATTAAAGTTTGGACACACCCCCCTCATGCACTATTGTCTAGTTCCTCCGCTTATCATATAGATGGACTTTGTAGTTTTACAATTACAGACTGTAGAACATCTGAGTTCTTTGTTTTTGTTAGTCCCCTGTTGGTTCTCTGTTCTCTATTGGTCAGGACCATCACAGAACAAGTATCATTTGGGTGGTGGATTGTTTATTTTCAGTTCTGCAGTGACACTGATGTGGTGAGGGGGGTTTTAGTGCAGTTTCATTTAAACACCTCAGTGACACTGCTGGGATAGGAACAATGCACCAACCAAATAATCCCTGCTATGTGGTGGTACTATTGGGGTTCTAACCATTGGAGAACAGAGTACAAAGTATGTACTGTAGTCCACAAAGGTGGACTACAATCTGTAATTGTAGAACTACAAAGTTCATCTTTACAGTAAGAGGAACTAAAAACATGGAAAATAAGTGGAGCAAAAAAGAGGCGTGTAAAACTTTAGACTAATACGGTAAACCACCTCTTGCTTCCTCATCATTTTACTTAATATGCTAAAGCTTTGATCTGTTCATGTTGTACAACTCTTACCTTCTGAATCATTTCTCATACAATAGTGTAAGAAAAAACAAAGGGACTGGGAACCAGGGATAAAATAATGAGCCACTAAGGAATACGGCACAACCAAAGAAGGAAATTAATCTTTAAAAAAACAATACTCAGAAATATTCCATTATTGATAAACATTATAACAGTAGGTGTGTGTGTGGGGGGGGGGGGAGCAGGAAGGGAAATTTATAGGCAAGCTGCAGCAGAAATCCCACACCACTTCCACATGAATATTAGATGATGCTATTTTAATTGAATGCCGGGTGTTCGTTCCACAGCTCGGCATAATATTGCACTGCAGAACCCAACAAATAACAGAAGCCATATGCTGCTAATTCGCCATACAGTCGCGGTGAATTCCATCAGGCCATCGATCGGCTGCATTAACGTCTTATTGATCGGTGAAAGCCGATGGCTTGTGTGGCTATTATTTAAATTCTCGTTTAAAAAGCGGCTTATTGTCCTGCTCGATCTTTATTACTTCCCTTTAGTCGGCATGCACACGCCTTTGATGTAATGGAATGATGGCCTTCTTTAAAATGAGGAAGGGATGCCGATCGATCGATTCCTTCGTCCTGTAACCGTGTCATGAAAGAGCCGATCGATCACTCAGTGCTGGCATTGATCGCAACAATGCTATTAGCATACAGCCATAAAACAAGCATCCCATCCGTGTGTGGACAAATCCGACATCTTTTTAAATTCCTATAGCACACGTGTACGTAAAATCAGCTGTGTGAGATGGTATCTGATTTAATGATAAAGGGTTAATTACATCCTAGACCGTTAATGAAGTCTTTGTTAATAGCGGATTTATGGCTTTAAAATAGAAAGCCATAGTTACAGTCATTTAAATGTAATAGACTGTTACTATAGACGATGGCATACAGAGGAAGCCCTCTGTGTGTGTGTGTGTGTGTGTGTGTGTGTGTGTGTGTGTGTGTGTGTGTGTGTGTGTGTGTCACCCTGACAGTGACACAGTGCGTATGGTGCCGCTAGCAGCCGCGCTGAACACACACGCTGAATTAAACATTACAGAGATTCCACTGATTTATTGGGGCAATAACGGCGCCCTCATTACGGAAAGAAAAGAGCCGGAGGGATAAAAAACGTCGCTGTCATACTGCGAGTGTGCGTGGGCGTATGTGTGCCTCATGCGTGTGTGTGTAAGCCGCGTCTTGAGAGTCCTCCATATTGTTTTCTCCCCTAAATTAGCAGTGGGACTCTGATGGGACTCTGGAGATGACAAAGCTGTAAATCAGCAGCATCCCTGCCTCATTCTCGCTCCCCACAACTTCCCATGTGGCTGCCCCTCTGCCCGCACCCTTTCCTCTCGAACCTCTATTGCTCTCGCTCCCATCACATGACCCTGTAGCGTAACTATGAACCTCAGCTCAAATTATTCTTCTGTCCCTTATTCCTGTCATGTCCACCCAATGTTCTCACTATATCCTCTCTCATATTCCCTAGTCACTACCACACTCCTCCATTTCAGAGGCAGTTTCAGATGTGTTCTCACCCCTCTCAACCCCATACTGATACTTGATTCCATGTTTTGGTTCCTGTTATCCATCCTTAATCTTGTTCTTACCAGTCCTGATAATATTACTGTACATAAATACAGTTACTTCTTGCTCTGTACTGAAAACACAACTAAATATATACAAGGGTCATATAAATATAACTATATATAACAATAATATATATATATATATATATATATATATATATATATATATATATATATATATATATATATATATATATACACGCCTTATTTGTAAGGATTTGCTTTCATTTCTACAGTATTCACAGGCTGCAGCCCACACGTTGATTTTGTCCTTAATTTCAAGGAAGAAAATCTAAGTGTCCATTTAATCCATATAGGAATAAAAAACTAACTCGTTTCTGCAATAAAAACTCTTTAGATGTATTTAATTGTCTATGTAGTAACATAAAACTGCAAAGCCACATTTTATTCGAAAAACAGGTTCTGTCTATCAAATCCAAAAGTGGTATCGAAAAATTAAAGTTAATTAAAATAACCTTTTAATCACATTAATTGGTCTTCCGTGATGTAATCTAATCTGGTCACCCAATCTGGGTGGAGTTTCCATGTTCTCCTAGTGTCCGCGTGGGTTTCCTCCCACAGTCCAAAAACATGGATCAAGGTAAATTGAAAGCTCATTTTGCCCCATATAGACTGTGAGTGTGTGAGTGAGTGAGTGAGTGAGTGAGTGGCCCAAGTGGAGGATAAAGCGGAAGATAATGTATGGATGGATTTAAAATAAGGTATTGTATATCATACATTGATACGTTCAGAATGTGAAGCACTCAGAGTTGTTTGTTATTGTCAATAATATCATAGCTGGACAAATAGCTCAGCCAATCAGATTAAAGGACTGGAACTACCTGTATTATAATATTGAATATCCATCCTCTCATTAATTCCTAAACCATATTAGTTTAACAGAACTTCTCTAATTGAAATAAAATAAAGACAACGTCCTCAAGATGAAGCAGCAAAATCAAATAAGTGTCAAGAGGCGACATTCTACGCCTGATTTAATCATAAAAGCTTCATTATTTTCCACAGTGTGCTAATTAAATCTCTGACGTTTCATGAATGGAGAATTTATAGTCACAGGAAACAAGAAAAAGTGAGTTTTTACTTTTTTAACTAAATGCTGGAATTCTATCAATGACACTGAAATACTCTTTAAATACAACACTGATCTGCTGATAACGTTGACCTGTGATGTCATGCGCAAATCTTCAAGCCTCTGGAGGATTGGCGCCACTACGCTGCACGGCCTGAAAGTAAATCCTGTCTGAATTGCGTTTGGTAGAGGCCGAGTTCACCTCAGTGAGTGGCGCTGATATAAAGTTGTGCGTTTCTGTGCTACACAGAGGTTAAAGGTCATGATAAGACAGTCGGCAGCCGGACAAAAAGGAACATAAATTTACTGCGCTGGTTTCGCTGCCCGCGGGGACGATGGCGCTCGTGGCGCAGAGTCTAGAGTAATTTCACCTCGCCGTGTCAGAGGTCGCGCATGACCTGTTTCTATCAAAGCGGGACAACGAGGGACGACGCGCGAGAGAAGGTGGACGGAAAAAAGGAGAACACTCGCGCACACAAATTACTGCATGGTCTGCTGGTCACACACTGAGATCCCTGTGTCAACAGCATGAATAAAGCAGCTGTAATAAAGATTGCTGAGATTCTCTCTCTCTACCTCTCTCTCACACACACACACACACACACACACAAACACAGAGCAACAGACACACACAAAGAGACACAAACACATGAACAGACACAGACACACACACACACAGACACACACACACACAGCAATAGACAACCACAAAACACGCGAACACACTAACAGGGACAGACACACACACAAACAGCAATAAACAACCAAAAAGAGACATGAACACACAGACAGAGACAAACAGACACACAAACAGACAGAGACACACAGACAGAGACACACAGACAAACACACAAACACAAAGACAAACACAAAGACAGACAGACACGCACACAGACAGACACGCACACAGACAGAGACACAGGCAGAGACACAGGCAGAGACACAGGCAGAGACACAGGCAGACAGAGACACAGACAGACAGACAGACACAGAGAGACAGACAGACACAGACAGACAGACAGACACAGACAGACACACACACACAGACAGACACACAGACAGAGACACACACAGACAGAGACACACACAGACAGAGACGAACACAGACAGAGACACACAGACAGAGACACACAGACAGAGACACACAGACAGAGACACACAGACAAACACACAAACACAAAGACAAACACAAAGACAGACAGACACGCACACAGACAGAGACACAGGCAGAGACACACAGACAAACACACAAACACAAAGACAAACACAAAGACAGACAGACACGCACACAGACAGAGACACAGGCAGAGACACAGGCAGACACAGGCAGAGACACAGGCAGACAGAGACACAGACAGACAGACAGACAGACACAGACAGACAGACAGACACAGACAGACAGACACAGACAGACAGACACGCACAGACAGAGACACACAGACAGAGACACACAGACAGAGACACACAGACAGAGACACACAGACAGAGACAGAGGCAGACAGAGACACAGACAGACAGACAGACACAGACAGACAGACAGACACACACACAGACAGAGACACACAGACAGAGACACACAGACAGAGACACACAGACAGAGACACACACAGACAGAGACACACACAGACAGAGACACACACAGACAGACACACACACACAGACACACACACACACAGACAGACACACACACACAGACAGACACACACACAGACAGACACACACACAGACAGAGACACACAGACAGAGACACACACAGACAGAGACACACACAGACAGAGACACACACAGACAGAGACACACACAGACAGAGACACACACAGACAGAGAGACACACACAGACAGAGAGACACACACAGACAGAGACACACACAGACAGAGACACACACAGACAGAGACACACACAGACAGAGACACACACAGACAGAGACACACACAGACAGAGACACACACAGACAGAGACACACACAGACAGAGACACACACACAGACAGAGACACACACAGACAGAGACACACACAGACAGAGAGACACACACAGACAGAGAGACACACACAGACAGACACACACACAGACAGAGACACACACAGACAGAGACACACACAGACAGAGACACACACAGACAGAGACACACACAGACAGAGAGACACACACAGACAGAGACACATACAGACAGAGACACACACAGACAGAGACACACACAGACAGAGAGACACACAGACAGAGAGACACACAGACAGAGAGACACACACAGACAGACACACACACAGACAGAGACACACACAGACAGAGAGACACACACAGACAGAGAGACACACACAGACAGAGAGACACACACAGACAGACACACACACAGACAGAGACACACACAGACAGAGACACACACAGACAGAGACACACACAGACAGACACACACACACAGACAGACACACACAGACAGACACACATATAGCAACAGACACACAAACAGACATACACAGAAAGAACAAATGAAAGAAAGCAAGAAAGAGAAACCAAAAAATGGGTTCTAGTTCTCTATCTCTTTGTGCTTTACTCTCAGTCTTCTAAACCTTGTTCTATTGGTCTCTCTCTCTGTCTCTCTCTCTCTCTCTCTCTCTCTCTCTCTTTTCCTCCAGGGCAAAAAGGCTTGACTGAACACAGGGGCAAAGCTGTCAAAGCAGAGATGAGAGGAAGAACAGAGTGAGACAGAAGTGAGTGTATGTATGTATGTGAGTGTGTGTGTGTGTGTGTGTGTGTGTGTGTGTGTGTGTGTGTGTGTATGTGCGAGAAAGTGTGTGTGTACCACACAGAGGGGTTTGTTTTTATTTGAACCTAGTGGGCAAAATCTAACATAAACAGCACAACCACCAAACAAATGGACTGTAGGCGGCATGCTCATACACCGGGACAGGCTGCAGTCTGCACAGCGCAGTGTGGATGGATTTGCAGGCTCAGAGCCTTGTTAGTAAAAGCAGCCTCTCATATTTTGTATTTGAAGAAACTTCAGACCATCGTTTTTAAGACTCTTTATTAACTACTAGGGATTAGAACATTTTTAGATTAGAATATTTTTAGATTACATTTAATAACACTTTCTACATTTCTGGGATTCAGAACGCGTTATAAACACATTATATGTGTATAATGCTTTAAAGCTTTTTCACACTTGGCATAAACCTCTGTTATTGTACAGAGATGTTAATAACCACACTTAAAAAGTGTTAGAACAAGACTTGAGCAAGTCCCTTAACCCTCATTGCTCTAAGGATGCTGCATCATGGCTGACCCTGTGTTCTGATCCCAACCATGAAGTTGGGATAACTGCAAGTCATTTTGGATAAAAGCATCTGCTAAATGACCTGATGTATGAGTTAATGTTAATGGTATTAGCACATAATGACTTAAACCGGACGGCACTGTGATGTAGTGGTTAGCACGTTCACCTCTCAGCACTGGGGATCCAGGTTCGAATCCCAATCTGAGTAGAGTTTTAATATTCTCCCCTTGTCCATGTGGGTTACCCCCGGATTCCCCAGTTTACTCCCACAGTCCAAAAATATGGATTTATGGCAAATTGGCCGCTCTAAAGTGAGGGTGTGCCCAGAGATGTATTGGCGCCCTGTCCTGAGTGTATCTGTCCAGCGTCCAAAACTTTCTCCCCTGGATAGGCATGGGGAACACCCAGTCCACAGCATAGGATTAAGCGAAAGATAAGATGAGAAGAGACTTATAAAGAATCTATACATACGGTGAAAAAATCCTAGAAATATAGTTTAATCTTAAAACACGCTCTACCACAGTGTGAATAAATTTATGAGAATGACAAGACTTGAAATCAAAAAAGTTACATGTATTTTATTTAATCCTATAACTTTAAAATACAATAAGTATTTTTGTATAAAGCCTTAATTATTTAAATCTTGTGTTTTTGTATTATGGTGATTACCTGTATCAAAGTGCATGCTGGTTCTTTTTTATTTCTCTTTATCTCAATACATTCTCTGCAGTTTGAATAGAATATTAAATCTGTTTAAATGCCACATCTGACTAAACTCATTACCGCAGGTTGCCTCGTTCTTCAGCCTGAGCTGTAAGTGATCCATCACGGCGCTTAATAAAGGCTTAACTATTTATATGTCCATCTGTGTGACTATCTGTCATACGAGCAAAATGAATACAATAATAACAAGCTCCGAGTTTTGGTTTCATATAAACAACCCCTGAGAGGAAATTCTTGTTTCACATCAGGTCAACAAATCAGTGCAGGAGTTTCCCATTAGCGTTCCTCCTAAAGTGCGTAAGTGTTCGCTCATGAGCCTCCGCACTCGTCCTGCTTCCATTAATGCTCCCGCACTCTGATTTATTCCGGTGCGTTTTTCGGACGCTATTATACAAAGTGCGTGCGTTCACGCTTTTCAATGGAAGATTTTCAGGATAAAGTGCATACGGGGGGTGAGTTAAACACTCATCGGATACTGACAAGCTCAGTCATCATACTGATGCATGATGGGTAAAAAGCATTCTTTTGTAGGAGGGAATTGAGGAGGTGATTAATGTGTGTTTAAATTAATAAAGAAAGCAAAACTGGAGTCAGCAATGAAACAAGTGCCATCATAACCTACAGAAACAGAAACCAAGCTACAGATAATAATAATAATAATAATAATAATAATAATAATAAAAATATCATCATCATCAGTAATTATTATTTAAATTAGTGACAGAATTACAACTCTTTTAAGTGTAATTGCAAAATTCAGAAGCAGAGATGAATAGACTGGCAAAGTCAAACTGAACTCTCTTCTTTGTGTGTGTGTGTGTGTGTGTGTGTGTGTGTGTGTGTGTGTGTGTGTGTGTGTGTGGGTCATTAATTGGCTCCTCGGGGAGACGGACTGTCCAGAATGAATGAATGGAGGGGGTGGAGAGGAATTGATGAGTAGCGTTTGCCTCAGCACACATATGTAACTTCATTCTGTTCTGCATTAAAACCGAGCGCAGCCTCAGTGTGTTTCTCATTAGTTCTCGCAGTGTTACAATTTTTGATTATTTAGCATAAAGTCTTAGAAACATTCGGCAAACTAAGATAGAGCAGCCCACTTTAAATCAGTACAGATGCAACATTAAAAAGCAGGATTTTGGATTAGGGTGTTTGTACCTTGCTTAAGTCTCTGTAGTTGCTGGGCAGTGTGAGGTCAAGCTCCTCACTGTCATAATTAGTGATGATCCAGGGAAACACCGGGTACTGATTCAAGTCATTATAGGTGCGGCCTGTGAGAAATCAGAACAAAGTTAGATCCAGCAGATGATGCGCACGGGGAATGATACCTCAGGGGTTCATGTTGGGCTTTTAATCTGAAGGTTGGGGATTTAAATCCTAAATTCCAATGTAGGAATACATTGTAAGTTATTGTAGGTTCTGAAGCAAGGCCCTAAACCCTTATTGCTGATTCTGTACACTCACCTTAACAATCACGTTGTGATACCTGTAAGTCGCTTTATAAGTATTTATAGTAGGGATGAGACAATTACAGATATTGAACTGCTGAAGACAAAAGAATCGCCTAAGAAATAATCAGTATTATGATTATTATGTAATAATAATAAAAAAAAGGGGCGGCACGGTGGTTTAGTGGTTTAGCACATTCGCCTCTCAGCGCTAGGGATTCCCGGTTCGAATCCCCATCTGGGTGGAGTTTCCATGTTCTCCCCGTGTCCGCGTGGGTTTCCTCCGGGTTCTCCGGTTTCCTCCCACAGTCCAAAAACATGGATCAAGTTAATTGAGTTCTCTAAATTGCCCCATATAGAGAGTGTGTTTGAGTGTGTGAGTGTGTGCCCAGCGATGGATTGGCGCCCTGTCCTGGGTGTATCTGCCCAGCGCCCGAAACGTTCTCCCCTGGATGGGCATGGGGAACCCCACCGCGACCCTAATAGAGGATAAAGCGGGAGATAATGAATGAATGAATGAATAATAAAAAAAACAAAAAAAAAAACAATACAGAGCTTTTGCTGAATAGTAACACATAACATTAAATTGTTTTCTCGAAATCAAAGTTTTAAAAAAAAAAATTTCTCTCAAAGTACATATTCATATCCATTTAAAAAAAAACTAGTTTTTTCCTGCAAATATAAAATAAACAGAGAAATCAGAGAAATGAGAGAGAGAGAGAGAGAGAGAGAGAGAGTCACCTGCAATGGTGTTGAGGAACATGAGATACTCAAAATTGGAGATTTCTCGTTTCTGCCAGCGCTGAGTCATATTGGAGGCTTTAAACAGCTGTTTGGAAGATGCTAGTGAGATCCGCCTACAAACAAAAACAGCAAAGTATAGATCGTATCTGACGCCATTTCTAAAAATCATCCACCCTCAGCCCTTTCGGGACAAGGTTAGCTGCTCAGCACTAAGTCTGTAACAAAATATCCGTTTATCTCCTTACATGATGAAAAGCTTTTATGTGGAAAGCTATAAATGAACAGCTTATCAATCTCGCTGTCATAATTCATCTGCAACAATAGACAGTAATATGATTTAATTTCATGTACTATAGAAAGAGTAATGAAACAACAGTATATATATATATATATATATATATATATATATATATATATATATATATATATATATATATATATATATATATATATCAGAGATATGCATATCTGAATTTCTTTGTGCGGAATAATAGAGGTGTATTGTGGGTACTAGTGGTATGTAATCATGCACAGCACTGCTCACATATGGACAGACAAAAATAAATGAGCCTCCATCCCATTAAAACAAAGGTAAATTAGAGAATTCATCACTGCCAGGGTGTGTGATTACACTCATTAACGCTTGATGGAAAGTTCACACCGTTGGTAAAGGGAAGAGGGAGGAAATTTCAAGGAGGCCAGGGAGACCCCTGGATGAGGACTTTCAAAACCATAAGGACCAAAATAACCAGAGAACATTAACCGAATGTTAGGGGAATGTTTGAGAAATAATTAAGAAGACTAAATGGGAGAGTAAAAGCATGATGACAGAGACGCTAAGGGTAAAATTAATGAACAGATCATAAAAATGTTAAGAATTATTTGAAAGATGTGCAGCAGCACCAACATTATCCTGAACAGCGCCAAGGGGTTAAATAGGAAACGGTTACCTTAAAGAAAATAAAGAAGTGAAGGAGCTAAATGAAGCAGTGCATTATGAGAAACTGTCAGAAAATGTGATATAAAGGGAGCTGCAAAGTTTTGCAGGATTTTTTCTTTAAGATCTTGTTAAAATGACAATGTAACAGAATACTAAATCGAGAAAAACATTAGGAAAATATAACCAGAAAGGTAAACATTAGGAAGTTTTTGGAACATGTACAGAGGAACGGGAATTCCGTATATTTAAATAATTCTTGGAGGAAACATTAAAGGGGCAATTCCGAAAAGCTAATCATAAAATGATGTCTATTGAGCAAGTGTACAAAACCGCAGTTACTGAACCAGGGTGGCATTTAGTGCTGGGGATCCAGGTTTGAATCCCGATCTCTGTGAAGTTTCGATGTTCTCACAGTGTCTGTGAGGTTTTCCTCTGGGTTAGCCAGTTTTCTCCCACAGTCCAAAAACATGGATTTGATGTAAATTGGATGCTATTTGATGTAAATTGCCCTTATATGGCATGATGTGGAAGACCAAGAATAACTCGGATGGATATCAGGACATGGACTGGTTCAGCAGGTGCACATGCATCAGGTAACATGTGACAGAGGGCAATGGAGAAAACTGACTCACCTGTGCAGCCAACCATTGCGAAGAGACGCAATAACTGCTTTTATATATATATATATATATATATATATATATATATATATATATATATATATATATATATACACTGTACTTACTTTCAATTTTACTTTAGTTTAATATAACAATAATCAAATTATTGTTTGTTATTAATTCATTAATAATAGCAGTCTGCTAAAATGAAGAATGACCATATTTTTAGCTTTGTTTTGCAGTAGGAGTGTCAGACATTGGCATGCTGGAAGGCAGACGGTGTATGTGTGTGTGTGTGTGTGTGTGTGTGTGTGTGTGTGTGTGTGTGTGTGTGTGTGTGTTTCCTGCTCCTTGCCCTGCAGGCACCGTATACCCTCTATTTACTTCTCAGTCAGGGAGATAAATAAATGATGTGGATTGTGTTTGTGTGAAACTAATTAGCCTGTAGTACCCCAAACCCCCTTACACACACACACACACACACACACACACACACACACACACACACACAACAAACCAACACATAATAGCAATCTTACCATTCCCATTCTTCTCATTTTTTATGTTTTTTAAAATCAGTCTCGCTCTCTCTCTCTATCACACACACACACACACAAAAACACACACCTGGTTTGAGGAAGGCCGAAGTTAGTGCCAACTCCAACTCTAGGAAGTGTGTTGATGACTTTCTTCACCACTGAAGCATCAGCAAAATTGAACATGACAGAGACTGAGGGAACAAAATAAGAGACAAAACATTGTTTAAATACTCATTGTGTTACTATGCAGATAAAAATAAAACTGCATTATTAGGATATAAATACTCTATATACGAATGCTCTCACACTCTGGGACAGTATAAGAGTCTGAATATCACAGAAATATGATCTGCTTGAGGAACAAAACAAAAATTATAAATAAAACAGATGGGTTTAGGTGCCCATAATAATAAAATTACAGCTAAACCAAATTAGGAAAAATTATATACTATACATTAAAATTTCATTTTATTTTGCACACATATTATCTAATCTTGCATTAAACATAGATGTAAATTTATGTTATTACATCACAGTGTAAAATCAAAGCATCTGTTTTAACATAAAGCTTTGTTTTGTTCTCCATGCTGAATGTCACTGAGGTTTTGAGGGAATTCCTTTTTGTCTGTCTTATATACTGTCCCAAAGTGTTCTTCTATAGAGCATATATATCCTAATAATGATGGCCTTGGCATGTTCCGAGTGCGACCTGTTAACTGTCTTGCACATAATTCCACAAGCTAATGAAGTTTAGTATCTTTCTATTGACAAGTTCACCTCATATTAGAGGCCATTCATTAAACTAGCCAGATCTTTATATCAGAACCTTTACATACTGTTATTATAACAGTTTGTTAAACTTTCAAATAAAATAACACCGTGTGCCAAATTTTAAGTAACTAAATAATTAAAGCTGGTGAATAATACAGTAGGATTGAAGTTAAAAAGCATAATGAAACAAAATTAAAGTATTTCAACACAGCTTTTAAGGACATTCACTTAGTGCCAACCACTGTTTTTCAAAATCTTTGAAATCCAATTCTCATGGTTCCTATAATTCTAGACCTGGTAATAAACAATGTATTCAATTTGAAAGAACTATAAAGCAAAAAATTTCAAAGTGGATTCAGATATCAAAATAACATATTTGTCATCGACTACACCACAGTAGTGTGCACACTTACTCCGATTGGCCATGAAGATCTCCACAGCTGTGTTTTGTAGAAGGTAGCGTCGTGAGAAGACCGCACGGATCTCAGAGAATAACCATTTACTGTGCAGTCCTTCAGCATAGAGCAACAACTAAGAGAGAACACAAACAAATCTGAGGTTAATTAGGCAATAACGAGGAAGAAAGTCATAAAGAAAATGTGTTTGATACAAATACAAACAGGAGCAAAAACAAGAAAGAAGTTTAGAAGACAAAAGGTGAAGAAAAAAATTAATCAAATATAAAAAATATATAAAAAATGAGCGATAAGGAACTATTTATATAAATCCAATATAAATCCTAGACCAATGAAGGTTAAGGACCTCGCAACTCATACAGTAGCTTTGGTGGACAGTGGGTTAGAACCATCAATTTTCATAAATAGTAGCGAAAGACCATAACCATTGAGCCTGCAACCCTAACACAAAGATAGAAAAAGGGTTTTGGGTTAAGAAATTAACGTAAATTAGAAAAGAAATAAGAAGGTAAGAACAGAAAAGACAGTAGAAAATAACAAAAGCAGTAAAAGTCAAGTATACAAAAGATAAGAAGATGAAAGCATCAAAGTTAAGAGAAGGGTCCGGATTAAATGAGAGAACTGTTGAAGAGAATGTTTGATTCATTACATTTAACTCATGCCAGAGGACAAGAGACATATTGGAGAAATAAGAGAATATTGGAGAAATAAACTAGTGGGAAAGAAATAAAAGAAAAGTAAAATAAAAAGGCGGAAGACAGTAAAGGAAACGAAATGAAAGCAAGGGAAAGTAAGTGAATAAGCCTGAGGGTGCGTTTGATCATTCATCACACTGAGCGCGCTCAGTATGCGGCAGCAGGATGGATGTGTGTTATTGATCAGCCTTCATGAAGCAGAGGTCCTTTAAAGAGCCAAACGAGCCCCATTCACTCAGTGTGAAAAAGCACACACTCCACTAAACGGTGATCAGTAACACACACACACTGGAGAATCAATCCATTCATAACCACCCGCTCAATACACACGCGACACGGCCGTTTTATCATCGCTTTGTCATCCTTTTAGCATCAGTTTGTCATCTAACACAAGGCAAGTTTCATACATCGTCTGTATAAACATCTGCAATAACAAGTAACCATAAATAAGTTAAACCAGCTGTTTTGAAGATTTACCACAAACAAATCTGAAAGAGCTGTCAAAGATGTTCCATTCTAAAAAAAACATTTTGAAAGGAGGCTGTTTGGGAATAAATCAATCCTGCTGTTAATAAGAAAACATCACTGCTTCTGTAACTGATCACTCACAAAAACCTTTACAGGTAGAAAATCTAATAGTTACCCAAAACTAATTAAAAAACAGGTAGTTCTAGTCCTTAAATCTCATTGGCTGAGCTGTTTGTCCAGCCATGACGTCATTGACAATAATGCACACCTCTTCCGCACGGGCATAAGGACCCCCCCCCCCCCCCCCCCCCCCCGACCCAATTCCCTATTAAGGTTGGGTGAGGGTGGGGTGAGGCACTTTGAAAAAAGGGAAAGAGAAGAAATAGTAGAAAGAAAGTGATTTAAAAGGAATGAAAGGAATGAAGAAAAAATTATTTGAGAAAAATAAGTAGAAAAAACATAAAGAAAAAAAGGTAAATTAAATTTATACACACAAAAAAGTAAAAGAGTATAGAAATCGGTAGAAAGTAAAGATGAGTGAACAGGATAGAAAGTAAAAAATAAAGACGATTATGGTAAACAAGTTGAAGGTTTAGATTCATGCTGGCACCGAAAAGAGCTCATTAGAGAAGGATAACAGCTGAGTCTCTCTCTTTCACTTACTCTCTCTCACACACACACACATACGTCTCCAGAGTTCAATTAAAAATGGATTAGGTTGCTGAGATAGCATCACTGAAAATAAAAGTCAAATTGATCTCAGCTTCCTTAAGAATAATACTTTCCTTTGAACCGGTTCGGATAGAAATAAGAAAATCTCCAGATCACCTTCATCTACACAGATCCAATGATCAGTTACAGAAACACAACAGACGTCCTAACAACCTACTGCTGCAACTGTGAACAATGACCATCTCAACATCATCTCATAGTGAAATCAATGACAACGAGGCAATTCTGAACCAGTGGAACATTTTATAATAGAACTGTAACTGCGTTTTGATGGAAATGAGGACCCTGATAAAGTGTATGTCAAGTGGAAGCAGCATTTTTTTTCCCCCAAAATTCACCTAAAATATTAAAACACACACAACTGATCTTAGTGACAAAAGAAAATGAAACAAAATGAGGAGTGACCCAGTGATGTTTCCACCTGTGTCCCTCTGAGTTCTCCTGGGTTTCCTTCCACAATCCAAAAACATGGATTCAAGGTAACTCGGATGCTCTTGATTACCCCTATATAATTTCAGGTGGTTCAGTGAGTGAGTGAAAGTGCCCAGCGATGGATTGGCGCCCTGTCCTGAGTGTATCTACCCAGCATCCAAAACGTTCTCCTCTGGATGTGAAACCCCCTCGCAACACCAGCAAAGGATTAAGCGGAAGAAAATATTCGGATGAAATAAAATGGGAACACAGCTCAATAGTCGTTAGCAGGATCCAGGTTCCAACCCCGACCTGAGTGGAGTTTCCATATTCTCTCTGTGTCCACGTGGGTTTTCTCTGGGTTCTCTGGTTTCCTCCTACAGTCCATTCAGTGTGTCTGTGGGAGTGAGTGCCCAGCGATGGATCGGCACCCTTTCTTGTTTGTATGTGCCCAGCGCCCAAAACGTTACCCCCTGGATGAACATGGGGAACCCCTCTCCACCCTAGTAGAGGATTAGGATGTTCAGGATGTTCTACTGATCCCTAGGTGCATGGACTTCCTAAACACACCATGCAGAACTGAGCGAATATCTCTGGCACTGAAGCAAATGAACAGACTGACTGATCTTCTGCTTAAATCTTTTGTAAAAGCAGGCAAAATGAAGAAGAGCTCTTCAGTCCAACCATCCTACTGATAATAAGATTTTAAATAACAACAATAATAATTTTTACACAATAGTTGGTTATGGTGGTTACAAATGGTGGTTATAATATTGCGGTACTACTGTATTATAAAGTCCACAAGAAACATTTATACAACAATTAAACTTATCTATAAATATAATAATCTATAAGAATATATCTTATAAACCTTTAAACCTGAGAGTTTCCTGTCTGTAGAACTCTTATTCAGCTGTACAGGTCAGGGTCCGAATTTTTTCATCTGCCTTTGAGAAGGTCAGTTTGTGAGGATGCAGTGTGTCATCCAAAAAAATACAACAAAGCATCTTTCGCTTATAATTTGAGTGTGTGTGTGTGTGTGTGTGTGTGTGTGTGTGTGTGTCTTTGGGAACCACTCGACCTGTTTTGGAGGCTGCGTCTCATTTCTGAGTGATATCATTTGTCTCTGTCAGGCACTAAAATGAGTCTGAGATGAAGAAGGACACATCACACACACACACACACACACACACACACACACACACACTCTCTCTCTCTCTCTCTCTCTCTCTCTGTCCCCTTGGCAAACATCCTCAGAACCGCGCGCACACACACAAGGGAATGCCACTGGAGAGCATGTGCTTCGTCTCTGACAAAACTGAATGGAATTTAATTGAAAATGCAGCACCAAAATAGTGTGTTGTGTGTGGGTATAGAGAGAGAGAGAGAGAGAGAGAGAGAGAGAGAGAGAGAGAGAGAGAGAGAGCTATCTATACCCTCTCTCCTTAAGATAAATGAGTGTGAAGCGTGTGTGTGAAGGGCAGTGGGAGAACGATAGTGAAATGGTGGTGTTTGAGAACGATAAGAAAAGGCCAACAAAATGACCAGACTGAATCACTTTACTATTCCACACTACACATCATAGTATCCTATTCCTGGCATTAGACTGGCATTGGACTGACACTATGTGGCACTGCCTACTGTGTTCTGCAGATATTTTATGATTTCTGAAGTCCTACTTCTTACCTACAAAGCATTACTCCATATTGCACCAAGTTAACACTATTTAAAACATCCTTCCACATAAATCTACAGTTAAATCACCAGACGTCATTCATCACTAGAGTGCAGTGAATACCTCCGAGAGTACTTTTGAAAAATTGAGTTGAGAGATGAAGGGACAGGTCCAGAGTACATACTATTTTAAAGTCTAAATTCAAGATTGAATATTAATATAGCACGTTTTAATGCATTGTCTTTAAGCAGCTTCACAGTGTTCTAAGCCCCAACCATCAACCCGAAGTGACAATGGAAAGAAAAAAAAATCTCCTTGATGTTTGTTTTTAAGGTAAACACCTTGTGAGGACCAAGGCTCAGTAGAGGACTCATCCTCCTTGAGTGGCTGGGTATCTCATTCTAACCTGGTGTCATTGCATCTATAAGAGTTTTAACTCTTCTCAGAAAACTTTCTCTACAAGATATTGGAATCTATCTAGGGGAATTTTATCCTATTCGTGCAGGAAAGCATCTGAGGTTAGACACCAATGTTGGACAAGAGGCCTTGGCTCACAATAGCATTTTTAATGGGACTGAGGTCAAGGCTTTGTGTTGGCCAGTAGAGCTCTTGTGAGAACACCATGCTTTTCAGGACCTGGTTTTGTGCCCTAAGGCCCAGTCATGCTAAAACAAAATTAGAAGACAATAATGACAATAATAATAATAATGATAATAATAATACAATAACATACATGGAGATATCTAACAGTGACTGAGTGAAACAACTGAACTCACTGATTAAGAGGTGTGTCCCATCACCTCTGTCCATATGGGATGTACAGCATAGAAACACTTTAAGACACACCTAAAATCAGTGGTAATAAAATTCACAACTATAGAAAATGATAAAGAAAAATGGAAAAGGTCTGTATGGCAGAAGTAATGACTATGTGTGTGTGTGTGTGTGTGTGTGTTGATTGAAGTTCAATTTGTAGGAAGTTATGTGGCTCTTCAGAGTGACCGTCTGGGTTGGAGTGTAATGAATGTTAAGGCGTGTGTATGATGGTCTGTGTGGCAGATGAAAGCGGTGCGTAGGTGATAACGTGATGAAATTAATGAGGAGGAGGAAGAGGGGTGATCCATCAACATCACATGCACACCATACCCCAACACTGATACCATTCATACACCAGCAATGAGAAAGTTATCACACACACACACACACACACACACACTTTTACCAATTTTACATTTCTTTTTTATTAATGCCTGTATACGTTCCACAAATTGATTCACGTTTAACTCTAACTTATTGTTTGTTGTGCATTCATTCCATTTTTGTTCTGTCCATTATAAAGACTTCCGCGCCACTTTCTTTTTCTCTCACTGTGTCTTTTCTCGTTTCCTTTGTTTTATAATGTTTACTTCTCATCCTCCTCTTTCTTTCTTCTTTACATTCACCGTCATCTCAGTTTACAAAGAAAAAACTAAGCGTCTGGTGTTACAACCAAATATCCCTCAATACTGCAAGTATTTGGACACACGCTATCATCATGGTTACATTTGGTCCTCATAAGGAAAGCATGAAACACAGCCAGACACACACACACACAATCTCTTTCTCTGTACAGCATGTCATTCCCCATCAGTAAATGAGTTTATCACGCTAATGAGAGGCGGGGGAAAACCCGATCGGTTAACGATGTTTTGTCCAGCCAATCAGACGGGGTATTCTGGAGCCAATTAGAGAGGATTTGCTGTTCCATTTGAGTGATGCCAGGGCACAGTTCTGCAAAAATATACCTTGTGTGTGTGTGTGTGTGTGTGTGTGTGTGTGTGTGTGTGTTACAGGATTATAAAGACTGATGCAGCGTGAGAGCAAAGGATCAAGGGATTGCAAAGCACATGATAAAGTACGAGTGCACTACTAAGAACTGTTTTTATGATGTCAAGTAGCAACTTGTTTTCCAGTCACATCTACCCCAGTCTCCTGCACAAATGAAGGCAATGACATGCTTCAGTTCGAAGAAAAAAAATCCTTTTAGATTATAATTATTTTTTCTAAAAAAAAAAAAACATTTAAAGTTTTAAACCAGTTTATTTTTTCTAAACTTATTTTTTAAGAAACATAAATGACCACACTAAAAAGATTTACTGGAGCAGATATTAAATTTTATGAAACATTTAGTTCCGGTCCTTAAATATGATTGGCTGAGCCATTAGTCCTATCGGATACATCTGTGTCCTTTTCATGTTAAGAGTAAATAAAATGGTTGGAAGACCAAGTGTTTGAAAATTCGAAAATAAATATGGAAAACAATCTTTTCCAAACAACTGATCCGTCTCACTGTCTGTTAATGAAATTTGAACCCATTATCTGTGTTTTATAACTACGGCTTTCGCACAACTAAAATATTTCTCTCTAAAAGGCTTGAAGTGAAATAAAAAGAGCTAATCTGATGGGATTAACACTCATCAGTGGGCTGGTGGGCCTTTTCATCCTCATGAGACAGATTAGCCTTTCTAAAAGAAAACGTAAAGAAAGGAAAAAGAGAAAGAGAGAGAAGGAGAGAGAGGGGTTTCAGGAATTAGAGAGGGGGATTGTGGGTTTTGAAACATACCACAGAGGTTAAAGGATTCATTTCTTTTCCAATTAATGCACTGACTTATTAAACATTCGGCCTCCTGGCATCACATGCACCACCAACGCTAATGACTCGCAGGATTAATATTCTGTGAGGTTCACCACCAAACGCTCAGATCTTTCTGTTCCAGGAATCTGTTGAAGATTTTAGAATACATGCCAGATTAAAGAGAGTTCTGGACATGAAACTAGGGGCAAATTGATCTGGATTGTGAGGACATCTGCATGTAAACTGATATCAGTTCCGAATTTCTGCTGCTCCACCAACGCTGAACATGTAGTCAGTACTCATCAGCAGACTAGTTGCTGTATAGAAAAAGCCGTATGGGTTTAAACTCCATAAACGGTTAGAAGCAGCGAAAAGCAATGTGTAACATGTTTTGAAAATCATGTGACTAACTCGGTCTGTTTTTAATCTATCAAAAAGAAACGAAAAACATTTATGCATTTATCAAGCTAAGAGTTGTGCAAAAAAGAGCTGGAGCTGTGGCACTGATACGTGTTCAGATCCAGTCGATTCACCATAATCCTCCCATTGTCCCATCAGTAATTGGATTTAGAAAGGAGAGGGTAAAGAGGGGTGAAACTGTGGCGCCCTGTTTCTCTACACAACCTAAAAGGGGTAAGCTATGTTATTGAACCCTGAAAGGGAAAGTCCTTTATGGGTTTAAAGAGGATTCAGGGGTGACAGTGTGGCAGAAGAGCACTTTAGAATGCTTAAGAGCAAGTCTTTAAGCAGGTAAATAGCATTTAAACACCAAAAGGACACACGGTGGGAGAAAGAATACATCGCGTAAAATGGCAACAATACTGACTGTGCATAAAAGCATAAGTTCATGATAACATCCATAAGCATCATAAAAGAAGAAGCAACATACCAAACTTCAAATGATGAATGAATTTTAAATACTGACTACGCTTTAAAAACTACGTTGGGCATAAAATTGTGTGGCATTAATGTGAATAAATCACAGGAAAAAGGTGTTGCTATACCTAATGCATAGTGAAGTAGAGTTACCCCTCTTTTCTGTAATTTATTCACAATAATACACAACCTCGAATGCCATATTGCTTTAATAAGGGTCTGGTAACTCAGTGGTTAGGGTGTTGGGATATCAATCAGAAGGTTGGGGGTTCAAATCCCAGGTCCACCTAAGTTACCAAGCCGGGTCCTTGAGAAAGACCCTTAATCTTTACTGCACCGGGGAGGCTGTACCAACCCTGTGCTCTGATCCCAACCAAAAGAGGATACTTGTTAGTCGCTTTGGATAAAAGAGACTTACAAATAAACATACATTGCACACTTAAATGAGATGTTATAAAGGCTCCTGTAGCTGTAATGTGTGAATGTCCCAATATTTTTGTCCATACAATGTAAAGCAACACTCAACAAAATGCACGGGTTATTAAAGAAGCAAATATAGATTTATAAAAAGTTACATCTTTAAGGCAATTCAATGTTTTTGGGACTCTAATTGTTTAACTTCACACACATACACACACACACACACACACACACATACTCAGTTGTTAGTGGAAAATCAATAGTTGCTGGCCGGGACTGACACTCTGACTGACACCCACAGTCGAAGGTCATTCAGTTGGAAACTGTGCATGTGTGTGTGTGTGTGTGTGTGTGTGTGTGTGTGTGTGAGTAAGCCTCTAATAGTCTAACAAGTCCTGCTTACTCGTCTCTTACTCCTGCTTCAGCTTCAGACACAGACAACCAGCTAACCTGCATTAAGTAGCAGCATGTTTCCATCAGTTTAAACGCTGAGTCAGTCATTAATCACCGTATAGTCAGCCATCATCATCATCATCATCATCCCCTCCAAGGAGGACGAGTCACCCACCGAGTCTTGGTCCTCACAAGGTTTCTTCCTTAAAAAAACAACTTAACAGGAAGTTTTTTCTTGCCACTGTCGCTTTGGGAGTTCAGGCTTGGAACATTGTAAAGCTACATTAAGATGATGTACTTTTGTAACAAACGCTATATAAATAAATAAACATCTACAGGTATGTCATCCAGGCTGTATATCTGTCACTGGGACGATGTGACAAGAAAAAAAATGAATCCACTGTCAGTCACAAGCGTCATTACAGAGACTCGAGGGGCAGTATTCAACACACCTGCCCCATTTACAGCCAAAGGTTTAGTAAATGCTATAAGCAGATTTTGCACTATAATTTTGCACTATAACCAACAAACAGAGAACTTTGCCTCTTGATAGACAAACATTGCTTTAGGAGAACATGCAGTTTAGCACCAAGGCTACAGAATTCCTTTTTGTTAATTCATTCACACAAGCTGCTTAACTTCTGATTAGGGAATCTGGTAACACCTCACCCGTTCAGCACAGAGCAGACGACCTGGCAAACACATATACACCGGAGGGCAATTTATCATTCACCTACTGGCATATATTTGGACTGTGGGAGGAACCCGGTGCTCTCTGACTCTCTGAAAAAAAAGACCTTGCAGAATAGACCCTTGGCCTCATCTGGAAGCTACAGTCTGGACTTCTTGCAGTGAAATAAAGTGGGAGTGTTAACCATTGCACCCCCATATCCACAAAATCCATTAAGTCAAATATTTTATATAAAATATCAACTATGATTATCATTATAAACTGGGCGGCACAGTGGCGTAGTGATGGGGATCCATGTTTTCCATGTTCTCCCCTTGTCCATGTGGGTTTACTTGAGTTCTATGGTTTCTTCCCACAGTCCAAAAAAATGGATTAAAGGTGTATTGGCTGCCAATTAAAACTGCACCTATGTAGAGTTTGTGTGTCTGTGTAAGTGAGTGCGTGTCCAGAGGCAGATTGGGGCCATTGGTGCCACTGGGCGAATACACCTCAAGCCCAAAATGTTCTCCCCTGGATGGGAACATTTTGGGCGCTGGGCAGATACACCCAGGACAGGGCGCCAATCTATCACTGGGCACACACTCACTCACACAAACACACTCTATACATGGGGTAATTTGGAGAATTCAGTTGACCTTGATCCATGTTTTTGGACTGTGGGAGGAAACCGGAGAACCCAGAAGAAACCCACACGGACATGGGGAGAACATGGAAACTCCTCCCAGATTGGGATTCGAACCGGGAATCCCTAGCGCTGAGAGGCGAACGTGCTAACCATTAAGCCAAAATAATAAATACAGAAAATAAATAAAAGCAAAGAAATTAAATAAAAAAACTATAATTCAAACTAAATGCATTAGTTTAGTGTTTTTTTATTTATTTATAATTTATATGAATATATATGTTTTTGTTTATTTTTAGGGTTAAGATCGAGTTGAGCTAAAATTGGATTTCCTGCTTGAATGAAGCCAAGACAAATGTCAGTAACCTTTAAGGGAGGACTTTCTGGCTCTCTGAACTGTTTCTGAACTAAATCTGTTTAAAATCTGGAGCTGTGGTTGTATCTAGGTGAAGAATCTAGTGACCAACTGTGAGCAAACAAAACATCAGTTCATCTCGAGTTGATCTTGTAATCCCGTGTGCAAACTCTCCGACGGACATTTGTTTGATTGTTTGTTTGACATTTCCACTGGGATTCTGTTACATGTTACGCATCGCTCTGCTAAAAGCTTTCCAGACGTCCAGGACAGCAGAAGAACAAACACAGCAGTGTGTGTCGTCTTGTGTACTTCAGGTTTGTTTGAGTATCGAAGCACAGAAGCTGAAGTATGTGAAATCTATGGTATTCCCTGGTCAGATGTTTCCCCCCAAAGCAGTTTTAAACTGGAAAGTGGATTTAAGAGCGGGGCTGATTTCAGATTCACTCATCAGAATGATGACGATGATGATGATACAGGCTGTTATAGTCAAAAGAGAAACAAAAAGTCACCTCTCAGCATTTTGGATCCAGTTTCGAATCCCAATCTGGGTGAAGTTTCCTCCCACAGTCTAAAAAGATGGATTCAAGGTAAATTGGATGCTAAAAATTGCCTCATATGTGTCCTGGATCCCTGTCCTGAGTGTTTTTTGGGCATGGGGAACACTACTGTGACCCTAATAAATGATTAAAGATAATGAATAAATTGGTGATAATTTAAATAATAATAATTTAAATAATAATAATAATAATAATAATAATAAAAAAAACATAAATCCTGTCAGATATTGTTGGGAAAAAAATCAAACCTATTATTATATTAAATGAAGTTTAAACTATATATCACATATTTAAACTTGCAGAAAGATTGTATCCACCCCTCCCCATCCAAACTTCTGGGTTTGAGTCTGAGTGCACAGCCGACGGGATCTGATATGTAAATCCATCCTGATACACACGTGTGGATTCCTCATGTAACTTTGCATAAAACCAGCAGGTGAGAACATCTATTTGTTCAAATAGTTATGAAGACACTATTTAATTCAATTGCAGTCTGACAGATCGCATGCAGAAGGGCATTGTGGGTAAAATCCCATCTGCTCCATGACCTCATCAGATCTGCGGAAAAATCTGCCAAGCAATTAGCAGTGCTGGTTTGATTTCTACAGGACTGTGCAGCTGGTGTGTGTGTGTGTGTGAGTGTGTGTGTGTGTGTGTGTGTAGTCCTCTCAAGTTTCCAGAGCGAGGCTGAAAAAGGCTGCAGGCTAAAAGCATCTATCCATTCTGCTCGCTCTCTCTCTCTCTCTCCCTCTCTCTCGCTCATATTATTTTTATCTCATTTTGCCTGTATTTTCTAAACTCTAGACTTTGGTTCCGTAATCTGTTAGTTGTTCTGTCATTGTTTATTTTTAATTTTTTTACTTTTTCTTTTGCTTTTACTTTTTTTCTTTAGTCTTGAGCCCTTTTCTTTTCTCCCATTCAGCGTTCAGTGGGAAGTACACAGACCTCTCATGCTAATGCGAGCTGACGCAGGCAGAAAAAAAAAAAAAAACTGTTGCAGTATTTTATCTCTCTCTCTTTCTCTCTGTCTCTCCCTCTTTCTTTCTGTCTCTCTCGCTCTCTCTTCCTCTCCCTCTCCCGCTCTCTCGCCTTTCCTTGTAGTACCCCCTGATCAGATTTCATGTATGTTATCATCAACACCAAAACAAACAATTCCTCCATGTTTGAAATCGTTTTCAGGGATCATGCTGACGAGTGAAATTTCCTTTACTTTTGCAAACTAAACATTTATTTGGAACATGACATCAGATAACAAGTGGATTACAAATTGCTTCATGTCACTACATAAGTGGACCAAGTCATCCATGTACAATTAACAGCAAGAGAGATGATGTTGAGGGAAATGAGGCTGACAAATACAGAGAAAGAGAGCCGAGGGAGAGAGAGAAATAAACAAAGAACAAGTGAAAGAAACAGAGAAGAATTAGAGGGGTAAAGGGAGGACGAGAAATAAAAGTGAGAGTGAGAAAGGAAGAGAGAGAGACAAATTGAGAGGAATGCAAATAAAAAAGGAAATGACAGAGTGAGAGAAAGAAGTTATATGAGTGATAGTAATTATGCTTTGTTGATACTGTACTGCACACATTTATGCAAAGAAAGCTACTTTTAACTGAACTAAAGAGAGTGCAAAAGAGAAATAGTGAGAAAGCTAGTAAGTGATAGAGGGTTAAAAAGAAAGCAGGAAAAAAAAAAGAGTTAAAAAATAGTGATTAAGAAAATAAGAACGAGATAGAGAGTGAGAGTGTAAGTGTGAGGAACATAGAGAGAGAGAGAGAGAGAGAGAGAGAGAGAGAGAGAGAGAGAGAGAGAGCATGAGAAAGAAAAAGACTTATCAGACACTGTGCCGTGCCGTCAAGAGGATCAGAGTTGAGTTGTCAGATCAAAGAGTAGCATCTCTCAGTATCACACACAGAAAGAGAGAGAGAGAGAGAGAGAGAGAGAGAGAGAGAGAGAGAGAGAGAGAGAGAGAGAGAGAGAGAGAGAGAGAGAGTTTTTTGAAGCAAAAGCTTCTAAAGCTCCACTAAAAGAGCAAAGGGTATGAGCATTAGTTTTAGTCTTTGCTTTGTTCAAAAAAGAAAAGAAACTATTAACAGGATCTTAAACACTTTTAAATCCCCTCAGCAAGAAGAATGCAGCTCACGGAGTGTTTATCAGATTATTCACACAAATAACATTAAATAACTACAAAATAACAGCATTACAAACTTACAAGTGCCGTCAAACCGATGGACGGTAACTTCATTCACATTAAAATACTGTGATGTCATTCTGTTATCATTAATATGCTGTTTTTATTGTACCATTGACTATTTACATTGAACTGTGTTAGACTTTTAGTTATAGTAACTGGAACACTTGTTTATCACACACACACACACACACACACACACACACACACACACACACACACACACACACACACACACACACACACACACACACACACACACACACACACACACACACACACACACACACACGCTAAACAGGATTTCAGCACATGTCATAAATGTGGTTATTATTAATGGCACTGACTGCTTAATCATTTATAAATAAAGTCATGGACAGAGTTCGGGCCGTCCCTAGTGCTTCAGTAATGAACTCAGCATTTGAATTATTGACCCATTTCCACTGTTGTGTATGACCCCGGCATATCTCCAATACACACTCTGCGATTCCTCAATCTTTCCATTAAGAACGTACATATAACCCCCGAAACGAAAGAACTAAGAGTACTTAAATAGTACACACATATTAATGTGTGTCAAATGACCACGCGACGGGCGAACACACGAAAACGCTCATTCTTTTACAGAGATTTATTTCTGTTATAAACTGAACATCCCTGAAGGGGGCATGTTCAGGGGCTTAACAAAAATCAACAACAAGCAGCATTCTGAATTTGCCCCACACACCTGCCAAAGCCAAATAAACACGATGGCTATTTAGCTCTGCGACTAAATCCAGAGGATGACTAGAAGGCCTGCATGATGGACTACAGCGATGACTATGTAATTGAGATCACTATCTAACCTAACCCTGTTCCTCAGATGGAACTCAGCAGACCTTTTTATAGAAGATGTCACGCAGTGGATACAAGCTCATTATAATTACTGCCAGTGTGTGTGTTTATGAGCACACTACTAAGCATTTAATTAGATGCTGTAGTTGAGACGGTGTGCATTAATTAAAGGACGCATTAACGTTTCCACATGTAAACAGAACAATTAAACTAAGTGTGTACAAAACTCACAAAAATCACTTATTTTACATAACGAGGCAGAATGAGACAGAAATGGATATCATGTCAATAACAACATACACTTAAGAAATCAAACCACTAATTCATTTGTAAAAGGTTAACAAGGTGTACATTATTTAATCTTAATGGTAAAAGTTTCATAGTTTAGAAAAATAAATGGCAATAATGAAAAAAATGGCAAAAAATTATAGATGTGATAAATCTGGTTTAAAAAAACCCAGCTGATAAGCAAAGTGATCACAAATGTAATTAAATGCTTGTAAAGATCGTCTGCGAATTGAGACGTTTTTGATCGACCACGTGGAGAAAACTCGATGAAAACGCCAGTGGTAAATAAGCCCTAAGCGCAATAGTCAGTGATAATAATAATAATAATAATAATAATAATAATAATAATAATAATAATAATAATAAAATTATTGGACCGTTTAAGCTCATGATTTCGGAGATCAAGCGTCAAACCAAAAACTCTAAAGCATCAAACTTTTATTTTATTGATTTGATCATTCCTGCTTTTCTGAGACCATTTTACTTTCCCATGATTTTTAGGCCTCGTTGGCAAATAAACTCTAAAATAATAGAAATAGTCAAAAAAAGAGCGCAACTGAAACAACGACTAACGATCGTACGACAATAATGTTAGTTTACAGAGAAAAGCGGTGGGACATTTGGATTGTGATGTCATGGTTTTGTAGTTTTAATAGAATTGAGTTCTGGGTTCGGATGCGGCACCAACGTCGCCGCGCGCGCTCTGATGCGCCTCTGACGCGCCTCTCAGCGTCACAATTACAGAACAGAAGAGTCGATGCTTCAACAGAACCCTGTGCAATTTTATTTCACTGAATGAGCTGCAGAGATTTTAATTATTGTGCGTACGTCGATCTGAAATGCTGATTCAATTTAAAACGCTGATACGCGTGTAGACTGTTTTATTAAACTGTAAGAAATCGAACAATACCGTGAGAGAAATCGAACAATACTAAGTTATAATACTGGTCTTGTGTTTCACGTTTTAAGGATTTCAAATGTTCATTCTTGAAATGAAATGAAACGCTCTTTCGGTTTTAATAAAGTAAAAATAAATCACATAAAAGTTCAAATCACTGCATTAAGAATACCGCCCTTTAATAATAAATAACATAGGACATAATAACACAACGTAGGACTCATTTGCTTTATAAATACTATCGTAAAACAATTGCTATTAACAGCCGAAGCCCACATCTCAATAATCATTATAACTAGTGATTTATTTAATCTGGTCCTGATTCAGCGCATAATCCCATTTCAAAATAATGTGCGCTCCCGGTTTTGCTCCAGCTGTCAGGCAGCATGTCGGATCCTCTAATAGTATTAAATCTAATATTCTATCGATTATAAATTTAAATACAACGCATTATGAACATACGGATATCCTATTGCGTTTCTCTTAAATAATAATAGCTAGGGGATTAAAACGAGATCATTCAAAACACGCAGATAAATTAAGATTTGGAACTTTTTTATTAAATCAAATTGAATATAATCTCGATTAAAGAACCCATAACAGATCTTGTATAGTATATGATGTCGAGGATGCCACGTGCGCGCAAAATTACGAATTTAGATAATCCAGAGATTAAAAACGAGCTGAGGTTTATTTAAATAAGTTTGATTCATGTTTTTTTTTTCAAACCCAAATCTCTCCTAATAAAAAACTACTGAACGTCCTGCGTGAAAACGAAGCTGCAGCGAGGTCGACACGCAAAGAACCGAGATGATGAAGGTGCAGGATTAGATTGGCGGCGAGATTACAGCCCGCATCACGTAGAATAAATAATAAGAAGATTATTATAAGGATGGAATATGCCGAAAGGTCGCGTCATCTTGTGGCTGCCGTGAAACCAAACAAACAAAAAAAAAGAAATCAGTGGCTTACCACAGCTCACATGCGTATAATCTAAAACAAATAAACGAATACCCACCTAAAAAAATAAAAACTATATATAATTTTATTGAAATGACGGAAATGATGACGTGGCGCTGGGTTCGAGCGAGCGCGCGACACGGAACAGGAATAAAATAAAAGAAAATAATATAATATAACACAAAATAAATAAAAACATCGGCCAGCAGGCGTTGCATCGCGCGGCTCCCGTTCTGTCTGTCTGCTGTTTAGAACCAGCCTCGTTTAGAACCGCGGAGTTGCGTCCGCGCTGCCTCCGCTGACCTCTGATTGGCCGGATGCGCGGCCGAAGCTCCGCCCCCTGTGGGCGGCTTTTACAATCCCGAGCCCTCTTTTCTGTGTAGGCTCCACTTTTTGCTTCATTCATGAGCTGAAACATTCCTGCAGTTTGGAGAACCCGAGGACACAGACAGTGGCTGAGGATGACACACTGAAGGCACGTGCAGCTTCTGCGTGCATCTCTGTCCGGATGAGCGGAGCATCTCCATCCACCTCCGACTCTAGAACGCTCGCTCGGCTCCTCATACACCTCAGGTGCCAACTTCTTTAGTGTGGGTTCCATTTGCATTCCTGTTTTTTGTTTTTTTTTCCTCGACGGCCTTGAGCTTCGTCACTTTTCCATTTTTGCATTTGCAGAGGTTTTTTTCCCTCCTTTGTGGTTCCTCGATGACTCCTGGTGCAAAGCCAGCCATCCAAGTTTGTCTTCTTACCTAACATATGTGCCCGGATTGAGGGAATTTTGGTGCATTTCTCCTCCCCCCCCCCACCTCCTTTTGACTTCTTCCTTGAATTTTTTGGATTGGGGTCCACTCGATCAAAGCGTTGGATCCGTCGGCATACTGCGATCCCCCGCCGGTGTTCGGCCCGGACCTTTGCCCCAACATGATTGCGGCTCAGGCGAAGCTGGTCTACCAGCTCAACAAATACTACAATGAGCGGTGCCAGACGCGCAAGGCCGCCATCGCCAAGACGATCCGCGAGGTGTGTAAGGTGGTGTCGGACGTGCTGAAGGAGGTGGAGGTACAGGAGCCTCGCTTCATCAGCTCTTTGAGTGAGATCGATGCCCGCTACGAGGGCCTCGAGGTCATTTCGCCTCACGAGTTCGAGGTAGTGCTCTACCTGAACCAGATGGGCGTGTTCAACTTCGTGGACGACGGGTCGCTGCCTGGCTGTGCTGTGCTGAAGCTGAGCGACGGCCGCAAGCGCAGCATGTCACTCTGGGTCGAGTTCATCACCGCTTCAGGTTATTTATCGGCGCGGAAGATCCGGTCCCGCTTCCAGACCCTGGTGGCTCAAGCTGTGGACAAGTGCAGCTACCGAGATTCGGTCAAGATGGTGGCAGACACCAGCGAGGTAAAGCTGCGAATCCGAGAACGTTATGTGGTGCAGATCACTCCGGCCTTTAAGTGCACGGGGATTTGGCCTCGCAGCGCTGCTCAGTGGCCGCCGCCGCACATCCCGTGGCCCGGCCCGAATCGGGTCGCCGAGGTCAAAGCCGAGGGATTTAATCTGCTTTCGAAAGAATGCTACACCTTAGCAGGGAAGCAAAGCTCGGCCGAAAGCGACGCCTGGGTCCTGCAGTTTGCCGAAGCCGAGAATCGGCTCCTGATGTCCGGCTGCAGGAAGAAGTGCCTCTCTGTTCTCAAAACACTCCGCGACAGGCACCTGGAGCTGCCGGGTCAGCCGCTGAATGGCTACCATATGAAGACACTGCTGCTGTATGAATGTGAGAAACACCCCCGGGAGAGTGACTGGGACGAGGCGAGCCTAGGGGATCGCATCAACGGCGTCCTGCTGCAGCTCGTCTCCTGCCTGCAGTGCAGAAGATGTCCTCACTACTTTTTGCCTAACCTTGATTTATTTCAGGGCAAAGCCACATCAGCCCTCGAGGCGGCTGCCAAGCAGACTTGGAGACTTGCGAGGGAAATTCTGACCAATGCAAAGAGCCTGGACAAACTCTGAAGGACATAAAAATAAATGCAAACTAAACAAAGCAAAGCAAAACAGAACTGGTGGAAGTGAGCTGTGAACTTTGAACAACAATGTGAAATTAACTCCTAAATCAGAGTATCTGACCAAAAGCAAGAGTCAGGACCAACTATAAAAAAAAACTCGGACAATTTACAAATCATCGACCCTCAGAAGAAATTTCAAAAGACTTTTAAACTCCAAAACAATGATTGTTCTAATAGCAGGGCATGTTTTAGACATAAAGAAGGTCCGGTCACTGACAGTACAGGCCAACAAACATCGTTAATGTGGACGCAGCAGTGAGGAACGAAGAAGAAACGGTTCAAAAAATTAAATAAACTCCAAAAAAACGTTCTACTCCACAGCATGTCTCTTTCCCATGTCGCCATCAGCGACAAAAGCTCAGAAAAAACCGACATAAAGATAAAATCTTCATGGACTTCTGCAACTCTCTGGACTTTTTCACTTAAAGTGGACAGACTCAGATCTTAAAACGGAGAAATGAAGAACAACAAACTGACCGAGAGGCAAACGTAAAATTTGGGGGAAAAAAAGTGAAGGTACTTCTTAACGTCTTAAATCTGTTTTAAATGTTTTTTTTCACAAAGTGAAACTGTTTTGATTTTTTTTATTTAATATCATGCAAAATATCTATAATTGCTTTATTGTCATGTGCCAAGTTCTTCATTTTATGTGTCTAAAAATAAAAACGAAAGTAAAATCATCTAACTGTTGTTGGTTGTAGTTTGTTTAAAGTGATTTACCATTTTTATATTATTATTATAAATCACAAAATACAAAAACTAGTATTTTAAATATATATATTTTTAGCAACTTTATGTAATTTATTTAGCATTTAACAAAATTCTAGGTTGAATATCACTTCATACTGTGAGCTGCACCGCTGTCTTAAGATTACACATTTATAAATAACTAATTAATTTATTTTGATTTTCGTTAAATGCAATAAAATAATTAAATTAAATGATAAATAGGTTCATTATTTGACCATAGAATACATTTTAAGTACAATACGTAACAAAGTTTCTATTTCTAACGTTTGTGCTTAAAACTAAAATGCTAATGAAAGAGATTTCAAATCTCAATTAAGATTTTATCCAATCAACTGCTTCAATAATAATAATAATAATAATAATAATAATAATAATAATAATAATAAATACTTAAACCACATTACTTAGTATTACCACAGTGATAAAAATAAATAAAATTAAAAACATCAAACGCAACACATCACATGAAATTTATATCTAAACAAATGCAATAATCTTAAATTATATTAATAAAAAGATCTTTTTTTTAATTATAAAATCATATAAATATCAGATAAAAACAAAAAAGTAACTGTTTATACGGGGGGAAAGAAACATTTTACACAAATACAAGCAAAATGCAGTACAGTCCTTAAAATCATATTATATTAGTAATAATTAAAACTGATTCTATTAAATTGAATTATTATTATTATTATTATTATTATTATTATTATTACAGATAAAATAATCAACTTTGCCACAAAACTAAATGATGTACTGTAGTTCGATGGTTGTAAACAAACTGACTGAATGATGACAGGGATATTCAAATGAAATAAAATACTAAGTATTATATAAGTGTAAGCTTCTGTTATATACAAATATGTATATGTTCTTATATTTACGAGTATAAATATTTGTAGGTACACACACACTATTACCAACTAGAGATTTCAGTTGAGTTGGTTTGTCCATGAACCTTGTGCTAACACAATTTCCCACTAGTGCACTACATTTTAGTCTGTATAAACACAGGTTTCAAATAGTGCGCTACAATTCACACTTCACTAACAAGAATTCCCACAAGTCCTCTATATCTCACACTGTGTGCTAAACCAGGGGTCTCCATAATTAAGGCACTGTGTACTAATACAATAAGTAGTGCAAACCACCTGAGTGCACTAGAATCTGAATTCTGTTAAATAATGCAGTAAAACGCACAATCAATTAAATAAGGTTTGTTTATAATTAGTTTACTGATAATTCAATGGTGTGAACAAAATGTAGGACTAATGAAGACAAAGTCACACTGTGTATAAGTGCACTACACTGTACCTGTTTTTTTTTTTTTAATAAGAGCACATTGCAGTACAGTACCACTGTATTAACCTACTCTCTCTCACACACACACACACACACACACACACACACACACACACACACACACACACACCTTACCTTTGGATCGATCTTCTTAAAACTTGGTTCATCTTCATCCACTTCAAAGTAAACCTCATTAGCTGTGATTGACAGAGTCCCCTTTACAACAAGTGCAGGAGAGACAAGCTCAGCTACAGTACTGAGTGATACAGCACCTACACACACACACACACACACACACACACAGAGTTAAAGAATGTGGGCAGAATGTGTGTACATTTGTCCATGTAAATATTTATCTGTGTGTACATCTGTTTGTAATAAAGTACATTGGACATGATATTTGTGGGTGCACATCAAGTAACAGTGTGTGTGTGTGTGTGTGTGTGTGTGTGTGTGTGTGTGTGTGTGTTTATATTTAGTGAATATTAAATGGCAATACATTGTGGAAATACAAAAGTAACTAAAAACGCACATTAAAACACACTGTATATAACAATCCTTCCTTATACACTAATTCTAATGTCTTTTTAAACGCCATCTTTTATCACTTTTTCTCCGTGGAGTAGATGTTTTATGTAGACGGTCGTGGTTTACTGACCTTGTTCAATGACTAGAACTAGCAAGCGCTGGAATGAAAGCGCAACATCTTAACCACTGAGCTATAATGCTGTCAAATGTTTTTCACAATGTCCCGACAACGTTACCAACAAGAAGCTAAATATGTCAGTTAAACAATGTAAACACATTTTGTGAAAAATATAAAGTGGCATGCAGTCAGCTTTTTTTTTTTTTTTTAAACACACACACACACACACTCAGACACTCAGACACACACACATGCGCACGCACGCGCGCGCGCGCGCACACACACACACACACACACACACACACACACACACAGTTCAATTGCACAAAGTACAACTGATTTTCATACATTTTCATTAGTCTGCTTTGGTAATGCCTTTAATGAACTGTATTCCTGATACATCACATGTTTCAGCTGACTGTATGCTTATCGCGATTTCTAAAGAACTGACTAATCAACACATGTTTAGGTCTTACATTTATTATAAACACAATGTATATTTAAGTCATATGTATAGGGAGTCAATTAATCTCCATCGCACAAATACTAGCTGATAAGGAGCAGAAAGACTAACTCCTATAATTTATAAACCAACTATAATTAATAAACAAATAACTAATGAAGATCTTGAAAGAAAGATTTGAGTTTTCTATTCTAAAGGCAAGATAGCGCAAAAAAACCCAAAACTTAATTATACAATTGCCTTTTTATATTAAATGCAATAACTGAAGTACAAACAGCGTTTTTTACTGTAAATGCACAAGTTTTATGAGAATAAAAAACACTAATCTTGAGGAATTTATTATAGTTACAGTGGCCTGTATATATTATATGTTTTATAATGATTAATTAATTTGTTACAATTATTTTTATATGCATTTAATTGTTTAGTTAATTAGTTAATTGTTTAGTTAATTTAGATTAATTAGATTATTTAATAAATTTAAAAGTGACATTAAGCAAAAATAATCATTAATAAAAAAGCAGAAATTAAAAACAATTTAAAGCGGACAAATTAACAATGATAACAATGAGAAAAATAATAATTATAAAAAGAATTCCTGTTTTGTACTCATTTATATGTTTATAATACAGAACACAGGGCTTTACTGAGGGTTGGGGTTTGTCTTGGAAAACAGCCGGTGTGATCAAACATTCATTATAATACGAGAAAAAAAAAAAAACTACAATCAAAAAAGGTCTAAAACATTTGGTTTTGGGAACATTTTCCTTCCAGATGCTGAATAAATTTCTTCCAAATTCGGGAAACAGCTGCTCTGATCAGAAATCCAGAATAACAAGGAATAGAGGGGAGGCATCATCATGAGCATTTCCCCCCATTACAATGGCTTACTGATACCAAATTCAGCATGGGCCGCCTATTAACACCATCACAGACACGCGCACACACACACACACACACACACACACACACACACAGAGAGAGGGAGGGAGAGAGGGAGAGACAGACAGACAGACAGACAGACAGACACAAGGTGGGGGAGGAGATGCATGGTATTACCCGTGAGGTTGTCCAGTTCTTTCTCCTCCAGACCCGAGAGTGCGTCGTCGTCTCCCTCCGCGATGCTCTCGCTCTCTCTTCTCTGATTACCCACCGTCTGCTTCTTCAGAGACTGCTGCCCTTTCAGTACATCTTCCTCTGGCACTGTACAAACCAACACGTTACAACTTCTCCACAAACCCGCATTTTACATAACTCAGTTTTCTCCGATTTGCACAAAATATGATTGATATAGAATTCAAAAAGTAAAAAAAAAAAAAAAAAAAAAAAAAAAACTATTAGACACTATTATTTATAATTATGAACTTGCACTTGTTAGCAGAACAACAATAAAGAAATAAAATCTTAAAATAATAAATAAATAAATAAACACAACAAATGCTGAAATATTGATATAAAGCCTTTTTCATTATGTATATTTTTATCACTTTAATTATATTACTAATTAAATTAATTGAGCTTATTCTTATCATTTGTACTGTATTTTATCTTTATTGAAATGGAACTAATTTAATAAACAGCAATAATAAAGTCAGAACCTTATTTTTATACACATCTTTATTCAATTATCATTTAATAATTTTTCAACCATTGTAATCTTTATTATTTTTAATTGCCTTAGTGAATTTTATTTACTCTGCTCTATTATTAAACTGCATTATTTCATCACCGAGCCTCTCCCTCATCACTGTTCTATATTTTAATAGATTTTTTCATACTGTTATATAGTTCAAGTCTATTTCTTCTCATTTAAACCTTTTTCTGTTCATCTTTTTGTCACTGATGTTCAGCTGAACCCCACCTGAGTGCAGATTGTACAGAAACAGTGTTCGGTAAACATTTACCAACCGCCCATTCGGCAACAAAAAGGCAGAAATGTGACAACACCTATTGGTTCGTGGTGCACACTCTGCAGGACATATCAAAACCTGACCTTTGCCTCCTGGCTCTTGGAGTCTCTGATCGCATCACCTGGGGCCTTTTTGAATCAACACTCAGAAACCTGAAATACGATCTTCTTTCTGGCTCCCTTCATAGTGCGCACTTTATAGTCCACTCAAAACACATGATCCTTGACCTCTTTCTCTCTCGCGCTCGCTATGTGTGTTACCTGAGGCACTATCGCATTTTATAAATAGGGCCTACGGAAGAAGGCAGCAGGAGGAAGGAGTGTTCGTGGAAAAGTGCACCCTCATGATGATATTTAGAACGCTTTTCCTGTAATTATGTTTCCCCCGGAGAGTTCGCAGTTAGCAGCGGTGAAATCGCTACCAGCTTCCTAATATGTACCACATGTGTGTGTGTGTGCCACATGAACAGAAACACAAAAGCCGTGCAAATTGGCAGAATTCATAGGTACTGCTTAAATATGTGATATGTTGTTTAGGTTCATTGGATACGTAAAAAATATATTTCTTCTCTTTGTGTCTCTTTTTTCTATAATAGCTGATGTTCGGTCGCTCTATAAACAGGAACCTGCACTAAATTGGCATATTACATGTCTCATTTGTGTGTCTTATGTCTGTCTACGCATAACACATTTTTTCACGGTTTGATTAATTTCTTTAATCTATTGTTTTTCTTAGTTTTTCTATTTTATATGTTATGTAGTGTGCACATAACACATAAAATAGTTTTTCTTAGTTTTTCTATTTTATATTTTATGTAGTGTGCACATAACATATAAAACAGTTTTTCTTAGTTTTACTATTTTATATGTTATGTAGTGTGCACATAACACAGGAGCAGCTTAAAATCTCATAGTAAGATGTATACTGTGTATGCAGTGTATAATGACAATAAAGGCTTTCTATTCTATTTTATTCTATAGCTTTGACCAATCCATTTTCTATTTATACTATATTTTTTATTATAGACATAGTATTACAGCTATAAGCAACTTCTTGTAAAACACTTTACGAATAATTCCGCAGATTTAAGTTCTGAAGAAAATCACTAATACAGTAAAATCTTGTAGCGAGCCTAAATATTCAGAAAATCTTATTGTTTCAATTCATGACAAGTTCATGGTGGATTGACCACAGTGTGTTGATCGAAGAGTCACAAACCTCTGGTTTAGCTGAAGCAGATTTGTTGCTCTGGTTAAAGAAAACAACAAATTCTGTAAATATTAGTTTATTAGGATGATTATTTTATAAAACCAATGCTTAAAATGTGTGTGGATTTAAATCATTACATATCAGCAGATCAGGTTCCAACAATCCTCTGTGATTAACATTTAGTAAGAAACTAAAACTAATGATTTGTTGAGATGTCAGTGATGTAACACAATAGCTATAGGAAACAAATTTAAATCTCATCTCTTTATCTTTTGCTTGATCTTATACTAGAAACTACGGTTGCAGGGGGACAGGAGGACAGAAGGACGGATGGACGGATGGACGGGGGGGGGGGGTGCCCATCCACAGAGGAATGTTTTTGGCGCTGGTCAGATTCACCCAGGACTTGGTGCCAATCTATCACTGGACACACACTCACACAGACACACACATAATATATAGGGGCAATTTAGATCAGCCAGTTTACCATGAATCCATGTTTTTAAACTGTGAGAGAAAACTGGAGAACACAGAGAAACCATTGCAGACACGGGGAGAATATGGAAATTCCACCCAGATCATGATTCAAACCTGGATTCCCAGCGCTAAGTAGCAGACGTGTTAAGCACTAAGCCACGGTGCCATCAGATTTTAAATCTTCGTGTATATATAAATTAATTAAGCTGAATTTAACTTAGTGAGAAACAAAAGATTAAATGAACCACTGCTTTAGTACAGACCACTTTTTTGTATTCTGATACAATAAAAAATTAGGAACTGTAATTGAATCTGTTTATAAGTTTGCTGTTTAAACTAATTAGTAAATCATATTTATTAAATGAATAAAAAAGTCTTAATTTGATTAAGGTAGGCACTCTACAAAGACCACTTTAAAGTGTTCGAACACTATACACAACAACTTTATCAACTGCTAGAAACTCATATGTATGTTTACTTTGAATCAGAACCGTGTCTGTGGTACCTTAGAAAGGCTTTAAATATGGCTTCATTAGCTAAATAAGGCTTCCTGTATAGCTGTGTTACCAAGGTCAATAGAAACCTAATTAATGAAGATCTTAATTAATTTGGACATCTCCAGCTGTACAAATTTAACAGTGAAATGCACACTTCCTACCAAAAAACCTCCAGTTCCTGTTTAGTGTTTAATTATTTACAACTGCAGGGTTTTCTTTACTGCCTCCCAAAAAAAAAACTGCCCACAAATTCCAAAATTCAAAACAACGGATTTCCTTAAAGGGCTTGTTGACTGAAAATATAAAAACACACGTGCGCACACAAGCGGGCACAGACACACACACACACACACACACACACACACACACACACACACACACACACACACACACACACACACACACAGTGTGGCAATACATGTATTAAATCAGTTTCCTTTTTTTCCTCCCAAAAGGCTCAAATGCTAGTTTATATGCACCTGGAGACATGCACAATTACACTGTCAAAATTAACAAATGAGTTTTCAACAAGAGCATAACGGTGTGTGTGTGTGTGTGTGTGTGTGTGTGTGTATCAATCACCGACACACACATCTTTCACTCCTCACATATTTACTTTCACGTTCACGTCCACAGAAAAGATGAAATTTTACAAGCATAAATATAAACGTTAAGTCTGGAGGGCGTAAATCGTACGGAAGTTTCCTGGACGCCGATGAATGATCATAATTGTGAGTCTGAGTATGTTTGCCCGAGTGTGTGTGTATGTGTGTGAGTGAGAGAGACACAGAGAGAGTAAGAGTGCGAGAAAGATTGAGAGAAAGTGAGAAAGACTAAAACAACTTTTTTCGATCACTTAAAAAAAAACATTTTTTTTTAAAAGTTAAAGGTTGAAAATCAAAAAAAGGTTTTGAGTCCCTCACATTTCAGGAATGTCATGAGAGAGTCTGGTGCGGATCTGACCTCTAGCCTTTGTTTAAAAACATAAGGTCCTGCCACTCAACTTCCTCTGCTAATTTCGAATCATTTAACAGAGCAGTCAATGTCATGTAGCGGCTCGCGGACGTCGGCGACATTTTTAAACGACCCTGTAATTATGGTTTCTGCCTGACACTAAATGTGTCTGAATTAAAGGCCTTAAACATGTTTAACATGTTGGAGACCACTGAGATCATCGTTCTGTTGTTTTCTTATGAGATAATTTAAAGAATTCTGGAAGAAATTATCGTATATGGCAACTTCTGCGTGTTTTCTTTCCAGGACGATCTGTCAGTGTTAGAGGGAAAAAATAACAAAACAGACTCAAACCGCCAGACAGTTAAAGAGAACGACAAAATGAGCCTTTTATGTAAAATGGAAAATTATTTTTTTTTACTTATCATCATCATTATTATTATTTTTATTATTATTATTATTATTATTGTTATTATTATAACAATATTTCACTTAAGGCTTGTATTTAATTGTATTTATTTAGTGCTTTTGGTGATACAGAATTGTCAAAGTAGCTTTTTTTGAGTTTTGCTGAAACTTGATATCTTTAACTATTCCCTATTCAGGACTAAAGTTTGTAATTTTTTACAACATTATTGAGCTGAACTAACGGTCATGCTCCCCAATTCAATATAAGTTAATAGTATGAACTGTTTACAACAATAAAATCATTAATTAAATAATGATGATGAAGCCTGAGACCGAGGTAGTTATAGTAGTTGAGGTTGTAACTCATTCTATCATGCAGGCATGAACAAAAGCAAAACAATAAAAGATTTAAATGCAATCGATAAAAAAAAAAATAATAATATAAAAAAAAACACTAGAGTGGATATTTTTCATGAGACTGATCTTAAAAGATTAAAACAGATAATACCATCAGGCAGCAATTCAGCATTGAACACACTGTAACTTCTACACACACAACTGTGCAAATGTAGCACACACACACACACACACACACACACACACACACACACACACACACACACACACACACACACACACACACACACACACACCTCATTCTATGCACTACGTGGTAATACTCACCTGCAATGTCACATGCTGACATGCAATAAAAAGAAGAAAAAAGCAAAACAAAAACAAAACACACCAAGTTCACACTGATGTTTCTTTTGAATTTAATGAGAAAGTTTTGCAGTTTTTGAAGCTTATTCGTTTTTTATTTGATTTGCCTAATTATTTAGGATTTACGATTGTAAAAAAAAAAAACTTTTTTTTAGAAAACAGAAGCCCACTAACTCGGTCTGATGAGCTGAAGCTTCTCAAATAACTTGGAATGTCTCTTGACTTTTGTTCAGGTGAACAAGAATAGTTTTCTAAAATCCGTACTTTGTTTTTAGACTATTATTCACAGATACATCTTGGATAGTGTACTCACACACACTTCCCTTTATGATTACACTGTACGGCTGTTTAGTGAGTGCTGGATTTTGCGTTCCAAAATAATACTGATTCCATCCCCCACCACCACCCGAAAAATCTGGCTGCTAATCAGATATAAAATTAGGGGCGGCGTTAAAAACAAGCCCACTTTTGGTTTTGCAATTTAGGGAAATTACACACATGAGCAAAAGTTACTGCTCCTTGAATAAGTGGTAAAAATGTAATTACTGTAAACAAGGTGTTAAGGTTTTTTTTCTCACTTTTATTGAGTGTTGTGGCGCCATAAAAACTTTATAGTGGCTGCAACATTAGGTTTTATAGGCATGTTACTGAAATGTGTGCAGTGTTCATATATGTAACACCTTTTTTGTGCTTTATTTTGCATCCAGCTGCCTGAAGATGTTAGTCTAAATGCTAAACTTAGATGAGCGCTAAACTAAATGCCATAGCAATGGAACAATGAATAAGTACTTTTTTGTCACAATTATGTCATTACACACATCACTGTTGCAACCTGGTTTGTTCAAACATTACTTGGTAATTAATATATTGCTTAATTTTGCTGTAATGTTTATAATTAAACTTCACTAAAATTCAATTGGAATTTCTCGAGGATGCACAGCCATAAGTTTATAAAAAAATCTAAATGAAACATGAAAACATTAAAAATTATTATTACATTATATATACAATATTATATACAATATTATTAAGGTTATTAGGATTTTCTGCTGTAGTGTGATTGCTGTTATTTTTATTAGAGCAATATTAAATGAATTAAATTTGAATATATAAATCCAGTTGTGCATAAGGCTGTGTCCACGATATTAAATGACTGTCTAATTAGATGTGGCACAGAAGGTAAACATTGTGTTGTAAGCTGCATTAATCAACATGACTCTGCCAACAAGCAGAACTTTCTGAATGCCACATTCCAAAGTTTCCCACAGGTTTGTTTTAGTGTACGCGTGCATGTTCTTACCATGTTCTGCTGCGGATTTCAGTGTGGCTTCTGAGTGTGCTGATCCAGAAGGATTTCTGACAAAACGCCGACGTCTTCTCAAATCATCTTCCCAGAAATCCAAACGCCAAAAACACTGTTTACTGCAAAATAGTAAAAAAAAATATATATATATATATTTTTAAAAAGTAGTCATCTATTTTGTCTACTGTATTACACACAGAGGAATCTGTCCTTCACATGTAACCCATCTGTGCAGTGAAACACACACACAGGTGAAGTGACCACACACGCCCAAAGCGGTGGGCAGCCCTGTATGCGACACCCAGGGATAAACTGGGGTTCGATGTCTTGCCCAAGGGCACTTCGCTGTAGCACTTGGTGGGACTGGGAATCAAACCAGGGACCATTAGGTAACAAAGCTGGTTTCTTAACCACAAGCCTACCACTGCCCAGAGAAGAATTATAACTGTTTATAAACAAAAATACAAACATAGAAACAAACATTTTGTTCGATTTCGGTAAAAAATGTTCATTTCTGTGCATCACTGTTTGGGACACAGTGATTTCAAGAGTTCATGAGATGTAAACATTAGAGAGAGCAAAAGAATACTAAAGGTTTCTGGTTTAATAAATGTACATCAAAGTTTTAACGATTATTTTAATCTTCCGCTTTTTTAAAAAAGTTTGGATTGCAATTCTGTATTAATAAACTGGAGACTTAGAATATGACTCATTAAGATGGTCTGTCTGACAGCTCTTGAGTAAAGTGTAACATAGTGTTCGTTTTATTTGCTGCAAAGTTAACTTAAGACATTAACAGCACCGACATCAGTCAAAACCTGAGACATGCATATCATTCACAGCAGCCCAGTAACACCTTCCTATTTTTCCTTTTGACACTCGTACACGCACCCTTAAGGATGCACGCACACACATAGTCATATATCTTTGCATTTTACCACTGAGCCACACTAAATCAAGTTAGCTTTTTCTGAGCATGCTTCCACCACAGTAACCGAACCTGGGGACAGATTTTCCAGTTTTGCAGCGTAAGTACATTTCTAAAGACCAGGATCCTTCAAAGTAGAGCCTATCATAGTAAAAGTTATGCACTGGTAAAACATGAGCTTCATAAAACTCCCGACCCGGTTCTGCATCATTAAAAAAAAAAAAACACAAAGTCATTCAGCTAAAATATAATTAACAAAGTATGTTTTAAATTAAAGGCTGCACAATTTTCCACACATGTATAAATCTCACACAGCAACAGGCTGTAAAATTAAATAGTAGTATTTTTGCTACAATCTGATGGTTTAAAAATAGTAAAATAACATTATTAAGGGATTATTTTATATACACTGCATTTAGTCATCTCGTGACACTTGTGTTTGATTCTCATGTTATGTCACATAATGAACACAGCGTTTATAGAGCTCCTATTCAGGGGAGTGAAATAGAAATATTTACTCATCCAATATCCAAAAAAAAGTGTAGACCATCATGTGATTCCTCTAATGTATGTGTGTCCAGCAGGCTGCATTTTCAAAAAACAGTGGCTCTACAGCCCCAGAGAGCAATATGAAAGCTTCCACCCTCCTCTGTAAACATCAGCTCGGAGGTGCTGATGGTTGGTTAGTGTTACTGTGATTGACAGTGGACATGAGCATGGCTGTCCCTGTGTCCTGCTTGTTAATATAATGCATTGTCAGCAGGTGATAGGGACAGCTCTGTTATAAACACACTGCACTAAAAAAAAAGATGGTAAATTTGTAGAAGTTTCATAAATATACATTTATGAGAGATTAGACTTCAATCAGATTTTAATCATAAAAATGTAGGTTGTTTTAAGAGTGCTCTACTAAAAATTCTTTAAGTCTTAAAATGTAGACCTGGATTTGGCAAAAAAGAAAATTTATAATTAAACAAATTACAAAAGCAAAAAAAAAACAACGTACAGCTCACACAAAGACATTAATTAATTAATTCATCCATTATCTTCCACTTAATCCTCTACTAGGGTCGCGGGGGGTGCCCCATGCCCATCCAGGGGAGAACGTTTCGGGCGCTAAGCACACTCACACAGACACACAAACATACTCTATATGGGGCAATTTAGAGCATTTAATTTACCTTGAATCCATGTTATTGGACTTTGGGAGGAAACTGGAGAACCACTTTGTATTTGTTTACACCCCCCTTGCAATTTCTAGATTCGTCTCCCTACCACAAAATCTGACATACTTACTATTTGTGACCCTGTGAAGGTTTATGTACTCTGTACATTCACCACATAGCGACTCATCAATTAAATAAAATTTGTTAAATTTAAACAAACAAACAAAACAAACACTAAGAAGTGACCACGTGTAAATTAACATTCACAGAATTTGCAGGAAATTTCAACACAAGCCGGCACAAAGCAAAGTCTATACAGATTTGAAATGTGTTTGTGGAAATGTTTCGCCCATTCAACCTTTGTAAGGTCAGGCACTGATGTTGGTACTAATGTTGGATGATGGAACCTAGCTCGTAATTTCTGTTCTAGTTCATCTCAAAGGTTTATGATGAGGTTGAGGTCAGGGTTCTGTATGGACCAGTCAAGTTCTTCCACAGCAAACTCACCTAACCATGTCTTTATGAAGCCGACTGTGACCCGCGGCCAAGTCACGGAACGGAACAGGGACCTTTCTTAAAATTTTCCTACAAAATTCGAAGCATACTGTCGAGAAATCTTTAATAAACCCACGGCAACAGGGCTGAGTAAAACCCAAGTTCTGCTGATTAAGAGGCGTGTCCCAGAAAATATTTCAGTCCGATCCTCATTAAAATTCTGTATTTGACTGTAACTGAATGTCAGGAAAGTAATGAGAGTTCAATCCTTTTGCATAAAACCTGGATTAATGAACTAAATGAAACGCGTCCCTGGTGAACATCACTCATAATCTGTTAAGCAGGTAAATAACAGACAGACAATTTAAAAATTACAGTGAATTCTAATACATTAATGAGTAATTTAGTCCATTCTCTGTCTAATCTGTGCGTTTTTATTCAAACAAAATATTTTAAAATGAAGACTTTTACCAAAGGACTACTTTCTGGGAACATGCCAAAGTCTAAGTGTCTGAATATTTAAATAGTTTTAGCAGTGGCTATATTTGTATGCAGTGATTTAATGGCATTTAGGGTGAAATATAATCCCCCAAGTCCACTATGCTTAGTGGAAGTGAGAAGAAGTTTTATCGTGCAGCTGGGCCTCCGCAACGGGCCGTATAAATCAGAATAACCGCCTCGTAAGTGATCTTTCTTCTCTCTTTCTAGCTTTTAACCCTCTGCAGACTTCACAACACCACTAATGAACCATGTACGTCAAAAGCTATTCAGCAGTCTTTTCGTTTTTGAGCAAAACAAGCCCTTTTAAAGGCCGCACCTATGTTCAGAGCTTTTATGAAATACTCGCCATTACGGTATTTCAGTTTGCAATTCTTAAGTACGTTCTCCAACTTCAAATGAAACATAATCATTAAAACTCTTTGATCGAGTGCGTCAACAATGTTAATAGAATTAATTATAAACACAACCATGCAAGCTCTCTCACACACATAGGAGCATAGATTTGCACACAGACGTACACACATACACATAGATTTCAGAGTTTTTAATAAGAAACGAAATATAAATTAAGTGACGTTCTCGTACTTTAAGACTGAAGGTAATGATGGTCATTAATTGCTGATTTAGGACGAAAGTGTAGAGAAAAAATATGACAGAAAGAAAAAACAGAACTGAAGAAAGTTCAAAGAGAAAGAAAGACAAGTTCCTCTGAGAGCCGAAACGAGGATCATGTTACTGCTAAACGAATGGAATGAAAGAGAAGTCGGTCTTTTAAGATGGATCATAAATTGTGATTTAGCTGCATGTGCATACAGAGTTTCACTCTACACTATAAAGACGAAAGTATTGGGACACCTACACATTACACCCATAGGAGCTTTTATAAAGTTCTACTCTAAGTTGGCCCCCGTTGGCAGCAAAACAAGCTTTCACTCTTGGGGAAGCGGGGAATGCTAAAATATTTTAAAGTACGTACAGTACCAGTCCAAAATTTGGACACTCCCCCTTCTTGCTCCATTATACATTTGCTCCACTTACCATATAGATGGACTTTGTAGTTTTACAATTACAGACTGTAGTCCATCTGTGTTCTTTGTTTTTGGTTCTCTGTTTGGTTCTCCCATTGGTTCTCTGTTGGTCAGGACCATCACAGAACAGGTATCATTTGGGTGGTGGTTTGTTTATTGTCAGTTCCACAGTGACAATACACGCTGCTGTAGTTTCATTTCTCCACCTCAGTGACACTGCTGGGATAGGAATAATGCACCAACCAAATAATCCCTTCTCTGTGTTGGTACTATTGGGGTTCTGACTATTGGGGGACACTGTATACTGTATACAGTACACTGTATACAGTACACTCTATGTACTGTAGAACACAAACAGATGGACTACAGTCTGGAATAGTATAACTACAAAGTCCATCTTTACAGGAACTGAGAACATGGTTTGATGAGGTTAAGGTCATGGCTCTGTGTGAGTCAGTTAAGGAACCAAAGATCTGAATTTTCAGCATTCTGGAGGCAGGCCGCCACAATTTGACCAAACCTTTGAAAAGCCAACGGCATCATTTCAACAGCGAACATATTGACTGATGAGTAATGATGTTTTTCTTTAAACGTATTATCATCTTAAGTGTAAGGGCTCTCGATGTGTGTGTGTGTGTGTGTGTGTGTGTGTGTGTATTCTGTAGCGATATTATGCAGGAGTTCATTGCTGGCACTGTAGATTACTATTTAAATGACAGCGCTATGACCTTTTGGTGGCACAGGGCTTTCATACATCACGTTCTCCCCACTTGGCGGGTGAGTGCGCGACACACATGCGGGGAGGGAGGGGGGGTCAACTTGCGCCTTTTCTCATTAGGGCCGAGCCTCGGATTGCACCATATCACTGCAGATTATTTCTTTTGATTTGCATAAACCGTGTGTTTGTGGAAATTGAACAGATGAGTGGAATAATCCGTCATGCTGTTTGTACAGGAGAACTGGCTGCTCTCTCCAGCCGTGCTGTTTTATGGTAATCCTGCTGGTCCTAATGCACTCAGTAAAAAGGTGGAACCAGGGTCACGCGCCACAGGAGAGAGAACGAAAAAAAAACAAGATGAATATCGTGGAATGAATGATTTCACTCTATAATCTCAGTGCTGGACCGATAAGTGGATTTTTTTTGCATAATAGTTTTTAAATGTGAATTTCTGTGTATTCATCAAGATCAGTGAGAAATGATTCTGTCACACTAACCGAAAAACTCAGATTTAAAGAAAGATGGATTAACAGAGCGCTTTAGGACGCTCTCTATTTTTAAACCTAATGTCTACTCACAACTGTGAGATTACTAAGAAAGACATTCTACTTCTGACATATCTCTGTGCAATGAAGGATTACTTAAGTCTCAACTTATTTACCACTCATGAGCAACATCTACACTCACAGTGAATATTAAACACAAAGGTCAAAAGAAAAAGGTGAAATGACACGGATTTCTAACTGTTACTGTCCATTTCTATCCTAATGCTCATCTACCAACAGGGTATCTTCTACAATACAATATTATAAAGTACAGAGACTAAACAATTAAAGAGCTATGAGTACAGCATGTAAAATGTATCATAAACACTTAAATTAAGCTTTATAAAGTATTTGTAACAGGTCTCATGATCATACATATTTATAAACACACCCATAATGTACCATAAGTATTTACCTACTATAATGCACATCTCAATAGGCTATTAAATTATTATTAATAATAATTAATTTGTGTTAAACACTCTTTCATACATTAGAATATTTAATAAATATCCCAGATATGATAAAGAAATAAAATAATGAAAACTTTACAAGTTTTTATAACTGCTAATAAAGAATTAAAAGCGGGCAGAGATTTAGAGAGTTGAGTGAATAGAAGGACTACAAAAGCTCTTTTTAAAAACTTATCACATGAAAAAATGGAACAGCAGGTATTCTGGTAAAGGTGCATAGTATTAAATTGGCGCTGAATTGGCTAAAAACTTTTTATGTTATTTAATTTTTCCTTGCCAACATTGGGCCGCTGCACATCTGAACAACATGTACAGGCAATGATGCAAATGAGTCTTAATTAACGATGGTTTGATATCACCATGCCTTCAATTAAGCACAATTATATGCAGCTTTACCACAAAAGACCGGGGGGTGTCACAAGCTAATATGCCAAAGTGGAATGGAAGTAATTGTGTCTGATTATGTTCATGATGGGGGTCATTAATACATTTTTTGCTCATTGATTTTGTAGCTTACAGATTTTGCAGAAATGTGAGTAACGAGAGATATAAGGAAAAAAACTGAATCCTGCTGTGAGCATTAGATTATGGTAAAGAAAGACTGAAAGGTGTCAAAATTCAGGACACTAGAGTTAAAAAGTAAACATTAACAAAAAAAAACACAACATTGGGAAGAATGAATTAAAGGTCACATAAAAAGGAAAAGGAAAGACAAGACACAGGGATAAGTTTTATGTGCGTCTCTGATGCGTTGTGCTGTCGCTGCAGAAAGCTGTCTCTCTGTGTCGGAAAGATAAAAGAGATTTTTTTTTTTGGTAAATGGTGAAAGTGCTGAAATAAATGAGCAGGAGGGTAATTACTGCTGCACTGAGAGCACCATCTATCACCCACACACAACCCGGTGACTCTGTGCTAAGGGGTTCAAGTCAAAGGAGAGAATCAATACTGCCCTGATATTACTGAGCATGCAAGTGTGTGTGTGTGTGTTGAAGTGGAAAAACAGACCAAGAGAGGGAGATTAGTACAGGATAAAAGAAAGAAAAATGTAGAGGAAACACATAAAGAAGGAAAGAACCAGAAATAGCTTACAGAAGTGTAGACGGATATAGGTGCACGGAGAAGGAAAAGACAAAATTCGATATAAATAAAACTACAGTAAAACCAAAGAGAGAACAAAAGTAATACAGACAGAAACTAAAAGCCCCAAATGACTATAAGATAATCAAACAATTTAAAGTCATTAAGAAATAAAACTACAGCTACAAATTAAAATAATAAAGTCCGAGTTGCCATATTCAAATATATATTTTTATTCGGTGAATCTTTATAAGCAAGTCATTTTTTAACCAGCGTTGACCAAACTGTTGCACAGTGCTGCAGACACATAGAAAAGTAAAGAAGTCAAGTAGGCAGGAGATAATAGAAAGGGCAGAAAAAAAAAAGAATAAAGGAAATGTAAAGTAAAAAAGAATTAAAAAAAAAAAAAGAAAGAAAAGGAATTGAACTGTCAAACTGAATAAAAAAACAAAATGAATTTAAAAAAAAGAAAAAAAAATAGGAGAAGCAAATAGAAAAATGAGAGATTAAAAAAAATGCAAGAAAGAAGGGAAGGAAAATACAAGTAAAGAAAAATAAAAAAGACAAAGAAATGAAAAGGAAAGAAACAAATAAATGGAAATAAAAAGAAGAAAGGACATAAAGAAGGATGAACAAACGAACGAATAAACCTACAAACAAAAAGCAAAAAAAAAAGATCAAAATAAGAGCAGAGAAGGAAAAGTAGAAATGAGAGTAGAAGAACAAAAGGATAAAAAAGGAAAGGAAAAAGATGTAAATGATTAAACAGTTAAAAAAAAATCTAAAGTGCCGACTGTCAGTATGTGGAGTTAGCTATCAGAGATGGAGAGAGCTGTGGCAGGATTCTGAGGATGCCCAGGTCATTGCTAGGGTGCGCTTCTTTGTGTGTTAATGTGTGTAGTTCCAACAACAGAATCTTATAGAAACACTTACAAACAGCAGAAAAGTCCTGAAAACCTGCTCAGGCTGGTAATAGTTAATAATACTATTATATAGTATATAAAATTGCAAGAACCTAAACCTGATTACACTCTCACACTATAGGGACCTTGCAAGTGAGCCAATTTACAGTGGAACCTTTGTTTTCGTTGCAGTTCCGCAACCTCCGCAAACAATCTGTGAAATCCGAAATTGATAAAAACTGAGGTACCTAATTCCATTTAAATCAATATAAATGCTTTTAATTAGTTCTAGGGACTCCAAAATACAGAAAACACATTTTGTAAAGAATAAATGAAAAAAAAAAAAAATAAAAAAAATAAAAAAATAAAATATATATATATATATATATATATATATATATATATATATATAATATGTTAATTTTTTTATTTAAAAAAATAATATAAAAGATGAATGTAAATAAATGTTTAACATTTAACAGAACGGCATTCACATTTCTTGTCATCTAACTGTTTTTAAACTAAATTATTAATAGTTATTATTATGATAGTTATTAAATTATTAATAAATATCAACATCTTTAATCTCTGTTTAATAAGAGATTAAATGTGCCTGTCGCTACATAAACTTTCTTTAGATTGTGTTTCTGATGTTTCTTTGATGGGCTGCTGGCAGGTCACAGGAGCATGCTGATTAAATCCGAAGCAAGCAGGCAAAATATAGATGTTATTCTCGTGGATAAAATTGAGGAACACTGAATCCGGTGATATCCGAAGTCAACAAAAACAGTTTTCACTGTAAATCATTCAGTTTTAAGGTGAAGTCATAGTTAGGGTTAGATTAGGGCATGGTAGTGGTATTAATATGTTTTTTAATAAGTTTCTACAAAATCAATGAAAGTCTATGTAAAATCCCCACAATGCATAAAACAACAGTGTGTGTGTGTTTGCGTGTGTGTGTGTGTGTGTGTGTGTGTGTGTGTGTGTGATAGCTTAGGCTGGTGCTTTATAACGTGGATTCCATTACAGAGGTGTGTGGGAGATGTGGATGAGTTCAGAGAGATAAGATACATCAACAGCAGCCTTGTTGAGAAACTTTCTCTCTGTCACACACACACACACACACACACACACACACACACACACACACACACACACACACACACACACACACACACACACACACACACACACACACCATATGGACATCATCAGTTGTTCAGAAGCTGTTAATACGTCTCGGTTTGACACTCTGTTTCTGTTTTTTGCCACTGTACAACATACACAATCTGAGCGCAGTGTTTTCATTAGCACATATTTGAGTAAAACACATGCAAACTCTCCCTCCTGCACTCACGTCTAAAATATTCACCAAATCAGAGTTAGCACGCAAACGGCCGGTAACACACAGTGAGAACTTTGCTACTATCAAAAACACACACACACAGACACACACACTTCAACTTGTCATACAATATTCTGAGGCTCCACAGACATTAGAAGCTAATCTGCTAACTCTAGTGAACATGCTAAAGCTCGTTTACATCTCGAGTCTCCAGGTGGACGAAGAGGACGAATGAGACGCCTCACAAAAAGACAGCTGCTCATACTCTTTGCTCTCTTTTGTCATTCTCTCTTACGCTCTCTCTTTCTCGCTGACATTATGTTTGTACATCCCTCCTAAGTGTTTTTGCTGCAGAAGGCCATTAATGGCGCTCATTATGAAGCTAACGTAAATAGCCATTGGCTGATCTTTCTGTTTAGACGAACTGTAATACTCTAAGCATTTTCCTGTGTTTGTATATATGTGTTGCACATTGACAGTCGCATGGCTATGCATGTGTGTGTGTGTGTGTGTGTGTGTGTGTGTGTGTGTGTGTGTGTGTGTAGCATTACACTGTGGGAGACTTACATTTGTTTACACACTTTCATTGTGGGGACAAAATAAAAGAAGATCCTCAGAACATAAATTACTGAATCTAAAGACGGGTATTAAGGTTTACATGAATGAAAGAATCAGCTATGGATGATCTTTGTTCAAGGTTTACCCCAAAGTTGCTCAAATGGGCTGGAGGTCAGGGCTCCAGGGCATTTAAGTTTTATTAAATGCCAAACTTACCTTATTATAAGGTCATTTAGCAGACGCACTTATCCAAAGCGACAAGTGTCCTGAATATGATGGTTGGGTCAGAAAACAGGGTTGATACAATGCCACCTTAGGCAATGAGGGTTAATGGTCTTGCCCAAGGAGCCACATTAATAACTTCAACAGACCTGGGATTTGAACCCACAACCTTCAGATTGAAAACCCAACACAAACAAACACACACACAAAGTTTGAATGATATATAGGACAGGGTCCTTAATTTCATGCTTCAGCAGCAATGGGACTGAAAAAAAGACCTGGATGTAATGATTAAGAGGTGTATCCTATTACGACTGAAGCATACAGGGTACACACGCTAACACACACAGTGACATACACAAATTTCACTCACTCACACACACACACACACACACACACACACACACACACACACACACACACAGAGAGAGAGAGAGAGAAAGAATGCTGCAGAGCGTTAGCTAAGCTGATTTGTGCAAGAGATCAGTAAGATAGCTGAGTCTTCCTTCTTTGTATGTATTACATGAGAGAGGCAAGAGTAAACAAGAGAAATCATTAGCCTCCATTTATATACATGCAAGTTCGTGTGAACACACACACACACACACACACACACACACACACACACACACACACACACACACACACACACACACACAAGCAATATACAACGTTAGGCAAATGAAGAATAAAAAGAAACAAAAGGTTAGATTAACTTCAATAAAGCAGATCAGTAAAACAAAAGAGAACTAAAAATTACAATCCACATTTAAGACGTAAATAATAATAGGACTTAGAAGCAAAAAAGCAGGATATGAAAAAGTCAACAAATATATAGCGTTTATACAATAACCTGCAATAAAATCAAGTATCAAACATGAGAAAGCGCATTGTTCCTTTGCATTCATGGTTCTTTTTTGGTAAAGTTAATGATTATATACTCATAATTATTGTATAATAATAAATATTTTTTAGACAATAATTGTATTTAAATCAATGTGATGCAAGAAAATTTAAGATTCGGCGATAATAGTTGAGAAAATCAGTCGGCAAAGTTTATATTTAAAAACAATGCAGGTTTTGAGAATTTTTATTTATAGTTTTTACTCATTGTTGTCCAAAAGAACAGACATTACCTGACGTGCATTAAGGAACAGCGTTGGAACCGACTGTGAACATTGATTGTTAGTGACATTATTGAGAGTTTGTCTATAGCGGGTCAGTAAGCGCCGAGGGAAACACTTCCGCACTCGTCATTTTCTTTCTCTTTTCTCCGAATCGATAAGAATGCGCTCCGTTTCAATTTCACACTCATTGATTTTCCTCTGTGTGTGAGAGATGCATTCATCTTTCACAGAGCAAGATTTGATTTAGTGCTGAAAAATCGGAGCACCCATTGGAGAGGATTCCTGCCATAAGGCCAAGATGTATGGAGGGGGGGGGAGAGAAAGGGGCTGGGAAGAGAAAGGGAGAAAAATGGACCAAAACATGTAGAGGGGGACAGAAATGAAAGACAATGTACATTAAAGAAGACAAAGGGCCTTGATATTTTCACGAAGAAAAGAGAGAAAGTGGAAGATCAGCAATGGAACACATAGGGAGGGATTCAGGCGGCAGTATTGCACTGTGCCACGTTCAACGTATTCTTGTATTTCCACCATCAAACAGAGGACATGAGACAAAAGCATCCATCCAAGACCCTTATCTTGTCTATTAACCACTATAGATATCAGATGTTTAATTCAAATAAATACAACAGCCATTATAAATGTGAAACATAAGTGAGAGAGAGTACACACAACAGGATACATCCTATGGGTCCCGTTTCTGATAAATGTCATGATCCACCAGGGATGGAATAGTTACACACCACACCACACACAGGACTACAAACGCATGTAAATGGACAAAGCATTTCATCAATCTGTAGCAAAAAATACAAAATGGAATACTGGAGATCAATGACATTGCAGACGGTTTGTGTGTGCATGTCACATCATTCCCCCTCAGTTTCCCTCCGAGAGCTGGAGATAACGCAGTCAGAGAGAACCACAGAGTTCTGCATTACCACTGCATTCCACAGCCTCCTGAAGTCCCCTGCCTCCATCTAGACTAAGAATACTGGTTGTCGCATGCTATTGATGCTGCTTTAATGAAACTAGCAGTTGATTTTACTTTAGGCAATGTTTAATTGTGTCACTGAATTTAACTTTGACTTCTTGTTTAGATGTTAGCTGTGAAAGATATTTCTGTTGCTAAATTTGTTGGTAATGGAAAGAAACATGGGTTCTAAAAAAGGATTAAATCAGTGAAATCACTTCCACTCTGCCGAAACTGGTTTGGGGCATCTTGTACGTGAGAGAGGAAAAGACGAGGAAAGAGATCTCCATGCCCTGTGAGAATGTGTCAGAAGCAAATTGCAGGTCAGTGAGGGCCAGATGAAAAACAGCAAGTCCCATCAGGCCATGCAGCTATAAGAATATTTTAATTTTCATTTCAGTGAATGCAGACTGCAGGGAATTACAAGCGTTACATGCAGACATGCAAAGTCTTTTGGGAAATTAAGATAAGAAATGATAAAGAACAAAAGAAAGAATGAAAGAGTGAGAGACAGTGCATGTGAGAAAGAGAGAGAGAGAGAAATAATGGACATGGAGCACAGCTGATGCACAGAGGACATGGAAATACTACAGCATGTTCAAAAGAGAAAGAAGGAATAAAAACTGTGTCTGTGATGGAGATTTATTTCACTTCACATGTTAGAGTTTATACTTATTTACCAAAACCAAAAAGTAAATAAGAGTTTATACTTATTTACCAAAACATGTGCAGGCACACACACAGTCAGACAAACAGACACACACACAAACAGACAGGCAGACAGGCAGACACACACACAAACAGACACACATCTACATACACACAGACAGACAGACAGGCAGACAGGCAGACACACACACAAACAGACAAACAGACAGGCAGACACACACACAAACAGACAGGCAGACAGGCAGACACACACACAAACAGACAAACAGACAGGCAGACACACACACAAACAGACAAACAGACAGGCAGACACACACACAAACAGACACACATCTACATACACAGACAGACAGACAGACAGACAGACACACACACAAACAGACAAACAGACAGGCAGACACACACACAAACAGACAAACAGACAGGCAGACACACACACAAACAGACAAACAGACAGGCAGACACACACACAAACAGACACACATCTACATACACAGACAGACAGACAGACAGACAGACAGACACACACACAAACAGACAAACAGACAGGCAGACACACACACAAACAGACAAACAGACAGGCAGACACACACACAAACAGACACACATCTACATACACAGACAGACAGACAGACAGACAGACACACATACACACACACACACAGACTGTGAGCTAATAGTCTGCAACTGTTAAGCTCTATACAGATGTTTTTTTTAGCCGTAACTGTGGTCAGGTGCGTTGTTCATGTTTTAAAGTGTTACAAAGATAAATGTCTTATTAAAATCATCATTTGTGAGACTGCTGCAATAATTAATTAATGCTGTAAGAACCAGGAATTCAACAGCAGAGTATTCACTGAATCCCCTCTAACACTTTTGCACATGTTATGCACAGACAGGGTTAAATGCAGACACTTTACGATGTGTCTTACCTGAGTCCAGAATTGCCCCAGGCTCCGTGTTTGTCGGTCAGTATATTGATGATCTTCTGAATGAGCAACGTGGCAGTTCCATGATCTCGATATTTTGCGGCTCTGATCAGATGATCACACATCTTCTCCTCCTCACGTTTATCTGCATTATACTGCGCACAATGAGACTGCACACACAAAAGCACAACAATATTATTTTACAAACAAACAAAACGTTTTAAAAGATTAAAACCTTGGTTAGCATGTTGGTTAGCGCCTCACAGCGCTGAAGCTCCAGGTTCAAATCCCAATCTGGGTCGAGTTTACAGGTTGGGCTTGCCTAAAAATTGCTAAAATAGGGCCTATAGAGCCGAAACAATAAATATTCAAAAATCAAAGGGTAATTTTTTTAATCTGGCGTTCGATTGAGAGTCTGTACTGAATGTGTTCATGTATAAAGCTACACACAGGAAAACAAATGGAACTCTGGATCATTTCCAAGTTGTTGTCACAGTGATTAATAATACTGGACATGTATTTGTTAATGCCTCTGGGCTCCTTTCAGAAACACAGAAATGACCCAGAATGCAATGGTACATTTTTTATGAAGCAGATCGTGAAACAAAATGTGGCAAAATGAAGATCAAGTAAAACAAAGACACAGAAACTGAACGAAAGAAGATCAAGCATTATGCTATATGCACAGGACATTAAAAGTTAACAAAATAGAACTTTAAAAATATAAACTAAACTAAAAGAACACAAATGAGGACACAGGCGAAAATTAAAAAAGACAAAAGAACAATGACTTAAAGGTTTGTTCATTATTGCTGCTGAACATCTAATTGAACTAAACCAATAAACTTATTTTAAACTCGAAACTACAAAATACACACAAAAAATATAAAAGAATAAAGAATAAACTATTGTGATATAGTGATGGCATACATAGTAAACATTGGGGGGGGGGATGTTTTTCCACACACACACAAATGTGCATAAACAATGTACTTTTTTTGCACAAGAAGCAATCAGGCTGAAAGGTTAACATCTCTGTGTGATCTCTCTTAATGCAATTCCCTTAGTGTGTATTGCAGCCGAAATTCAATTAGCAGCATGTGTGTGTGCGGGAAACCCGGACGCACAGCGGCTCTTTCTAAATGGCCCTCCTCTCCAATTTGGCCATTGACTTGTCACGTATGACAGCAAATCCATTGAGACGAACATCGTCCTTTTCTTAACGATCAATCTGCGTCTCATTCCGCAGAGCTTAACTGGACATTGACCTTACAGCACAGACGCAATAACAGGGATCAGACTGAACCTACTGGCTGGAGCTAACACACAGTACAACACACAGACTAATCCCGACAAGCACACAGTCCAACAAACACAGCCACAACATCTGTCAGAAATCCATCAAAAGACATCTGGGTATGAGAAGATTATGGGCTAAAAATGAATACAAAATGTATAATGGTAGTAGTAGTAGTGGTGGTGGTGGTAGCAGTGGTCATAGTAGTAGTAGTGGTAGGGGTATGACTAGTGGTAGTAATATTAGTGGTGATTAGAGCAATAGTAGTGCTGGTGGTGGTAGTACCAGTAGTGGTGGTAATAGGGGTAGGAGTCGTGGTGGTGGAAGTACTATTGCAGTGGTGGAGGTTGTAGTACTATTAGTAGTAATGGTGGTGGTGATAGGGGTAGGAGTAGTGATGATAGTAGTAGTAGTAGTGGTGGTGGTGGTGGTGGTGGTAGTAGTAGAAGTAGTAGTGGTGGTGGTGGTGGTGGTGGTGGCGGTGGTGGTGGTGGCGTTGGTAGGGGTAGGCATAGTGGTAATATTAGTAGTAGTGGTGGTGGTGGTGGTATGGGTAGAAGTAGTGGTAGCAGAGGTGGTGGTAGTAGGGGTAGGAGAAGTAGAGGTGGAATTAGTTGCGGTTGTGGTGGTAGTGCTTGTGGTAGTACATGTAAATACAAAGAAAAACAATAGGAAACAAATACACAAAACACAAAGTGAGACAGTGAAGTGCTGGAGAAGCAAAAAATGACTCTTTAAAACCACAATGGTGTACAAATGTCTGGAAATGACATCGCCTGACAAAGGCTTCAGTTCTGAAACGATGCTCCTGTCAACCTCTCCATCGATTTCCCTCTGCAGATGCCAACAAGATGAGTACGAAATGAAAGCGAAGAGAGAGCGAGTGTGAATGAAACTCAGAGAATGAGATGGAGAGGGTGTTCTGCCCTTGACTGTCGCAGCAGCCATCAAGGTTAACGCAGTCGAAACAACTTATCACAAAACTATCGTTTCTTGTGTCCTATTTCCCTCCCTCGATCCCTCACTCCTTCCTTCATCGTGTATTCTCTAATGGACCGCTCACAATAAAGGGCTGGCAGACCCTTCGTCTTCCACCTCCTCTTTTGCTTTTTTCCTTTCCATCATTCCTCTTCAAGTCGAAGACTTCAAGGTCAAGAGAATTGGGAATTAAACGCATCCTTTTGGGGAGACAAAGAGACAAATGGAGGTGCGGGCCGGAAAGAAAAATGAGCGTGTCACAGCGAGGGGAGAATGAGGTGAACAGAGAAAATCAAGCAACACACAGTGACCTGAAATAACACTAAAGATCTCACTGTGTAAGATTCAGACTGCGCGTTCATCATTTACACATTACATTTAACTTTTTATATTTATACTTCCACAGATCCAGGGGTCAGCAGCATTTGTTTTTGTAAATAGATTTCTTATAGAGAGCTTAGTGGTTAATACATTTGTCTCTCAACACTGGGGATTCAGGTTTGAATCCTGATCTGGGTGGAATTTACATGTTCTCCCTGTGTCCATGTGGGTTTTCTCAAGGTTCTCTGGTTTCCTTACAAAATTCAACCACATGGATTTAAGGTGAAATTGACTGCTCTGAATTGCCCCCATCTAAACAGCCCCTGGTAACAATGGGTGGGCATGAAAATCAGAAAGTCAAAAAAATTTTTAAATGTGTAAGAAATCTTGTTTTTACTTGAATAGATTTCTAAGTAAGTAATGATCTAGTTTTTAGGAACTTTTTGTTGTAAAAAATCTTAAAATACATTTACTCAATATATTGGCAGACAACATAATTCATGTATATTTTTTCTTGATTTGTGTTTATTATCCTTCTCTTTTTTCTTATATTCACATAGATTTATTTGCAGTGCAATGCATTATAAAATGTATATCTAGCAGTTAACAGTTAACTTATTGTAGTGACTTGTGTCATAAAGCTTCACAAACTTTTAAATGATTGTATTAAATGAATTACCTTTTTGAAAATTACACAAGAATTGCTCATGACTGCTAATGAAAGCTTATAATCTCTCTTTACAGGCGTGAGGTAAACTGTCATTTATTACTGCAATGAAGCAAACTGCATTAATATATATTGTTAAGATTTTAAATGCTCATTATATTTATATTTGACTTTATGTAACGTGAAATCATGTATTAAGTATGAATGTCTAAAAATCAAACAATTATAATACGGCATAGCAATTTGTGTTATAAAGCCTTATGTTGTAATTGTCATAACACATTATGACTGTAATAATGAACATGTACAGTATGTACATTAACAAAGGTTTATGAAATATTATTAAGCATTACGAATACTTAAAAAATTCACTTATAACGGCTTATGAAAGCCAGATTCATAGAAAGTGTTACCGAGCTTTCTTCTAACAAGAAAGTCAGAAAGACAGGAAGGACAATACAAATGGGTTTTATTTTGTCCAATGATGAGATACTTCATCCTAATACCAAGCATCCTCATCTCTCTTTCTTTGCCTTCAACAATAAAAAGGATGAACAACAGACAAAGGCACAGAGGAGACTTTAAAGTAAGCAGCCAAAAATGTGGGGGAAATCAGTTTAGAAGAATAGGTTAAAAATAAAAAGAAATGTCAACACTCAAACCATGAATCAATTAAGTGGAGCGTTGCAGTAAACACATGAGGGACGAGTGTGAACATCCTGTTAAAAACTCTCAGGTCCCAAATGTCACCAAAGAAGCTTTGATGCAAAATAGACAGGGCTGACTGTACTGACTGAATGTAAGCATACTTAAAAGACATGTTTTAACACAGAGGCTCAGATTTATACACACTCTTGTATTTCTTTTCTATTTTTTCTGATTAATTTCTATTTTAAATCTATTTTTTTATTTTACAATTGGTCAGGTAAAAAAAAAACGTGACCAAAAGCATTAAGCTATATGACATGAGGCCAATTTTTCTGTTTATTAAAAGCACATATCATTAATAACACATCCTTCTCCACAATGAGGTTTATAATGTCCACATGGGTTTCCACCGTGTTCCTCCCACAGTCCAAAAACATGAATTGCAAATAGGCTGGTCTAAAATGCCCCTGAGTCTGTGTGTGTCTGTGTGTGTGTGTTTGCCCAGCGATAGATAGGTTGCCCAGTGCCCAAACCATTTTGTGCTGGATGGGTATAGGGAACCCCCCCCTCCCCACACAGGACCCTGGCAGAAGATAATGTATGTTTGTAAGTAAATTAAACAACTAGCACGAATTCATTTTCATATTCTCAACATGCTTTGGCAAAGCTTTGGCCAGAATGAACATGGACTTATAGTCTGTCCAAACACTAAACCTATACATTATTAAGATAAATAAACATACATTACAATTTGAAAACTCACAAATTGTTTAATTGTAAATATTTTCATGAACAAAATTTTTGTTTTTTATATCATCTCTCATTCTAGAATCCCTTGTTAGTGTGTTGACGTGTGTAGTTACTGAAGGTAATTAAACTGAAGGTAATTACATTACAGAGGTTCTGGAAAACAGACTGCTTGTCTCCATATCCAGACACAAAAAAGAAAAAAAAAACGTTGCAAAATCTACCAAGTAAATTACAGAAACCGCGTAATATTGATTAAAGCTAAAATAGTGGAAAGACGGAGGAAAGGACAGATGAGTATAAAGAGACCGATTTCCTTCTTGCCCTTTCAGCCTCGACATTTCACTCATCGGGAAGGAACAAGAGCAGAGGTCACCATCTCGCTCTGCCGCTGTCTTTTTGCCTTGCCCCAATCGGAGGATCTTTTTTGTATCAGAGAGAACAGTAAAAGATAATTGGATTTGTGCCGAGTATCTGTGCGTCCATCACGACCTCGCAGCACTCTCAATCCATCAGACAAGATAACTCAATCTTCCATTCGGTGTTGTTCTGTTCAATGTACAGATATATATATATATATATATATATATATATATATATATATATATATATATATATATATATATAGGTTATTTAGCAGACATTAAATTATGTTATCCAAAATGCCCCAATGCCCCATCGAGCAATGAGGTTTAAGGGCCTTGAATGAGGTCCCACATTGGGCCACATCCTCAGTGGACCTGCATGGGATATGAACCAACAACCCTCAGCTTAATAGCCAATATATATTAGGTCATGTTAGTTATAATCTTGCTATTAAATTTTGTGTTAAATATTTTAGGGTATATTCCATATTTCTTCTGCCACTCCCACTTTACTAATTATTTTGTATTTAAATTGCTAGTAAAACTTTAAATGTGATAATATAGTGATAATTATTATACTGATTATTACTGTTAGTACTTTTATTCCTTCATTCTTTGTTCTCTTTGTCTACTGTAACACTGTAAATGCTGCATCTGTGACGACTCTTCCCTCTGAGAAAAATTAAAGTCTTCTGTTTATGCTTATGACATCATAATTGGACAGTGAGAAGTTAAATAGCCCCAAACTCAATAAAACACTGTAAACAAAACCTTACATAATATTTATTAGTTAAGTAAACATAAAAAAAATAGCAGTGCTTTCCAAACGCTCTGTAATGTAATAAAAATTTTTAATAACAACCTTTTTTTTAAGAAAATACACCTTCAATTCCCAACACCAGTGTCTAAAGATGAAGCTCTTAGCAAGTTTTCTTCACCCAAATCAATCATTTTTCATCATTCCATGTATGTCATACTTATTGAATGAGATTTGGATTCTTTATAAGTACCATATCATTTATAATATAATGTATATACTTATAAAGATGAAGAAAATTCGCTTTGCAATTTCCCCCCTGGGATTCATAAAGTATTCTGATTCTTAAATTATTTTTAAATACATATTTTTCTAAAATAGTTCCAAAACACAGCTAATGATAGAGAAATTCTTAACAAAAAAGTGTTTTAAGGGTTCAAATCTGGTGTCCGTGGTGTCACCAACCCCCAGGGTGAGTTTCCTCGGCCCGTTAGTTTTATTGTAGCAGTGCAAAATGAAACTAGAGGAAAATCAATACAGCAATATCAGTTGAACACTTATCGCTGAAACACGGGTGTTCAGGGGTCACTGAGAGCAACCGAATCTCAAAGAGGGGGTTTAGAGTAGGAAGAACCATGATCTGATCCGGTGAGGGAAGTAACGGAGCTTTGTTACGATGGATCCGAGGAATAAAAACATGCTACTGAGCACACCAGGCTTAATGAGACTTTAACTCACCTTTTACACTAGAGGTGATAAGAGCACTGCTTTAACGACCCCGTCCATACAATACTCAATTACATTATGTTAATCACTGAAAACCCTTTGAAGAAGCTGTAATGAGCAACCGATTTACCCAACATCTAATTTACCAACCCATCAACGAAGATCTGTCGCTTAAAATGAAAACTACAGCAATATCTTGTTAAGATTACAGACTCTATTGATTTTATTGTATGTGAAACCAGACACAGGCGACGCGTAAAGACGTAACGTGGCGTACAGCTGGAAATCAGATTTCCTGTTGGGAAATGAGAAGCTGCTTACTGCATGGTTTGGGGTTATTAAAGTAGCTGGCAACTAAAACATAACCATTGTAGAAATCCTCCAATTAAAGGCTCTTATTTGCATATTTAAATCCAAATGGCATACATTTTTAACATTTAAGTGGGCAAATCTTCTTTTCCTTCATTTGTTTTTGTTCCAAAAACAAACTGAATATTATTTTTGGATTTTTATTTTTATTATGATGCAAATCTCTAATTCAGGGTTCTCAACTGGTCTCCACCCAGGACCCACAATTCCTCATGGTTATGAAGTCGTGGCCTACTATAAACCCAAATAATAATAATAATAATAATAATAAATATCTGAGCAATGTCCTCAATGAACGAAAATCCTCATTTCAAATACTCCGGGTTTGCATTTCACCATCTTGACTCCAAACTTCATCACTTTGTCTCTTTTTTCAAGGTAAAAGACGAGTAGAAAATCAGATGAACAATAATTATTTTACTTTGTTTTACAAGCGGTCAGTGACCTGCCCAGAATGTGTCTGTGACCCATCTGTTCTAATTTACCTGAACGTGCATACAGTTCATACATCCTCCTAATGGAAAGGACAATTTAGTGTCTCCTGACCAATCAGCATGTCTTAGATGTGGGAGAAAACTGGAGATGTCAGAGTGAACCCATGCATTCAATAGAGAACATGCAGATTCCACATTAAAAAATCTACGTTCAGCACAACGGGAATCAAACCTAGGACCTTGCTGTGCGACGGAGGCACTTACCACTGGACTACTGTGCCAATTAGAGTGGGTTAATAAATAAAATGTATTTAAAACCAAAGCTAGACAGACTGATGTAAGAAAAAAAAAAATCACACAGTATCTTCAGCACAAACAATAAAGAAGGATGATAAAAAGTGAACCCCCCACAAGGAGCCAAAATTTTTTAAACAGCCCTTTAGATCACTTTGTGTTCAGATTTTATTGTCCTTCACCAACCTTCATCTTTCACCAATCCATGAGCAGGATCCTGCCTTGAACCTTTCTAACAGCGGAACATTCTAGCACTACACAGCAGGGTCTTAAACACAGACAGACACAGACTAGTTTTACTACCTGAACCGGGAGGGGCGGAGAGGGTTTGTAAATTTCTGTCAGTGGTAAAGTACTCTCAGCTCAGGGCTGAATCACAAAATATATGTTTCAGCAAGACGGTCTGTGCTGCCCAGAGTCAAAAACAAGATTTGGACTATAAGACTAGATCGCTCTGCTTTGCTTAGTAGAGGAATCGTCTATAGTGTACCACCATGCTTCAATATGTGAGAGGCATGCACAACGCAAACATTTCCATTAGTACTACATTTATACTATAAGTCCGTTTACAGAAATGTTGTACTGTAAAAAACACAAAAAATAATAATGCAGGGAGGCACAGAGGCTTAGTGGTTAGTATGTGTGCCTCTCAATGCTGGGTATCTAGGTTCAAATCCCCATTTGAGTGTTTTCCCTGTTCTCCAAGAGTTCGCATGGGTTTTCTGCAGGTTCTCCAGTTTTTTCCCACAGTCCAAAAACATGGACTGAAGATAAATTGTCTGCTCTAAATTGCCCCATCTGAATTGCCTATGTTGTGTGTGTGTGTGTGTGTGTGTCCTGCACCCAAAGCGTTCTTCCCTGGATGGGCATGATAGAAGGATCGACTGGCGGTCTACAACGTACCTAATTGTAATTACAGTATGGAGGAATACTCAGTCACATGCTTAAAATACACACAGCCACAAGGTTAGAGACGTGAATGACATACTGAATGTTTTTCCAGCTCTTCAGCATTGCACGCTTGTGCAAAACTGACCAAAGGAAACTTCACTTATAACTGTCCTCAAGCCCTCATGACATCACTATTCTCTGCCACTACAGGCTACCGATTTCATGGCAGATGTTATGATCAGAGCTGGAGACGAACTGAATGTATGTTTTGTCTTTTTCAGGACCAATGGTCAAAGTGTAGACAGAGAGTGATTTGCCAAGATATACAAAGACCGTGGTGTGTGTTTTTCTAAGCTTTGTTCCAACAGTATCCACTCGGCTCCAGACTCCCTCATTCCCTTTAAAATGAAAACATTTATTCTGCAGCCCCTCAGCAGTAGCTCTAAAGCCGAGAAAATATTAATTACAAGAACATGACACAGCACTTTTATAATTATTATTGTTTTTTTTATTTTATTAATTAGATAGCACAGCTGTTTATAGCTATTTATCAACATTATAATTGACTTTTTTTATTTAGCAAAAGTAAATAAATAAAAAAAAATCTATGGGATCAAATTGAAAATTAAAATATTGATGCCAGTTGCAAATATTTATATTATGAACATTAATAAAAAACTGTAATTACTGTAAATATGTTGTATTTATATTAGTGAATATTAATATCATGATACTTTCCGTTAATTTTACGAAAACATATATTTAAATGATCAAGAAAATGTTATTTATTGATTTTGTTAATCTGTGTATTGAAGCATATATATATATATATATATATATATATATATATATATATATATATATATATATGTGTGTGTGTGTGTGTGTGTGTGTGTGTGTATGTATATATATATATATATATATATATATATATATATATATATATATATATATATATATATATACGCACACACATTTTTTTTACATAACTTGAAATAAAAAAAGCCTCTCTTATAACTACAATTTTTCTGACCTTTGACCTTTAACTTCCCCCTCACTTCTGGCTCTTCTTTAGAGGCGACTGTTTTTATTACTTTTTTCATTCACAGTAAAGTTTTGGTTATTTTACTTTTCAACTACTTCAAAGTTTTCTTTTAAATGGCTGATTTTGGATTTAACTCCGTCCCCGGCCCTGTTAGTGGCCATCATCCACTATTAGACACACACACACACATACCTCAAACTCTGCATGCTTATGTATGTCCTCAGCTCGCTGTCGGCTCAGTATGAACTCTGCTTCATTCGCCACACGAACGAGGTGATCCTTCATCGTGTGACTTAACAACCTACAGTGAGAAAGACAGTGAGGGATAGAACAAAGTTAATGAAAACCGTCACAAGAAATCTGCTTCCTTCTGGAGATGAAGCAAAGGATTTCGGCTAAACAGTTTTAAAGAGAACAAGAGAAACTGTCCCAGAACATTTAACTATATAAAACTATAGACAACTCTCAGCTATTACAAAAAAGATTTATCTTATAATTCAGCAATTTGCATAGATTTGTTATATATTATATAAAATAACTTGTTACTTAATGATACACTTATGATGTTTAAATATTTATTTTCATACATTTAATAAATACTACTTAATAATATAAAAGATTTTCACATTATATGGCGTTTGGCGGAGGATCAGTGTGAACAATGATCTGCGCTTTTAGTGTTAAAGAGGCAGAAAATTCCATTTTCCTCAGTGATTACATGCACACTAACACTAATGTGCTAATGATACACACATGTATATATTTACACACTGAGAGGAAGAAGATGAAGACCCCTGACTTATGGCCTCTGAACTTAAAACTGACCCTGATCATGTTGCAACATGTGAACTGGCACTGTTCCTTACACACTTAAACACACACACAAAGTTTCAGACAAAAGTAAGAGTTAAACAAAAAGTGAGAGGATTTGACCTACTAACCTGTTATCAGATATTCTGGCAGGTCATTAAAAAATTAGAATTAATAAATCTAAATTCATAGATGTTGAAAAAGTGAAGTGTTGAAATATTTTGGAACACTGTGTTATAACCTAATATAAAATAAATTGTATTTAAGAGATAATGCTAGTAGTTTACTACTATTATTATTATTACTATTATTTAAATTTTATTATTTATTTGTTTGTTTATTTATTCCTCCATATTTACAGTATAAATGGTAGTATTTTGCAATTATTATGTACACAGTGTTTTTTTTATGTTCATCTGTATTGAAGTGTGTTATGTGGACATCTGTGTATTTTATTTATTTATTTATTTATTTCACAAATAGATGCCCATATATATATATTACAAATATTGTTTTTTTTGTGTGATTTTTTATTAATAATTTACTTTCATTTAATTTTGGATACCTTTTACAATTATATATATATATATATATATATATACATTTCCATATCCATATATCCTTATAAGGTTACAGAACTGAGAACTCTATGGAAAAAAGCAAATAAAAATAGATAATAATACTAATAATTATATAAGATTTTAATACTGTGTTTATTTAGAATACAAAGTAAATGTATTGAGTGTATTTTATAGCTTTAACTATAGCGCAGAAAATACTCCGTTCAATTATTTATTCATCAATAATTCATTTAAAAGCCATTTATCATAAATGGGGTCACAGTGGGTGCTGGAGTCTGTTCCATAAGGTTAGAGGCAACATCAGGGATCATCAGGATCAAGTCACACAAAGCCAAACCTCTTTCGCACCCACCTACAGGCAATTAAGAAACGATAATTTAATTGACAAACATGTCATCTGATTGTGAGACAGAGAAGGAACTCCACACAGTAAAGACACTGACGTCCATCAAAGTGGGTCTTATAGCAGCACCACTGCTAGAATTTTACATTTATATGATTTATCAGGTTCTAGAACTTTCTAGCCAAACTTTTCTTGTTGGAAATCCATTTCCAACAAAAGTACATTAAAAAAAATACACCTAATAGCTGACAAAATCCATGCTTGCCTGACAAATAACGCACACACTATACAGTGTTCACTATGGAACACAAGTATTTTGCACTACAATGTCAACTATAATGAATGGCATAATCGCCTGAAGAAAAAAAGTGAAAAATAAATGTACACTCTAGCCTTCCTTTCCACAGGCACAAGTCAAAGCCAGAGGGGTTATGGAGCCACACAGCGGGTCACAAGGCTACGGCCCATGCAAAGTGGAAGAATAACAGAAGGAAGGCACACTGAGGGAGGATGGAGGGAGAATGAAGGGCAGAAACTCGATACTGGAGTGTCGAGGGTGGACAGCGGGAGAGCGGAGGTGCAGACGCCATCAATAACGCCGCTTACAGTGCAGGCTGCTCACTTTATGGCCTTGTGCGCACACATGCATACTTTCATAACCCATATGTCCTGCAAGACCCAAAATGAGCCATTTCTTATTAAAAGTTCACGGTTCTTTGGGAGTTTTGCAAAAAGTAAGAGTGTAATTAAATTAAACATTAAATTAAAATGTTTTAAATATGCCTTAAATACGCTAAAAGTCATTATAGGTGATTTCGCTGAGTATTGGTTTCCCATACTGTTTCCATATTTCACCTCGGTCCCTGGTCTCTATTCTTACACACCATCTGTATTGTTTAGAACAATCATAAAGGCCACGTTAGATGTTCACAGTGGGTCAAGAACAACAGGTTTATGGATGTTTTAACACCAACAGCCATCTGAAGTCGTATTTAAGAGTTGAAAGTTCAGGTCATTAGTAGCTCGAGGGTTAAGATTCTAGATTACTGACTGAACGTTAAGGATTAAGTAAAGGTGCTATGGGTGACTCCCTTAATCCTCATCTGTATTTATGCCTTTAATTCCATTACACACATTTAATATGCTATATACTGTACAATAAAACTTCCTGCAAGTCAAATGATCTAAATATATTAAAATAATCCAAATTTGGATCTTATGATAAGATAAGATAAGATAATCCTTTATTTGTCCTACAATGTGGGAAATTTACATTTCTCAGCAGCAGATGTGACAGTAATTGGACTGCAGAGTTTTGAATCAGTTGTAGATTTGTAATTGTGCAAGCTGGGAGTCTAACGCCTCTTTTCTGTGATTTAGATGCCTCTCGTACCTTATTATGTACAGACATACTCAGTGGGAGTGAGTTTACTGTGATGACAGGAACATGGAGTGACAGCAGCTACACCAGTCAGCAGTTTACTGTTTACTTTATTCCATGTATGAAGTCTAGTGATAGATTGGCACACTGTCCTGGGTGTATCTGCCCAGAGTCCGAAACTTTTTCCCCTGGATGGGCATGGGGTACCCCCCTACCCTGCGACCCTAGTAGAAGAAGTGGGAGATAATAGATGAATGAATGATTTTAATTAAAATATATATTAAAAAGAGTGGGCGGCACGGTGGCTTAGTGGTTAGCACGTTCGCCTCTCAGCGCTAGGGATTCCCGGTTCGAATTCCCATCTGGGTGGAGTTTCCATGTTCTCCCCGTGTCCGCGTGGGTTTCCTCCGGGTTCTCCGGTTTCCTCCCACAGTCCAAAAACATGGATCAAGTTATTTGAGTTCTCTAAATTGCCCCATATAGAGTGTGTTGGAGTGTGTGAGTGTGTACCCAGCGATGGATTGGCGCCCTGTCCTGGGTGTATCTGCCCAGCGCCCGAGACGTTCTCCCCTGGATGGGCATGGGGAACCCCACCACGACCCTAATAGAGGATAAAGCGGGAGATAATGAATGAATGAATTAAAAAGAATCGGGCAGCACGGTGGCTTTATGATTAGCATGTTCTCCTCTCAGCGTTAGGGATTCCCGGTTCAAATCCCAATCTGGGTGGCGTTCCCAATCCCGGTGTCCGCGTTAGTTTCCTCCGGGTTCTCCGGTTTCCTTCCACAGTCCAAAAACATGGATCAGGCCAATTGAAATGAGGCAAATTGCCCCATTTAGAGTGTGTGCTTGTGAGTGTGTGCCCAGGAATAGATTAGTGCCCTGTCCTGGGTGTATCTGGGTGAATACATGCACCAATGATAAAACATGAAAAGAGTTCAGCAAGTGAAGCACTAGAGAAGCTTTTTCCTGCTGGAACTCTTTTATTTTCTTTTTCTCAGTGAACGTGAGTTTGTGTTTCTGACCCCTGTGCTGTTAATCAAGGCGCTGGCATGACAGCAACATCTGGAGCACTAAACGCAAAGATGACTCAATACACAAAGACCCAAACCGTCCCAGTTTGATAACCGTCCAACCCACCACGGCCTCTTCTGTTCAGTATGCCATATGCACCCAGCGTCTTCAAACAGCACATCAAAGGCCTTCAAATCAGACCTTTATAGCATACAGGTACGCAGACAGCGCCTCACTTTCAACCGGGGTCTCGAGGAACGGTGCAGCTCCACGTTGCAGCTCTACGTTGCTCATTAGCATTTCCCCCACTCTCGTTAGCACGTAAACGCACATTCATTAGCATGAATTAGCATCGCTGCTACTGATACGCGAGGCCTCTCCTGAACTCTCAGAGGGAGATCTAAGAGCCCTTAACCGATGATGACTTCTTTCATCCCTGTGGGATGCTGGGTAATGAACGTCTCCGGCAGCTTAGACATGCACTTCCTTTTGGCAAAAAAAAAAAAAAGAGCCACGAGTCAGATTTCTCAGAGTCTCAGCTTCGGCTGCTAATCTCCCCGTCGCAGCGGTCCACACTCGCAAGAACACGGCCATGCTGACAGAGATCACGACCTTAAAAGACATGACCTCTGGGTCATTGTAACCTTAAGGTCAGCTTTTAAAAACTAGGGAAGGCTTCAATTCCATTTTGATCAGAGGTTCGGCGAACATGTCTGGAGCGGGTAAAGCAGCCCCGAATGGAAAGCGAGGCAATGAAAATAAGTATTATTAACACGGGTAGTTCCGGTCCTTAAATCTGATTGGCTGAGCCGTTTGTAAAGCCATGACATTATTGACAGTAATGCGCACCTTTGATGTAATGCTTCACATTCGTATCGGTGTGTGATATACAATACTTCATTTTAAATCATGTAATTTAAATGAAAATACAGATTAATAGAAAGAGATGAGCACTAAATCGGTATCCTGTTACTCAGCGATTAATGTTTACTTTAAAAACTGGACTAGATTACTGTGTGAAAGAGCAGTTTATTAATCATTGAGTTTTTAATAAACACATTTTTTGTTTTTTGTTATAGTGTGTAAAGAGTAACTGGTTTATAAAAGCAATAAGATGATCAAGGTTGTGTTTTATTGGGAATAAATTATGGGAAAGAGGTGTAACTGTACTCTGCTATGCATCAGGTATTTTCCGTGATTTACTGACAGTAACTCAGACCTCTCGTACTTTAGTGCTTTAGTGAACCTGTCAATTCTGTCTGTCAATTGAACCCTTTGTGGGTTCAAATCTTAAGTCAGTAGAAGTTACCTGTGAAGGCCCTTGAGCAAGGCCCTTAACCCCCATAGCTTAAGAAGTGACCTGGGGCTGGACCTGCCTCATATTGCTCCAGGGCGTCCCCGTAATCATATACATAAGTTGCTTTAGATAAAAGAGTCAAAATGAAAAAAAAAAAGGTAATGCATGACATTTGCATGCAAGCGTTAACCTTAAGTTTACTTTATGAGGAAAATGTAGTAAATACTGTAATAAATAAGCGCTTACCTGCCCTCGTTGACGAGCTCAATGAAAGCTAACCCTGCATTTTTCTGGATGGAGTTCTGCCATTCCTAAAAACACAGATAACAAGGGGATTATAAAGATACAAGTGACTTTCATCTACACGGTACGCTCTTGCACGGTGCTTTGAATGTTATGCCATGTGGACTTGAGTGGTGTCCCGTCGTGTGTTGTTGATGGTTAGCTTCTTTAATTAAAAAGTGAGGACCCCAATCACACAACTGTAATGATCTCCTAGAGCTTTATTGAATTTTGACCGCTCGCTCTGCAGCCGTGTGATACGGTTTTATAGCATCGAGACCAGATGAGAAGATACAAGCAGCTATTTATGACCTCCGAACTTTCACCCCAACCTTTCAACCCAGGTCATCGCACCAGGACGGACGGGCAAACCTCAATCGATTCTGAGGACGGAGGCTTTTGATGTTTTTACTCAGCAGTTTAGAGAAAGGAAACAATTTCCTTTATAAACATGGTCCTCACAACAGAGAGATGTAAATACCTACAGCATGCATCAGGGCACGAATAAATTGATGGCTAAGTGGAAAAACAACCAAACAAAAAGATTTCGCTTGAAGAAACCAGAGGTGAAAAGCTGGGACAACAAAGCAGTGGATTCTGCAGGTTTTAGAACCTAAGCATTCACAAAAATTACACAAGCAATAACAAAAACGAGGCGTAAATACATTCTCTGGCCAGAAGTCTACCTGCAGGAGCGATTAGGACATCCCTTTTTAGGTTGGTCTCCATATTGGTCATCCTCTGAGCAGACTGTCTGTAAAAATGTATAATGTGTTTTGTGTTTGTGGAACTTCTTGCCTAATGATCCAACAGCATATTTGTGAGACCAGACATTGATGTTGGTTTAAGTTTATGCTAAAGGTGTTGAATGATGCTGAGGTCAGACCTTTTTTTGGGACCAGTCAACCACTCTTCCACTTTGCTTTGCATCTAGCTGCATCTAATGCACTTATATCAACACAGTACAGACTAAATACACAAAACATGTCAATTTCATGCCAAGAAACAACCACAACCCAAAAACTACCTGCCCTGTGGCGTTTTGTTGGGGTCCTGACTATTTTGGAACCGAGTAAAGGAGATGGACGTAGATGGAAGGATGAGAAGATAGATGATGGATGGATGCAAAGATGGATTGGTTGGATGAAACATGGTGGACAGAGAGCGAGTTGAGAACAGAGCAAAAGACAGAAGCAGTAAATGTAATGTAGCAGAAACAAAAAAGTTATGGAGCTGAACTATGAGCTAGCAATTCTCTGTCTCCCTCATTAACCAAACCAATGCATGCTGGGAAGAAAAACACTCACTCTGTGTTCAGCATCTGGCATTTTGGACGACCCATGAACGGCCCATGTGTTCCTCCAGGGCTTGAGGGTGATTACCTTCTAGGCGTTCTTCGAATTTTAAAGCGTTCAGAATAATTGTACAGCATTTAATTATCTTAATCTGGTAGCAATTCAGCGACGTTACACAATATGGACTCAAGTACTGGAACATGTCTCGTTATCATTAAAGTGGTCCACTCTGTCTCTCTGCCTCAGGTGGGTAAATTTAAGCTCCTCGCCATGCGAGAGAGATGCACACTTCCAGCTCTGTACGAACAGTTTGGGAAAGGCGTATTTCTGGTGCAGCAGGACTGAACCCCAGTGTGAAAGTAAAGGACGACAGTTGTGAGTCTCATGCAGAATAATTTGAGGGTCTAATGGAAATATACAACTTCTTTGTAGAACGTTAACACACCTTGCGTCCTTAAGCATCTTCCTGAAACAAAGAACATTTAGGAGCTGGAAGGTTTAAAAGGAAATAAATGGCCAACCGCTGTTGAAATCTGACGGGTCGGCTGGCTCACATCACTTTAGAGCTTTCACTGCAGAAACAAACAGAACAAAGCCCCTGAAGGGATGTAATTCCCCAGAAACCTAAGCAGTGAGCAGTTCCTCTTAAATAAGCTTCAAGAACCAAAAAAAAGGGCCGTATTACACTCTGTTCATTTGTTCTCCAGTTCTACGGTTTTAACGGATTACTCATGGCGCTATCATGATGTTGTAAAACACCTAATATCACTCCATTAAGTAGCACTTCAGTACATCTGTGTGTAATGGGATGGACGTGATCGCACATTTTTATGGGTTTTGAACAAATGAATGAACACACCTGCAGAAAGGTTGTTTTGTAAACACAGAAATTTTGTTTACAGTAGGGATGAGACAATTAATCATTTATGCAATTAATCACAATTACAAACGTTTGCAATTAATTATCGTAAGTTTGCCTCAATATAGTCACGACGACATTCATAAGCAAAATACAGTAGAACCTCTGTTTTCGTCGACGGATTCTGCGTTCATCGATTCTCTCCGTGAAAATTATGTTAGTATTTACAAGTTGCTTCAGAATTAATCAGTGCGCTCACATGAATAATTGTGATTATTTCTGAGACAATAAGACAGAATCAGGTAGAATGCAGCAGAACTCAGATGTTTAGGGCAAAGACTTCAGTGTTTGAGTAGTAAAATCAGTAAAAGTGTGTTCCCACTGAGGGGCTCTTAATTCATTCGGCACCCTGTAGCGTGAGCTATGTGAGGAGAGGGGCCTCTTCACTTCCACACAGGAAGTGCACTAAAAGTTTTATACTTTCCCTCAGTCCCGTTCACAGCGGCCATCGGAGACTAACGGAACAATCGGTTCCCTCAGCCCGAGAGCCAAACGCAAAGTAGAGTTGAGTTTGTATTTCTGTCCTGAAAGCCTTTAATAAAGAATAAACACAGTTAACAGTAAAGCTAAATAAATCTATCAGCAAAATCAAAAAAGGAGATGAATATTAGAACACATGTTACAGAAAATGTCTACAGGGAAAAGCAGGAACAGGTCTGGGGTGACGTTCCTGTAACAGCGGGTTTCGAAAACCCCATCCATTTAAATGCATGTTAATACACACTGTGTGTGTGATTGTAAATCATATGGGTTGTGTCACTGAATTAAAGCAGGAGCATGAGGAGGTGTGTGTGTTTGCTCAGTGACTACACAGTGTTTGTGTTTATGCTCGTGGGTATCCGCCTGTGTGTGTTTAACTGATGCGTACGTATTGCAGGGCAGTACAGTGGCAGGTTCTCCACCTCACAACAAAACAAAGCTGGGCTTGAAGGAAGGACATGCAGGTGGTTGATGTAATGAAGGAGTAAACACAGAACACTGTGAAATAAAGAATAAAGATCTGCTGGTGGAATATGGAATATTCAGTAACACTCACACACTGTTCCATGAACAGAAGTTTAAAAGGGGTGACACGGTGGCTTAGTGGTTAGCATATCTGCCTCTCAGCGCTAGGGATTCCCGGTTCGGATCCCAATCTGGGTGGAGTTTCCACGTTCTCCCCGTATCCACGTTGGTTTCCTCCGAGTTCTCAGAGTTCACCGGTTTCCTCCCACAGTCCAAAAACATGGATCAAGGTCAATTGAATTCTCCAAATTGCCCCATATAGGGTGTGAGTGAGTGTGTGCCCAGCAATAGATTGGCACCCTGTCCTGGATGTATCTGCCCAGCGCCCGAAAACGTTCTCCCCTGGATGGGCATGGGGAACCCCAAACACCCTAGATAAGGCGGAAGATAATAGATGGATGGGCTTCTACAGCTTTTTTTTTTTTATTATTATTTTTTTTTATTTAATCCTCTTATTTCTGATTTATTAGTATTTATTACACTTTTAAAGAATGTAATTAAAATCTGCTGCTCCAGATGAAGTTATTTTACCTCAGATCTTCTTATTTGCTTCCTTCGGTCTCAACTTGCTTTTCTTAACGATGCTATATAATATTCCTGTAACGACCTCAGCAAACTTTCCCGCTCTTTCTGATCAAAGCTCTACGGTAGCGACTTCTCCTTCATGAATCACTCTTATTCTCTTCATCGCAATAATTGCATCATGTGATGGATGGCTTTTTTTCAACTTGAATCCCCTGGTTGGCCAAAAACAAATAAATACGGTGATGATGACTGATGGTTCGTTAACTCGCTGACGATGTGTTTATTTTTGATTGAGATTAGCCGGTGTGTCTGTGTCTGGCTTGTGTCAGAGGTATTTTTAGTTTGGCTGTAATTACTTGTTTCTCAATCAGCACTAATTAAGCAAAAGGTGGTGTAATCTCCTGCACGAAAGTCTAAACAACGACTTAAACAGGAACTCTGGCATATTATGTGGCACTTTGGTCATTTCAGGTTTGAGAAATAAAACACATTAGAAATTTTTTTTTTTTTTTTTTTTTTTTTTTTTTTTTTTTTTTACAGTATAAACTTACACTCAGAAGCGAAGACATGAAAGACTCAATTAATCTCTTCTAAATCGCTTTTAAAAGAAACTTTTTGATGACTTCTATTTTGTCGATGCCACATAGAAGAGGATAAGATTTCACACATACGTTAACTTCACTGGGAAGTTTATTTGAAACTGGAATTAATGATTTTTATTTCTCCGGCACTCAGAAACGTCTAAAAAGCTGCTCATCAGAATTTACTTAATAAATAATTAATGTTTTTACAAACAATAGTTTTAAATAGGGTGGCACGGTGGCTTAGTGGTTAGCACGATCACCTCTCAGCACTAGGGATTCCCGGTTTGAATCCCAATCTGGGTGGAGTTTCCATGTTCTCCCTGTGACCGCGTGGGTTTCCTTTGGGTTCTCCGGTTTCCTCCCACAGTCCAAAAATATGGGTCAAGGTCAATTGAATTCTCCAAATTGCCCCATATAGAGTGTGTTTGTGTGTGTGAGTGAGTGTGCGTAGTGATAGACTGGCGCCCTGTCCAGGATGTATCTGCCCAGAAACGTTCTCCCCTGGATGGGCATGGGGAACCCCCCTGCGATACTTGTAGAGGATAAAGCAGAAGATAATGGATGGATGGATAGTTTTAAATGTAGTTTACTTTATAAATGGAAGATAACCTAATATTTTACAACTATAAATCTCAGGAATAGTGAAGACTCCCATATATTCATATAGTGAAATTTAGAAAAAAGTAAAATAACAGGCATTTAAAAAAAAAAAAAAGGTAGCATTTATTTAAATAAATAATGTAAAGCAAACGAAGCTTAACCAGGTTTAGTGTTTGGTTAGCTCTCCATGCTTAGGACTTCCCTCCCTCCCTCCCTCTCTCTCCCTCTCTCTCCCTCTCTCTCCCTCTCTCTCTCTCTCTCTCTCTCTCTCTCTCTCTCTCTCTCTCTCTCTCTCTCTCTCTCTCTCTCTCTCTCTCTCCCTCTCTCTCCCTCTCTCTCCCTCTCTCCCTCTCTCCCTCTCTCTTTTCGTTTCTTTTTTCCTCAGTTCTGGGTATTGATTCCTCATTCTCAGCTCTGTGAAGGGGGTTAAACTCTCTCTCTGTCTTCAAGGCCAAGGGCCAAAAGTCAAAGGTTAAGAAATGCCAAGTGCCAAGGGCCAGAGACGGTCTGTTTAACGAGTTAAACTCTGGATTATAGAACCGAATCTCAACAAACATGAATGCAAGAACATAAACACACACACACACACACACACACACACAGGCACACTGTTATAAATTATAAAAATAATAACTTTTCTTTATGGTGCAGTGTTTTTCGTTCTCTGATGCACCTTTCACCCCACTTCATCATAAAAAATGGTCTCGTGCAAATTTAAAAACCCGCATTTCACCCAGAACAGAGAATAAAGTGTTAAAGTTTCTGTTTATATCAATTTTTTTATTTTCATCTGAAATTCAACAAAATAAAAATGCATCGAAATCCGTATTAAAGTTAATGCATTAAAAAGACTACATGTACAGTACCATTCCCCCTTTTAGTTTAACTTATTCTCCATGTTCTCAGTTCCACTTTCTGTGAAAATGGACTTTGTAGTTCTACAATTCCAGACTGTAGTCCATCTGTTTGTGTCCTACAGTACATACTGTGTATGCCCCCTTTACTCTGTTCTCTAATGGTCAGAACCCCAATAGTACTAATTCTTGAATCTGATTGGCTCAGCCATTTGCACAGCTCTGAGCGCATATTTTTATATTTCAGATTCCTAATGAGCACTAAACCGGTATCCTGTTACTCAGCGATCGATATTCACTTAAAACCGGACTAGATTACATTGCGAAAGACCGGTTTATTAATACTTGTGTTTCCAATAAATGCATAGACATACGAGGTTGTGTATTATTGTGAATAAATCATGGGAAAGAGGTGTAACTGTACTTCACTAACGCCACCGCTTTCCTGTGATTTCTTCACAATAATGATCATCCTCTCCCTTTACCTTATTGCTTTATTAAATGCTTAGAACTACAGTAAGGCATGCCTTGCCCTGCAATCCGTTGTGTTGGCCGAGACATTTCTAAATATGATGTAATGCTTCCTGCAGCTCAGCAGGCGCAGCATCTGCAAGAAATAGCTTGCCAAGTTCCAGAGGTTTTTATGGGACTTTATTTACCTGTTTGGTTCTTTTTTCTTCCCCACATTCTTACACACACCAAGTCCGAAAACTTTGAGATGTCCTGAATAAAATACAGACTGCAAGGTATGAAGCGCTTTTGTGTTGACTCTGTAGGAGAGTCCCAGTCACTCATTGTTTCTTCTCTTCATCCCCCTACTCTGCTGTCATTTAGGAGATGAGTGCAGGAGATGGATGGACTAAAGAACAGATGAGCTGACAGAGTGCCGGACAATAATGGTGATATACACACTCACTTCTCTGCACGGATCCTGCTTCTTTATTACAAAGTAATCACTGCACACAGAGTCTCTGATTACTCCATATTCCACTAGCTTTACAATTCAACAGCCTTCAGTATGACTGAGAATGACTGAACAATGCTGCAAGGTAGGGATGACCACTGTGGCATCTGATCAGTTATTTATATATATATATATATATATATATATATATATATATATATATATATATATATATATATATATATGGTTTTTGTGTATATATGGTTTATATATATATATATATATAATTTTTTTTTTTTTTTTTTTTTTTTTTTTTTTTTTTTTTTTTTTGTGGTTAGCCCGTTCACCTCTCAGCGCTGGGGATCCAGGTTAAGGTCCCGATCTGGGTGAAGTTTCCATGTTCTCCACATGTCCCCAAACATGGATTCAAGGTAAACTGACTGTTCTAAATTGCCCCTATATAGTGTGTGTGCGTGTGTGTGTGTGTGTGTGTGTGTGTGCAAGTAAGTGTGTGCCCAGCAATGGGTGTATCTGTCCAGTGCCCGAAATGGAAGGTTATGAATAAGACTGCAAATACAATTAAAAAAAATACTTGAGAGAACCATTTCTTGTTCTTAGACACTTCATCAACCATGTGACTTTTAATATGAATAAATGCCCCATAGGATTACAGTGAACAGCTATATAGTATTTTAGTATTATATCAATTTAAATTGTGACATGTTGAACCACAAAACTGGGAAAATATGGCTTAAGTTCAAATATAACACTTATCTTTAGAAGGCTGAGTTACCAGGACATCACATAACTGATTTTTTTTTTAATATTGCTATCATGTGCCAGAATATTACTATATATATTATTAATTATTCTGTTAGAAGTATGTGTTGTTTTTGAACTGCAGATTCCTAAATCTCACAAACCATCAAAAAAATCACCTCCAGCTTTGTTCGCACCAATTACTTATTTATCACGGCGCAGAAGAAAGGGGTTTCATTTGCTGGATTATTTATGAAATGCAGTTAAATGCAGGTCTGGACAACTTTGCTCACATTTTAAAGTAATCTATAGGTTTGTTTATCATCTAACTCTAACATATATAACATATTACACTGTTTTTCGATTTTTACATTTCTGAATTGCTGACAAATCATTACATTTGAAATGTAAACTGTATACATACATACAGGTTATCAGTTTGAAGGTTGGCAGTTTAAACCCCCCCTTAACACCCATTACTTTATGGATGCTGTATTATGGCTGACCCTTTGCCCCGATCCATCCTGGTGAGAATACTATAAGTTGCTTTAGTCTGCAGAAGCTACCACAGGGAAAAGTTTTATCTATGTTACAACTCATTATCTTCCACTTAATCCTTTACTAGGATCGTGAGGGATTCCCCATGCCCAACGTTTTTGGTGCTGGGTATATATATATATATATATATATATATATATATATATATATATATATATATATATATATATATATATATATATATATATATATATATATATATATATATATATATATATATATATATATATATATACTCATATATATATATATATATATATATATATATATATATATATGAGGAATTTAGATAGGGGCAATTTATAGCAGCCAATTCACCTTGAACCCATGTTTTTGGAATATAATGAGATGAGATGTATGATTATGGTCAATGTTATGAATGTAGGTCTATGTAAAATCCTTACAATGCATGTGTGTGTGTGTGTGTGTGTGTGTGTGTGTGTATGTGTGATATCCATAACACATCCTTATTCCTTTTTCTCTCATTATCTTGCTGTTGTCCATCTCTCTAGTGTATCTCATACAGGTATCAGTGTGTGTGTGTGTGTGTGTGTGTGTGTGTGTGTGTGTGTGTGTGTGTGTGTGTGTGTGTGTGTGTGTAAGCAGTCCTTCACTTCTAATCATGTAAGTGTCAACATGTCGTTGTGCAAAATGAAATATCAGAGTAATCTGTAGTATGTCAAAGAGAAATTGGATTGTGTGATGTGACAAAGCGACGTAACATCCATGCAGCTACACCCATGTATAGAAGTACATATTTACACACACACACACACACACACACACACACACACATTTCTGAGACAGACTACAGACATCACTGATACTATAAAATGAAAAAAAATGAGATGGAGTGACACTTACATGCTTATTTACAAACACACACTATTATATATACACACTATTTTTCAACAACCCTGTAAAAGCACTAACTGAGCCAATACAGAAAACCCTCTGTTCTAACACTTTGGACATCATGGAGAACACAGTGGGGTTGGAACGGTAAAGCTCAGTCTTGGTGTTATCAATGTCGACAGGGCGCAAACAACCAAGGACCATTTTTATTGTTGATTATAGTTTTTTCCCCTCCTGCTGGGTGGCGAGGGCCGATACCATCTCAGAAAATTTTCTAATTAATTTCCTCTCAGGATGACGGAGTAGGTTTGGGGTCAGAGGGGCAGAGTTCACTGTCGCTGAGGGCTTTTTAATCACGCCGGATTGGACAGATGTGTGTGTATCGCTTCAGCCTGCCTTTGAGGCTTGGGTGTTTAACGGCAGTTTAATGGCACCTGGATTTACGCGATTGCTTTATTTCCAATTAAAGATCGATTGCAATTAAATGGTGAATTTTATCGCCAGAAAATTAGCTGCACTTCTGCTGATTTGGAAGTTTAACGTCACAAAAACCTTTGTGAATCTATAAAAATGTTTGAAAACACACTATTATTGTGTTACGATGTTAAATCCGACTGCATGATGACATTAAAACACATTTATATAAATCTATAGTTTTACAAAAAAAAGCAGTTTAGGTTTTAAGGTGAATGTTGCCATAAAATGTCTTTTTTTACCTCATACAGGAGTTTAAACACTCTCAAGTCAATAGACCATATCATGTTCCCATGTCCATGCAGGGGAGAACGTTTCGGATACTGGGCAGATACACCCAACAGCCCTGCCAATCCATCGTTGGACTCACACGCACTCACACAGACACACTCTATATGGGGCAATGTGGAGAATTCAATTGACCTTGATCCATGTTTTTGGACCGTGGGAGGAAACCAGAGAACCGGGAGGAAACCCAAGCGGAGACGGGGAGAACATGGAAACTCCACCCAGATTGGATTCGAACCTGGATTCCCAGTGCTGAGAGGCAGACATGCTAACCAATACACCACCATGCCACCCCAGAAATCTAACTGGTGTAATATCAAAAGAACCAACAAAATATTAAAATAAAATAATAAAACATAAAAAAAAACATCCTGTAAGCGACTAGAACACACACCTAGACTTTACACAGACTCCTATTCATTTTTTTTAGAAATTTACCCAAACCCTAACCATAATCAATATTACTACCCATTCACCATAACTATAATAATACAATATTACTTTACTTACAAATAAAAGATCAACATTGTAAGGACCAGCCTGTAGTAGTCGCCAAGCGTAAAAACATTGTCCCCACAATGTTATATTTACATGCACAAACACACACTCTCAAATGCGCACACGCACACACACACACACACACACACACACACACACACACACACACCTGCTATCAACCTTTCATTTATATTCATTGATCTGAGAGCCAGACTCTAAATAAACTTGGCAACACCCATACACACAAAAACGCGGATCGATATCCCACCGACATTAATTCTGCATTATCCACCTTCAATACACCTCGCACACTGTTACACCAGGTCTCGTGGGTGCACAACCTCTGCCCTTTGCCCTCTAACCTCATACAGCTCTGTTTAAACATGGCACCCAAAAGCCCATTCATCATTTCTTTTCCTTTGTTATGAATCGCGTTCAGTAGATCTTATGTTAAATCCACAGTTCCATACTTTTCCATAAACACATTGTGTTTTATCCTCAGCTCATTTAAGTCTGTATTAATGCTTCAGCTGGGTTGTGTCCTAAAGAAAATGTTGAGCTCAAGTTTAAGTTCTAATTTACTGAAGGTTAAACACATTCCACCTGTTTCTGTATTAATGCTGAGTTTAAAGTATACACTCAGTGTGTTGATTGCGAATGTTTACAAAAGGTAAGTGTAACTGCTTTTGGTGATAGATCTATTTAAAAAGGTGATGATGAAGAGCTGATGGAGAGGAAGCTTAAAGTAAATCAACATAATGATAGAAGCTAGCTTACCATAAAGATGGACTTTGTAGTTTTATAATTACAGACTGTAGACCACCTGTGTTCTTTGTTTTTGATAGTCCCCTGTTGGTTCTTTGTTGTATATTGGTCACAGAACAGGTATCATTTGGGTGGTGGATTGTTTATTGTGAGTTCTGCAGTGACACTGATGTGGTGAGGGGGTTTTAATGCAGCAGTGCTGCTGTAGTTTCATTTAAACACCTCAGTGACACAGCTGGGATAGGAACAATGCAGCAACCAAATAATCCCTGCTCTGTGGTGGTACTATTGGGCTCCTGACCAGATAACAGAATGTGTTTGCAGATGGACTACAGTTTGGAATTGTAACAATTATTTAACACATAAGTGTAAAAAATGGAAAACTATAGTTTTAAGATAGAAATGATTAATATATAGTTATGTGAGAAAAATGACGATATAGATATATAATGTGTGAAAGGATGGTATGTGTGAATATATGTGTAAGGGTGAATTAGTTCAGTTGGTTCAAATGACTCACCTGAGAACAAAGCAGCATGACGAGTTCCACTACAGAGCTGCTGGACTTCATGCACACCAAACCTAAAAGAAAGATTAAGAAACATATTACATAGTTCAAGACCTGCACAGAGTTTCTACAGGATTCCACCGAGCATTAGAGGTAAAGGTTTGCCAATCTATCGCTGGGCACACACTCACTCACACAGACACACACAAACACACTCTATATGGGGCAATTTGGAGAATTCAATTGACCTAACCCAAAAAAGAAATAAAAAGAAAAAAGAAATAAAAGACTTCTGTAACTTTAGTGTGAATGAATTGCAAAGGCACTAATTGCCCTTATAATTGTGGATCGTGTGGTTTGGTAAAACTATAGGAGAAGAGGTTTATACGCTTGAATTTTAATTTTAATTTTAATTTTTTATATTTAATATTTATGAAATATTGATATCTTATAACCTTTTGTACCCATTTTAAATGAAATTGACAAAAACATTCTTCTGTAATGTATATGCACGTGTGTGTGTGTGTGTGTGTGTGTGTGTGTGTATGAGAGAGAAAGAGACGTAATATCGGGCCATATTGCGATACTGACCTCAATAAAGCAACATGAGGTGAGTGTGTAAACTAATCCACACCAGCCTTGTATTACACGTGGTGAACATATGTTCTATTGATCCATCAAAGTACATACTTGTGCCCTCTATCAGCAGCTCCTGTCCATGGCTGCCTAGTAACGTTCTGGACAAAAACGGTGCGAAATCCACAAAAATCTCCCGAAGAAGAGGAGCAGCTTTCTCCAGAGCATGTTCCAGACGTTCTGAGATACTGAAGGACACAAAGACAAACATACAGTAAGATATAATTAAATTTTACAATGTCCCTATGTCAATAAGAGCAGATGAACGTAGTATAGTGTGTGGTTGCTCAGTGGTTAGGGCGTTGGGGTATCTGTCTAAAGGTTGTGGTCCAAATCTCAGGTTTAATAAAAGATACCAATGTGGGTCCTTGAGCTTTAACCTTTAATGCGCCAGGGTGCTGCATTATCCCTGTGTTCTGACCCCAACCATCAAGTTGGGAAACTTGTATGTCACTTTGGAAAAAAAGCGTCAGATGAATGACCTCAAGTGTCTTGAGTTTGTGGGAATTTAGAATATACAAAAAAAAAAGATCTCATACAGATTGTAAGACAAATGTAGACAACGTAGACAAAACTATTGCGCCGTCTCTAAATTATACAATGTAAGGGTCATTTAGCCACTTAGTGGTAGCTGCTGTGTCTTTATTTTCTCAGATGAGGATCCTAAATAATGTGGCGAGTCAACACCATTTAAAAGTGTGTCAGCAAAAAATGTTAAAAATCATTCACCATGAGCCAAAATAAAAGTAATCTGGTGGTTTTGGAGATAAATGTTCTTCTGTGGACAGCGTCTTGTTTGTCTTTGATCTTCGCACTACTCACTCTCACTCTCGTCCTGTCTGTGTGTCCACCACACGCTGTCTGGCTCTTCCCTCACCACCTGACTCGTTAGTTCCTTCTTACACACGTCCCTTTATTCTGAGAATCTCGGTCCCTTTCCTCCTGTTTTTTTTCTCTGTCTTGCTATACAGTCATGACCCTGATTAAAGTAGCATCACGGCATCCGGGACGCTCACTCTCTCACCTCAAGGTGGTGGTTGGAGAGAGGGGAACAGATGGCAGGTTCAAACTCACTGCAGCTCCTCCTGTAAAGAACAAAATACTATTTATTATACAGCGCATGTATATCCTGTCACCCAACCACACACACCTGAACACATGCACTATATATATATATATATATATATATATATATATATATATATATATATATATATATATATATATATATGCAGGCACGAACATGCTTGATTACCAGTTTTAATCATACAGAGATTGAATTAGTTCAGTTTTTAATAGAGAAAGATACGTTACAGACACAGGTACGACTCTGTACAAGCCTTTGGGTGACTGTCAAAAACAGTTGCTACGATTGGGTTAACTGGATCAGAAGGAGCTACAGCAGAAAATGCTAAATTAAAATCACAGACACATTCGCTTTTGTTGGTAGGTTTTGTTAAGCCCTCAGTCTGTGAAGCACTTTCTCAGTCTCTCACTTTGTTGTATTCCTCTCTTTATTATTATGCTCGTAAAGGCTCTTATTTTCCCATCAGTCTACTCGGAATGATCGGACCATAAATTAACACCAGTGTGTGTTATGTGCACATATAAATCCTGACGTCTCTGTATTTGAGCTGAGTCCAGTAAATGCTGTTAACTTGTGTTTGGTCAGAGTGAAAGTCATCTGGGATGCCAAACACACACACACACACACACACACACACACACACACACACACACTGGTGTGGAATGTAGTTTAAGATCCAACATGTGTGCCTGCTGAGAGATGAAGTAGCCACTTCAAACAGCTCTGAGTCATTTAACTTATCACTATTCAGCTGGGACGCGCACGCGTGTACACACACACACACACACACACACACACACACACACACACACACACACACACACACACACACACACACAGTGCGGCAGACGGTACATTTGCTGCAAAAAAAAAAGGGAGGTGAGTGGTGATTATCATCTCAGTGGCATGAGGTACAAAAGCCTATAGCTTGCGCACATCAATTTTATATATATATATATATATATATATATATATATATATATATATATATATATATATATATATATATATATATATATATATATATATAGCACGTACACACTCACACTATACACATGTACTATAGCAGCCTTCTTGCTGCTGATCAGTATTTCATCCAGAAGAGCAGTTGTATAGTCTCAGAACAGACACTAACAATGTAGAAGAGGCTCTTGTGGATTCTGGTTCTTGATTGTGTTTGATGGTGTTGAGGTCAGGGTTCTGTAAGCCAGTCCAGCTTTTTATTAATTATACTGCCCTATAATTTATAATCAGACAGCACGGAGGTTTCATTGAGCCCTTTCTGCACGTCGGAGGTTAGATTTAGGAGGTTAGAAGTAGGAGACTGATACAAACCTGCATCCACGGTAGGACTTTGGGCGGAGTCACCTAAGGCAACCATGGCAATACTGTCGATTGGCACACCACTTGCGGCAGCAGTGGATTGTGGGACAGCAGACGTGGAGGCTGTAAAGACTGGTGAGTGTTGAGGGCCTCCGATCCTGGGAGCTACAACGACACTCCTAATAAATACAAACAAGAAAACAAAAGAAACCCCAAAATTTAGATTTTTTTTACATTTAAATTGTTTGTATGTTTTTTTTACCACTTTTGTTTGGAAGTTGTATTATTGGTCCTTCATGCATAATTTTTAGAGACTTATTAATTTCCTAAAAGGGTTACAAACAAAATATCATAAAAAAAAGGTTTGATTTATAAATGTCTTTATTTTAAAATCCATTTAAAATCCATCTAATCCATTTTTTGACGTAAATATTAATTGCTGTTTATATTAATCTGTATTTACATTTATGATCATGATTTAAAATGATGTATTGTACATCACACACTGATACGAATGTGAAGCGCTCAGTGCTGTGTGTTATTGTCAATAATACCACAACTGGACAAACGGCTCAGCCAATCAGATTTAAAGACTGGAACTACCCCCTTAATAAAACATTCGGCCAGGGGTGTCTAAATTATTTTATGTATTCTTAACAGCTTTCCGTTCCTCAAGCATCCCAGCATTCCTGGACTCTGAGTACATATATCTAAACATCTAAGGTCTTGTGAGAGCACTGGCCCTTCCAAGAAGGGTCCATGTCCTCTTTATCGGTGCTGACAGCATGTATGTGTGTGTGTGTGTGGTGTGTGTGTGTGTGTGTGTGTGTGTGTGTGTGTGTGTGTGAGAATGTGAGTGTGTAGGGCTCTGTTTAATCACCATCACAGTCTGAGAAGGACTGCAGGATTTTCCCCTCAGACAGAGGGGCTATCATGAAGGAGTCTGCAAAGATTTAAGATAAGATGGAAGAGTTGAAGTCTCCTCACACACCAGGAGAGATGGTTTTCATTTTGATACTGAAGTAAAGAACGCAGAACCAAAGGAACCTTCTAAAGAAGGCAGCGCTTCTATCGATTAGATTTAAAGTGCGACCTGGGTGAAAATCAATAATATTAACTCAGTATTAACTGAGGCTTAATACAGCAAGCATGGATTAAATGTACATTTTTATTTTGACAGTGGGGCGGCACGGTGGTTTAGTGATTAGCATGTTCTCTCAGCGCTGGGGATGCAGGTTCGAATGCCGATCTGGATGATGTTTCCATGTTCTCGCCGTGTCCGTGAGGGTTTTCTCTGAATTCTCCGGTCTCCTCTCACAGTCCAAAAACGTAGATTTAAGGTGAATTTAAATTGCCCTTCTATTGTGTATGTGTGTGTGTCAGTAAGTATGGGCCCAGCAATGGATTGACGCTCTGTCCTGAATGTTTATGCCCAGCGCCTAAAATCTTTGGAACCCCCATGTTCTCCCTGTGTCCACATGGGTTTTCTGGTTCCCTCCCACAATCCAAAAACATAACTTTAAGGTGAGTTAGCTGTTCTAAATTGCCCCTATATACAGCAGTGTTAATGTGTTAAAGCATCTGGTGCTCCAGAAACAGAACTGAAGATAATGTCAAAAGGATAAGAGTAAAAAATACGACTTCTAAAACTAAACTGAGCACAAGCCCTGCAGTGATTTGTGGGTTGAGGTGAACAGTGTCCATCTGTTCCAGGTTTTAAATTATTCAGTGCACCATTAGCTACACTTAGCTTCAACTCAACACTGCTGTCAATTAATCAAAGAAGCCTGCTAAATAATTCAGCGGTTTAAACCAACACTAACACACACAATACAAGACATACAGCATGTTTCTTGTAACCTGCCTTAGTCTGATCAAGGGCAGTGCCTGTGTGTGTGTGTGTGTGTGTGTGTGTGTGTGTGTGTGTGTGTGTGTGTGTGTGAGAAAGAGAGCAGGATAAGCTGCATAAGCTGCATTAGTTAAGCATGAACTTACATGAAGGTAGTGATGTAAGGGTCCACAGTAACTTTCGTGACCAGGCTTTTAAAACATTCTGATTCTGAACCAATTGATCAATAATCACTTTAACTGACAGCACCGTTCAGTCGAATGTGCAGCCACCTGAAACTCATCTTCATCACAGTGTGCTCTTTACGTGATAATGTCATGTTGACACACATTCACACATTCACACAGAAACACACTTACAGAGACTCAGACGAACACACACATATGCACACACAAACTTAGACTCAAACTAACATACACATAGACTCACACAACAAAACACAAGCACACACAGACTAAGACTTAGACCAAAAATTTAACACACACACACACACACACACACACACATTCATTCATTCATTCATTCATTATCTCCCGCTTTATCCTCTATTAGGGTCGCGGTGGGGTTCCCCATGCCCATCCAGGGGAGAACGTCTCGGGCACTGGGCAGATAGACCCAGGACAGGGCACCAATCCATCGCTGGGCACACACTCAATCACACAGACACACTCTATATGGGGCAATTTTGAGAATTCAATTGACTTGATCCATGTTTTTGGACTGTGGGAGGAAACCGGAGAACCCGGAGGAAACCCACGCAGACACAGGGAGAACATGGAATCTCCACCCAGATGGGGATTCGAACCGGGAATCCCTAGCGCTGAGAGGCGAACGTGCTGACCACTAAGCCACCATGCCGCCCTTACACACACACAAATAAAATTAATATTTCCTTTTTAATATAACAAATATTTCCTAAACATTGCACTCCTCTTCATCCAAGCACCCTGCTGTGAAGCAGTGAAGCAGTGAAACAGTGATGCAGTGGGATGCAGTGGGATGCAGTGGGATGCAGTGGGATGCAGTGGGATGCAGTGTGATGCAGTGTGATGCAGTGAAACAGTGATGCAGTGATGAAATGATTACGTGACACAGTGAAACAGTGAAGCAGCGATGCAGTGTTCAGTGCTTCAGACTGAATTAGTAGATGGAAGTCAAAACTGTTATAATGGACACTGTAAACACGCACTCATAAATCAGCGTATTGTTTGGCTGACACCGTCACTATGACCTCACCGCCTCGGGTCTGGTGAGTCCCTATAAAACCAACGCATTTCTCCCCTATCATAGATTCCCAATCTTTTTTTTTGCGCTATATATTTCATCCCCACAGTAAATTACAGTTTTTTTTTTCTGGCCGTGTTACAGTGACATTGTTTACTGGCTCTGGTTTCCATCAGCAAATATTTGCAGACACTGCGTCAAAACAGGAGTGGAGGTCACGAACACACAGATACATGCGAGCCTGTGCACGCACATGCACACACACAGACACACACACACAGACACACACACACACACACACAGCACATAGTACATAGCACATAAATCTCAAGTCTGCTTCACCTCTGACCTCAGGAGTGGATTATCGGGAAGATCTTGCTTTTTCCACACACAGACATCATAAATCCAACTATAAACCCACTGTGATTCCCACACACACACACACACACACACACACACACACACACATATATACACATACATACACACACACACACACACACACACACACACACACACACACACACACACACACACACACACACACACACACACACACACACACACACAGAGCACATCTTCGGATCCAGTAGCTATTTACAGCAGCAGAAAAAAAGATAATAAGCTTGCTGGGTATCTTTAAACCCACCAGTGCTTCACTACACAAAGTGAATCTGATATCAAACAATATGAACAAAAGTAACGGGACACTCACACATCGCACCTACAAGAGTTCTGAGTTGTAAGTTTGTTCTCCCCTTTGCAGCTATAGCAGTTCTCGCCTGTCTGTTAAGGCATTTTTGTGCTGGTTTGCGTCCCGGGACATTTGTCCACATGTGGATTTGAGTGCAATTAAGCAAACACAAACTCAGCATCTTCGTCAGTGTAATGAAGCTTTTGGCTTCACACTGAGAACGCAGCATAATGTAAGGAATACATGGAGCTTAAAGGGGGTGTTCCTCAGAGACCCAGCTTTCAGGAGCCACAATCATTCATGAACAGATATGAGACGCTTCTGACAAGCCACTGAATAGATAAACCTCACACATGTCATGCCAGCCGAATTCCTCACAGTGTCACATTCCATCAGCCCGTAATAAAATCCAGTAGAGTGAAGCATTAGGGAATAAATAGTCTGCTTTCAAAGAATTATATTGGCTATAAATTTTGTCAAGTTTACAAGATAATCACAATACTTCCTCTGTTGTTGATAGGTTTCTGTACGCTGCATGTCAGAAAAATGCACGCTGCCTTTTCTCGCTTGAAAAGCTGATAATATCATGCAAATAAAAATGTGGGCTTAAATGATCAGATCGGTTTTAGGTGTTCGTGTGGGTTTTCTCCCACAGTCCAAAAACATGAATCGAGGTCAACTGAATTCTCCAAATTGCCCCATATAGAGTATGTTTGTGTGTAAGTGAGTGAGTGTGTGCCCAGCGATAGATTGGCGCCTTGTCCTGGGTGTATCTGCCCAGAAACGTTCTCCCATGAATGGGCATGGGGAACCTCCCCGCGACCCCAGTAGAGAATAAAGTGGAAGCTAATGGATGGAGGTGGGTTTTAGATCAAATTATTCACCTCTTCACAATCAAATATCCTTTTAATGCAAATCTTGGGGGGGGGGGGTGCATGCTTATAAATAAAGTGAGTTCTGACTTTGGTGGATTGCTATTTCAACAGAGCATAACATTCACATTAGGGCCGAAAAGGGCTTATTAGTAATTAAAGCAACAAAATGAGGGCTATAATTATTAATAATTTAATCTGTTGATTATTTTTCATTAATCCATTATGTTGTTTACGTTTAAAAACAGTGAAAGAAGCTTAGTAAACTGTCATAAATAAAATGAAGAAAGTAGAAAAAGAAATGCCAGGACCTGGAATCATTTTAACTCCAAATATCAACTAATCAATCAGAATTCCATCGTATAGGTGTGAACTGATCAATTAACCAACAGTGAACCAAAGGACTGACCTGTCGAATGAACTGAATTGGGCGGGCCGCTCCGACTTCCCTAAGAACGTAGGCGGTAACAGACTTGCATCGACCATGACATCATCAGATGAGGTAGAGCTGACCAGCCGCCGAAGGATGTCCTTCACATTTTTCCCTTTCTTGTCTTTATCCATCACCTCGTGACCTTTGACCTCAGAGGACAACGTGGACAGAGCCTCTGAAATGGCATCTGGTGCTGATGGGGAGTCAGTGTGACTCGGGGTAACTGACACCTGCTCCTCCCTGTGAGCAGAGTCCTGATGGAGGGAGGAGGTGGAGTTCTCCTGGTCGGAGCTGATGCTCTCTGTACATAGAAAGTGTGATAGCAATGTTAAATACACTGAGTGAGTGCGTGTGTGTGTGTGTATGTATGTATATGTCTTTGTGTTGTGTTACCTGTGCGGTGTGGAGTGTGTGTGTTGACCCTCTTGTCGTTGTGAGGCTCCAGGATGTCTCGGTATTTGGACACCATGAGCACGGAGATGAAGTAAACAACAGCCAGAGCCAGAAATTGAGCCTGCTTACTGTCTTCCTACACACACACACACACACACACACACACACACACACACAGCTTTCCATCATAATACATATACTGTTGGAGACATTTGCTATTTTGTTGTTTTATTTTGTGACTTATTATTTTATGATATTACAATAAAATAATAATACAGGTATCTTTAGCCTCTACTAGGGTTCCCCATGCCCAGCCAGGGGAGAACGTTTTGGGCGCTGGGCAGATATACCCAGGACAGGGTGCCAATCTATCATTGGGCACACATTCACTCTCTCTCTCTCACACACACACACAAGCACAAACACTCTATATGGGGCAATATGGAGGATTCAATTGACCTTGATCCATGTTTTTGGACTGTGTGAGGAAACTGGAGAACCCCACGCAGACACTGCTAAGCACTAAGCCACCGCACTGATGCACAGTGTTTTTATTTTTTTTATGTCAATTGTTTATATGGAGTCGCGGGTCATATCTAAATGGGTTCCTTAAAAAGCATGTGTTATTGTCTATAGTTTAAAAAAAACAGGTTTATTAAGCAGAAGGTTGGACTCTCACACTAATCAAAACCGGCGGTACAACTTACGATATCTCTGAATACAATGGCCCGAAGTCGGCTGATGTCCATGTCCTGCAGAAGACGTTCCATATCTCGAATGGGAGAGACCCCGCCTGTTATCATGTCGACGGGACTCTGTTCAACGCACACACAAATGCACAACAAAGAAATAAATCGGCTAAAAAACGAGGCCTCAACTTCACCATCTAAATATTGAAATCTGAACTGTGTATTATTATTGTGAAAACTTTATCACTATTGTGACCCATAGAACCGAAATAATGAATAAAAATTAATAAATCTTCAAATTAGGTATACAGCATGCAGGAGCAGTGCATTCTAATCAGTGGTGCAGGTCAAAAATAATGATGCACATCGTGTTTGCGCATTATCTTTGCCATGTTTGGGTTACAGTAACAAACAATCAGATTCCAGAGAGCTTACTTTATAACTACGTTATTTTTTTTTCACTGGTTTTAACATTTCCATCGATGCATCAGCATGTCCAAGAAACATGTTACATTAAGTCATTACTCTGAAGGATCTCCCCACGTCCAGACTGAAACTAAAGGTAAAAATCGAGTATTTGAGGAAAAATGGCGGCACCAAGCACCATGCAACATTGTCAGAAACGAGAACAAGTCTAACAAGCTAAATATTTTTAAAATCTTTTACAAAAACCTCCCCTATATCGTGTTAAATTACTTTATCCTAAATTAATTCTGCTTGTGAAGTGTAAATTAATTCTGCTTGTGAAGAAATTGGGCAATTTTTCCATAGAAAACAAAATTAATTAATTACCACTCTTTATTTAATTAATTGGTACATTTTTTTAATTGATTCATGTGTTGTCATCGACAATGAACAATTGTGCAAAGTTTCAGCTTAATCGGATAACCAGAAGCGGGTGAAAAAGCATTTGCAAACTTTTTACCAGACACACAGACAAATCTGATATAGAGGTGCTAATAAATAATATTACGTAAACCCCTGATTATGATACATGTGTAAAGACCAGCTAAAAGTGTGTTAAGTCCAAAGTCTGAATTATAGATGAGCTTAGAGATTTGGGCAACACACACATGCTCACATCCTCCTCTCCCTCTCAAAAAAGTAATTTAATGGAACCCTAAATATCAAAAGAAAATGTCGTCACATAACGATTGTGCTAAAATAACACAGATACGAGTCGGGAATAAAGATTATTTTTATCTATGTATAGATGCTGGCACATCAATAGATCAATTACATGAAGACGTAAATATCTGGATACTATCCTCTGCTCAGTATTTATCATAAATGTGTAATATATAATATATAGTGTATATATAAATAAAATTGGAAGAACCTTCAGAAATGTTATTTAAATAAATTTAGTTTTTTGCTTTGTGGAAGTTGTTAGGTGGTTCATAGTTAATAGTCTTAATCGTTTTATACCTGGCTAACTGACCACCCCATGACATCAAGTGTGATGCTTTTGGTTACGTCATAATTAACCAGGCTTCTCACAAAGATTCCAAATCCTGTGATGTATAATATAAAGAATGTACTGTGATAAAACCAAAATAAGTAAATATCTACTATTTAATTAAATATATAATGAGTAGATTACAAAAAATGAGTAGAGTACAAAAAATAATTAGGTGGAAACTGTGGCTTTTAAGGGTTTTGGGCCAAATTACAACAAACCAAACACAGAAAATAACCTAGAATTCATACTACTTAAAGTGAAGTACTGTGGTGGCAACATAGTGCCGGGGTGTTTGTTCTTGACACAGACTGAGGGTTTAATCAGGATGCAGGGAGAACAAGTTTACATTTCGGAGGAAACAAGTCCAGCCCTCTGCTGGAAAGCAGACAATACATTCTACTTTTAACAAATACAGTGTGTGTGTGTGTGTGTGTGTGTGTGTGTGTGTGTGTAACATACCTGAGCTGGGGTAAGCCTGGCATTACCCAGAAGGCTGTGCTGAGGGGTCTCATTTCCCTTGTGTAACACGTGTTGACACTCCAAACAGTTGCGCACAGCCATGGCACACACTGTAAGAGAAACCAGTTGTAATCAGTTGTAATGACTGCAGGGCTGAGGATGCCTGTGTATCATTTCTAAATCCTCATCCCATAATATCCCACCACTCTGATAAATGAATGGGCTTCGTGCATTTGATCAAAGTAAATGATACATTAACATCTTGAAGTATAATGAAATACTCAGACATAAAGTCTCCGTACAACCAATTAACAGATCATCACAGATTTAATTACTGATTCCTAACTGTGACAAAATAAATGGACATTATTTTTAATTTTATTTTATAAAAATATATATAATATATGTATACTTTTTTGCCATCTCTAAATTAGAAAGCACAAAATAAAAAAATGGACTTAAAAGTAAAGTACTGAGTAGGATACACACACACACACACACACACACACACACACACACACACACACACACACACACACACACACACACACACACACACAGTAGGAGGTCTGAATAATAGCTGGTCTTGCTACCACACTCATGCCTGAGACATTCTGAAGGCAAAGTGCACACTTTCTGCTTTTCCTGTGATGTATCGCATGCCATGTTTAAGTGCAGCCGAATGTGGTGTGGTTGTGTGTGTGTGTGTGTGTGTGTGTGTGTGTGTGTGTGTGTGTGTGTGTGTGAGTGCAAGAGCACACTAACAAGTTTTTAATCTGATGTATTGCATGCCTTTTAGACCATGCTGTGAGTGAATATATGAGGCAATAAGTGTGTGTGTGTGTGTGTGTGTGTGTGTGTGTGTGTGTGTGTGTGTGTGTGTGTGTGTGTGTATATAGAGTTTCCATTACAGAAGCAGCTGAAATCTCGTTGCTGTTCTAAAATCCGATTACACACAAAGAGGCTTTATCAAATATTCATCTCACACACCGACACAGATGAACACACAATACACCAAATATACTTGTGTGCACACACACACACACACACACACACACTTACACCAACATGCATGTACACAAACACACAGGTTTTCTAGTAAGTCACACTTCTTCTATCTCTTAAATATTTTTGCTGCAGCCTAGAAATAGCAAAAGCAACCCTCTCTAACTCTCTCTCTCTCTCTCTCTCACACACACACACACACACACACACACACACACACACACACACACACACACACACACACACACACACACACACACACACACACAATAAATACATATATAGTAAAGCAACTCATATATACACACACAAGCACACACACACACACACACACAAGCACACACACACACACACTGGACTTAATGGCCGCCTGAGGCCAAGAACTGGCCATTTTAGACAGAGCAAACTAATAAAGGAGGCCATTACTTTACAATACATTGTACTGTGTTTTGTAATAATACCATCAAAAAACTCATATCAGAAGGGAACAGGGGAATAGAGAGCATTAGAACCAAAGACTAGAACATATGAGGAAGAAAGAATCCTTATTCTGTCCTTTACCGCTCTGTCTAATAACATCAACAGTTTGTAACATCATACTCCTCATTTTACTCTCGCAAAGAATGTTCTCCCCGTGTCCACGTGGGTTTCCTCCGGGTTCTCCAGTTTCCTCCCACTGTCCAAAAACATGGATCAAGGTCAATTGAATTCTCCATATTGCCCCATATAGAGTGTGTTTGTGTGAGTGAGTGTGTGTCCAGTGATGGGTTGGCGTCCTGTCCTGGGTGCATCTGCCCAGCGCCCGAAACGTTCTCCCCTGGATGGGCATGTGGACCCTAAATCGACCCTAATAGAGGATAAAGCGGAAGATAATGGATGGATGGATATTTATAAGATGAGAAACAAGAACAGACTGAGAAACCATGATTGCTATCTCATGTTACTTCAAGACAATTATCATGCTTTATTAAAAAACATGTTGGGTTTTTAGGTAACAAGGTTCAAGTCAAATGATGGCTACTTCTTTTCTGCACTTCATTTAAACAAAACTGAAATAGAAAAGCAGGGGAAAAAAGGAGTTAAATAGAGACGAAGATGGAGAAGCTTTGATGAGACAGATATGTACCCAGACGTAAGCACTGTCTCAGCACTCCACCAGATGTCATGTTCTTCTCTGCCTCGATCTCATTAAAATTGAGACTGCTGGACAAAATTAGGACGTCCATGAGGGAGATGAGACGCTGCAGGAACGACAGCGATGCATCCACCTCCAGTCCCTGTGATGCGTCGATGACTTCCAGTTCATGCTGCAATAAAAAAACAAAGAAATATTGTTAATAATGCCACCTTCAACAGCAGCGCTCTAATATAAAGTTCAGCTTTAAACTTTAAAAGCTCCAATTCCAAACCTCAACCAGCACAGACCCATAATAATCATCCCAAGGGAACTGCATCCTGTTATCCTCATCCTCCTCCTAACAGAATTAAAACCCTAATAGAGTGTAATACCATGATCAAAGTAATAACAACCCCTTTGATGTTATTAAATCCCTGAAACTAATTCAATCACATATAACTCTGGACCTTCATCACAATCTTGCATCATCATCATCGTCGTCATCGTCGTCATAATGATAATGAAACTGTGAAGCATCATTCTCCTTCAGCTGCATTTGCATGAACCATTTTCCTCATCAGGAACATCATTTTTAATCTCAGCCATCACCTTTATGATGTTCAGCCTCGTCGTCATGCCATCATCACACCCACCTCACACTTCCTCCACATAATCATACCCATCATCCTCGCAGCCATCATCATTATTGCCCAGAGTTTTGCCTGTTTAATGATTGTGGATCGCATTATAATCAGGAGCAGCATCATTATGCTCAGCATTACTTTTAATGACAGAAAGGTGGATCAGTGTTGAGGTCATCAAAACTATATTGGGGTTGTGCACCCCACTCAACTAGTTACTTTAACTAGCTAGACAAATATAAAAAAATGTCTTTATTAAAAAGGAATAAAGTTAAAGACAATATATTTAACACTGCAAGTAAAACAACCTTTTTATTTCTATATTTTATAATTCCAAAATATTAAAGCAGGAGAAAACTGAGTCTGAGTGTGAGTTCTGTGATGTTCCTGACCAATAAAGAACAAAAGAACAGAGAACCAACAGGGGACTAAAAAACAGAAAACAGATGAACTACAGTCTGTAACTGTAAAACTACAAAGTCCATCTATATGATAAGTGGAGGAAATAAAGAATGGAGCAAGAAGGGGGCGTGTCCAAACTTTAGACTCGTACTGTATTTAGTGACATTTAGTATTTATTCATTGTATTTAGTGACAAAGTGGAGAAAGTGGGCAAGAATCTCAATGTTACAAACAAATACAAAGTAATTAAAGCTTAATTAAAGTCTGGATTTAAACCTGTTCAAAAACAAAGAGAGGGATATTTTTCATACTATAATAACATCGACAGCACACACGTTCCACACACGTTCCACACACGTTCCACACACGTTCCAGCCTTAATCTCGATCAGGAGTCTGTTTGGCTCAGATCTTCAGAATTTCCACAGCTGGAGTCAATGCTCGGTGGACGTGTGTGAGAGTGGTTGAGACAAACGTTCCAAAATAGTCAAAAACGCTATTTCGATAGAAATCTTGTAACCTAATTACATTAACGAGTCAACTCCGGTCTGAATGGGGTCCATCAATGTCCTAATAAAGCCTCAATACAACACTGTGAACTTTACAGGTCCTAATAAACAGCATATCAGAGAAACCTCCTCCCTCACAGACACCGCATCTAAACCTCTACCGTCATCAGATTTCCTTTATAAATGAGTTTTAATCAATGAATCACTTAGTAACTTATTAGCTCTTCATTCATGGCTCTGACGGAGCACTGCATCTACGATGATTACTGGATGGAACCTGGATTTCTTTGGACTGTGATGTTGCAGTCCTACAGGATGGTCTCACTGGACTTTTAATAGTTTATATTTTTTTTAATTGTTAAATACAAGTCACATGATCATAACACAACCTGTACATGGCTGTCCTACACTGTTGTTGTTGGCTGGCCGCTTAGGGAGGATGAGTCCCCCACTGAGCAGTGGTCCTCCCAAGATTTCTTCCTTAATATAACAGAGTTTTTTCTTGTCACTGTTACTTCGTCTTGCTCTTTGGGGGTTCAAAGGCTTATAATGACACTGTAAAGCTGCTTTGTGACAATGTACTATTGTAAAAAGTGTTTATAAATAAACAACATGAACATTAACTTGGTTATACACTGATTTATAATAAATCTGTGTCACATAACGAAAGAAAAACATACTACGATGCAATAAAAACATTTTAAGGGTCCCTCTATTGAGTCTTGGTCCCCCCCTCAGAGGCAGCTGTAGGGTTTGTGGTTAAGCAACTAGCCTTGCGACCTGAAGGTGGACTTTTGTGAAAAACCAGAGAAACTTGAAGAAACCCCACCTCGATTGGGATTCGAACCCAGAACCCAGTGGATGTGCTCAACACTAGTCATGAGAAACACTAACCGTGGCTGATGTAGCGGCGGAGAGCAGAGGCAGGATTCCTCCCGAGGCCATGATCAGATTATCCACCACCTGAGAGATCAGATGCACCGTGTTGTGCACAAACACGACGTTCTCGCTGCTGTTCACGAAGTCCATGATGGTTTTAGTGGAGTGGCTACCAACACACAAACATACGCATGACAAAACAGAACCAAATAAAGGACAAAGCTTTAAGGGAGGCGTAGCCAGCTGAATCACCTTCTCCACATCTGCACGTCTGTCTCCACAGAGAACAGCAGGTCGGTCAGGAGGCGCTGGTGCATTTGAGACCACTTGAATTCGGGGATGCGAAATGTGGTAGCACGAGGAGCCGACGAGGCCTCTCGGTTCGGGGCCGACGATCCTGCCCCCGGCTGGGTCTGCCCTCCATTCTGCAAAGAACGTTGTTTACTGACCTTGCTGCTTTGAGGACAGCTTCAGCTGGTGGTGGCTACAATCCAAATGTGGCTTTGCGATATTACACTGACCAACTGCCAGAGATTTGAGAATGAACCCTTTAAACCCTACCCCACCCCTCACCTCTCGACCCTTTCATATCTATTTTTTTTTCTTTTTTTATTTATTATTATATATTATAATATTTTTTTAACCATTTTATTTATTTTTTTCCTCATTTTTGTTCATATATTTTTATTTATTAATTTTTTTAATTGAAGTTTTGTCATGTTTTGTGGGTGTGCATATAAACGTGGGTATTTTGGGTTTTGTTTGTCTTTTTTTGGGTTTTGTTTGTCTGAGAAACAACTATTTCGTATTAAAAGGTTTCTTCTGTTTATATGCTGTTTGACATCTCAATAAAAATTATTTTATTAATTTTTTTTTTTTTAAAAGCTGGTGCTGGCTCAGTGGTGAAGCTATTGATAGTTCCAGCGCTGGCACGGCTCGACTGCCACTGTGGGGTCTGTGAGCAGCTCGGATTGTATGATGTAATGACCTCTATAATTCATGCTGGATAAGGACGTCTGCTAACTGCTGCAGACAGACTCCACGGAAAGATCCCCGGCTTATGGCTTCCATCCAGCACGGCCATCGCTGCCGCGGTTAGCATTTGGGTTATCATAAGGTCATTAATCTCGGCATAGTGTAAGCACACGCATATGCTGTATATACTGGATTATGTTAAAATCGGGAAAAATACCTGCATAGCATTAGTTTTGTATCAACTTCCCGAGAGGAATGGACTGTTCTGTACTGTGGATCCGGTAAGCAATACTTAGTAATGGTTTTGCGTTGCTTACATTGGCCAGTTTGGACATTACAAAACAGAGGTGTATTACAAAAGGATGTTTATACAGTTCAGTGCAATGGGTTTAGGTAGTGAGGAATAATGTCATAGTGCTTTTAAAATAACAACAAATCGAGTTTCTTTAACATTAAACAATGTAATAAATGGATTTTGATCAAGTTGGAATTTAAGACCTAGACAGACTTCAAAGTCATTTAAATTTACACTGTACAGTGTGCATTCCCCTAATGGACTCACATATAGTTTTCCACTTGTTAGTTTTTCCATTTGTTTAATATCTGTACATAGCTGTCCTACACTGTTGTTGCTGCCTGGCCGCTCAAGGAGGATGAGTCCCCAACTGAGTCTTGGTCCTCCCAAGGTTTCTTCCTTAAATAACAACATAACAGGGAGTTTTTTCTTGCCACTGTCGCTTCGGCTTGCTCTTTGGGGGTTTAAAGGCTTTTCATTCTGTAAAGCTGCTTTGTGACAATGTACTGTTGTAAAAAGCACTCTATAAATAAATAACTTGAACTTGTGCATGAGAACCAGATTCCGCTGCCTTGGCTCGACATAATATTAAAGTGGCAGAGTTGAGTGCAATGTAGTGCAAAACTGCAAATAAATACAATGTAAACAATTTGAATATGTACAGCTAGGTAAACAAATTAAGATCCTCTGTTAGTTCTGCTAGGGTGGACGTTCTTTGGTTTTCTTTTGCATCACTGACCTGATTCATCTAAATTTGGGTTATGGATTTTTTTTATTTATGTTACAACTTTAGAAAATTGTCCCACACTCAGATTATATGGACAGAACCTGGGTTCGATTGGACTTGCAAATTTTTGGAAAAATAGACGCTTGATAATTCCACAAACTAAAGTCAATTAACGTCATGGGTGCTTAAGGAGGACGAGGCCCGCTCTGGACATTGGTGCTACCCTAAAATAGAATTAAGTGGAAGATAATGGATGGATGGAGTTTTAAACCTTCCATAAAGTTATGAAACTGACATACCGTGGTATCTTTCAGCTCCAGGCGTTCTGTGTCCATGGCCACACTGGACACATCAAGCCGGGCTATTTTGATGTCTCTCGGTTTGGCCTCTGCAGCCTCTGACCTGGGACTCCCCTGTGCTTTGGGTACATCCTGATTGTCGGATTGGGTCTCTGTGCTAGCTGTCAGCTCTGCTCCAGATTCCTTGACGACGTCCGAGCTCGTCTCTGAACTTTGGGCCGCCTGATTCAGCGCTGCCTTTGCATTTGGGACCTTCTCCACACCGGGACTCTCTTCTACAGTGGGGAATGTAGTGGGGGCGCTGGAACTCTCCTCCACTGTGGGACTAATGTCTCCTGACTTTTCAGTGTCGCTCTCAGGCTTTGTCTCCGACGGTCCTTCTTTTTTTTCATTTGAGGAAGGTTTATCTTCAGTCAAAGTCTTATCCTTTGCTGAATCCTGACCCGTTTCTTCTGCCTCCGTTTTACTTTCCTCTTCAGAAGTCTCTTTGGCAGCAGCTTCTAGTTGAGCTTCTATTGTCTGGTCACTTGGTTCTGTGCTTGTAGAACCAGCAGCTTCATCCTCATCTTTGCTCACTGCTCCATCACATTCTGTCTTTATTTCAGCAGCATCAACCTTCGCTTGTTCCACGGTTTCAGCAACATTTGCCTCATCCTTCGTGCCCTCTGCTCCAGCTTCATCAGATTTAGCTTCCGAATCCTGCTGATTTGAGATTTTAGGCTTCTTTGCTTCCTCAGCCAGCTTTCTTTGTCTCTCCTCTTCCTCTTTCGCTTCCTCTTCTTCCGCTCTGGCTAAGATGTTTGAAAAGGTAACTTGGGCTCTTTCAGGTACTTGTGGCTTTTTAGAAGATTGACCCTCAATATTCAAGTCAATGATGGTGGAGAGCGGTTCTCTGGATAGCTCTGCAGGATCCACAGGAACCTCACTGTTCCTGCTTGACGCAGACACGGTTCGGATTTCAGCCTCACCATCCGAACCCATTCGCTGGTACTCTTGGTAAACATGAGATAAGCTGTTCTTATGCTGCTCAAATGTGACCTACAACAATAAAAAGAGACAATTGAGGATACATGTTGTAATATGTCATATATTTATGGTGCCAACACAGCTTATTAAGTTGCTGAAACAGGAAATACCAGTTCTTAAATTTGATTGGCCAAATTGAGCCATTTGTCCAGCTGTGACATTATTGACAATAAAACACCTCTAAACGCTTCACATTTATATTAATGCATGATATACATTTTTTCCCAATGTTTTTTATAAACTGCGGTCTGTAATTTGTCCACTAGATGGAAGAAAACGTAACACCAAGGAAAAACATATTTAAAGGAAAAACATATTTATGACGCAAACCCTGTTTTTTTTATTAAATTCATTCATTCATTCATTATCTTCCGCTTTATCCTCTATTAGGGTCGCGGGGGGGTTCCCTATGCCCATCCAGGGGAGAACGTGTCGGTCGCTGGGCAGATACACCCAGGACAGGGTACCAATCCATTGCTGGGCACACACTCACTCACAGACACACTCTATATGGGGCAATTTTGAGAATTCAATTGACTTGATCCATGTTTTTGGACTGTGGGAGGAAACCGAAGAACCCGGAGGAAACCCACGCGGACACGGAGAGAACATGGAAACTCCACCCAGATGGGGATTCGAACCGGGAATCCCTAGTGCTGAGAGGCGAACGTGCTAACCACAAAGCCACCGTGCCGCCACTTTTTATTATATTGTGTTAGTAAAAGTTTTATAAAAGCAATAAGGCATTTGAGGTTGTGTATTTTTGTGTCATGCCTAAGAACACCTTTTGTCTGTGATTTATTCACAATAATTCTCACCCTCTCATCCCTTGATGCTTTATATATATATTCAAAGAAAGTGTTACCATAAAGGTCAGTGGTTGTAAATTACGTGATCAACAAGCTCATGTTTGTATTATCGGTTATCCACCTCTCTTATTCAGATCACTGTATTGTGCAGAGCAGTTTAGCTGTGTTAATGATTCAATAGTGTAACCAATAAACATCTCCGTTTTAAACAGATGCCGGATGTAATCCAACTAAACATACTGCCGTTACTAAGCTGCTGTACTGGAGAACATCCCAAACAGCCCACTTTAGCCCTCAGTAAAAGACACCAGTGCAGATCCTATTGCTAAAACGTCTTTGTGAACAATCGCACAGCGAAAGACGAGGGAAGTTAAAGCTCGATTCTCACTGCACCAATTAGCAACAGACGGGTCGGCAGAGCCCATCTAATTTACGACCCTCCATTTATCACAGAACACAGACAGAAAGTCAAACACACCACTGGGAGAAAGAGAGAGTGCACACACACATACACACACACACTCACACACACACACATTTGCATTTAAAAGAAAGCCCCTGATTATTTGTAATTAATTTGCCGTTATTGTGCTAAATTAGCGTGCTAGCAGGCAGGTCGTTAATCTTCTCCCGGGTGTGAGGGCTAATCCATACTGTAGGTGTGCAACGCACCTAACAGACAGCCTTTAAACTGCAAATCACCACGTTAGAACGCCCATCTGTTTATACCTAATTTGACGTTTAACATTTAGATGGTAACACTGCTCTGTCACTTCACGACAATACACAGCGGGAACGTTTAATACTCATTTCATTTTAATATTTTATATTGTACATTTTATATATATACATATATAAAGAATTTAGCTAATTAAACCAGTGTGTATATAATTGTGTATGTCTTTAAGAGTATATGTTATTCAAATCAAAGTTCATGTGTCTCATACACAGTTATATACTGTGCAAGCTTTGAGGACTGTCTGCACACATCAGGCCAAACACATCAGGCCATTCGGATTAATTTAAAATACAAATGTATGCAAGTTAATTAAAAACAAAGACATAAAACCAAACTAAATCTAAAATGTATAAAGTTCTGATTGTCCAACTGTGAGGCGCATAAAAAGTATAGACGACACACTTTAGTGGAACTTTTGTGAGTGGTTAAGGTTTTTCTCAGTGTTGCATTATGGAGAATTTCAGAAACAACTACGTTTAGAAACTATATTTTTAAACAGACCTAAAGATCTATTATTCCATCATGTGAAAAGCATGCGCTTCAGTTCATCTGACCGCATGCTTTACGACTGTTACTACACAAACGCCTCGGCGCTCAGGGACTTAACGCAGAATCTACATAATTAAATTTACATGCATTTAGTTCTGAACTTGAAAGAAAAGTAGGAACATGGATGCTGTCCACGATCACATTAAATTTCTGTTTAGTGTTTAAATCACACAATTTAATGCAAATTATACACAGAGCCGTGATAGAGAGATAAAGGAACGGTGTAGAGCATGACATTTGTTTTATTAATGTGTAATATCATTTAGCTTGCAGCATAATAACTACTGTACGTTCAGAGTGTACATTTCTTCTAATATAGTCGGTCTTTAAATAATGGTTATGGCAGATATTATTATTATAATTATTAGTTTTCACAACTTATCTTACATGTGCTATCAAAAATGTGAACAAACCGCTTTAGATAATAGTTAATGCCAGAAAACTTAATAAATGAAATCAAACTTCACATTAAAGGGCACAAAATATTTTGTATTATTTGTAATATTGATTGTATTCTACAGCATTCATATATTAGAGCAAATATAAAAAAATGTGTCATATTATATATATATATATACTGTATATATATATATATATATATATATATATATATATATATATATATATATATATATATATATGCGTGTGTGTGTATGCACACCTTTTATATATGTTTATTTATATATTAAGTGTGTGTAAGGGATTTGCGGTAAAATATATAGACTTACATCAAACTTCATTATAGAGGATCTATTGTTAGAGTTTCCTGGACATGGATTAAGTTTAGACTTAACTGCAGTTTGCCAATAGAGACCCAACATAGCCTGGGATTAATTATTTCTGGGTTCTGGGAAACTGAACAGATTTTTTTTTTTCACAGAATGGAATTTGAATATTGTGTAAAATACACAAATAAACTAAATATGATAAAGATAATTACAGATAGTATTAAAGTGCCGTACAGGATATTAAACAACGAAAGGCATTGTAGTATTAAATATTACATTTCAGGGTTAAGCAAATGTTCAAAGGTATGAACTGTAGCACAGTTACAGTCTAATAATAAACCTCGTATTAAACAACATTTTAAACAGCTGATGTGAGTGGCGAGTCTCAGTCGGATCAATACGATGGCAAGCAACCACAAAACTAAAGTGAAATGGTGCACGGGATAATTGGATTAGCTAAAGGCCATTTCAGAAATCAATGGCGTCTGCAGATTCAGTCGTCCACCAGACAAAACACTTACATCTCTGTACAGACTGAAATATGCACATAACCTAATTATAAGACTTACTACACTGCTCTACGTGGATGCTCGGTCCTACGAGATAATCCAGTCCCTACTACATCTATCGCCAGTGCGTTTTAACTAACTTTGTGAATGACATTGGAATGCACTGCAATTACAGTAAATGTCAACCACGAAAAAACACTTTATACACAGTCACAAAACTGGGATATTATAATTAAAATAAATCAAGATTAATGTAATGATTCTATTCTGCAAATAAATACACAATAGAAACTGTACTACAGGACAGTTGTACATATATAAGTATGTATGTATATATATATATATATATATATATATATATATATATATATATATATATATATATATATATATACATATATATATATATATAAAATATAGACTTCATTCATTTCAGGTTAATTTAATTTTAATATTTCAATATAAATCTTTTATTTAGAATGTAACTGTGGTATATGACTTGGTTTGTACAACCCGATACACGAGAAACAATACATGAACAAATCAAAGTGTCCTGATTGTTGTTGCTGTGTTTGGAGTTTGATGTCTGTTCAGCTCAAAGGCCATTTTCATAATTTGGATGTTTATAAGACCCAAACAAAGTCCTGTTTTCCTACAAGCAGGTCTTTACACTGTGGGAGGAGAAACTTCGCACCGGCACAGGGACGATATGTCGGTTCCACACAGAAAGGACCTTTGTCAGCCCCACCCAGGAACCAAACCCGGGACCTTTTGCTGTGCCACCTTGAGTGTCCTGACATTGGCCATATGCTACACTGAAAAGAATTTCAAGGATGTGCGACCGTTCGTAGCTGGTTTAACTTTTCAGAAAACTGGTTGAACTGCAGCTTCGGCGAGTTTGTAAAATGTTGCTGCTATTTTTCAGTTTTAAACAGCTGAGGTGATGTTGACTTATGGAAAGGATTCTCAGGCCACAGTAACTGTTAATAACATGTTAGTTGGTCATCAGCTGATAAGCTTGTCTTGCTCTTTATGGGTTAATGGGTCATGACAATGAGCAGAACTCAGATGTCAAACACTCAACAAGCAACTCCTGCATGACAAACACTGAAAAGAACCGTAACCTGAAGGGAGAGCAGCCGCTGTATGAACTAAAAAGAAAGGATTCGTGATTTTTTTTTGTACTCTTGAATTTTTTTGTACTAGCTTGAATCAACATGACTTACACACCTGTGTGGTTGTGTATGTATGTATGTATATATATATATATATATATATATATATATATATATATATATATATATATATATATATATATATATATATATATATATATAAAAATGCACACACACACATACACGAGCACATGCATACACACACACACACACACACACCTGCACACCCAAGCACCCCCGCAGCTGTGATAGGGAGTGCTACAGTGACAAACAGCTCTCTTGCTCCCGACTTGGCAGGAAATCTATCACGCCCCACAATAAAATTGCAATTGAGTTTCTTTTGCTCTTTTTTTCTCCTTATTGCAGATGCATGTATCACTGCGAGACACACACACACACACACACACACACACACACACACACACACACACATACGCACACATCCAAACACAAAATACATGAACACAAGCAGCATTAATCTTTTTGCAATTACAAAGAAAGAAGCAATCACACATGCTGTTCATCCAACAGAAAAGATGAAACACCGCATGTGATATTTTATTATTATTTATTGCATTTTAATTATTTCATTCTTATATAATTAAACTCACTGGACCCCAAAGCTGTTTGAAGATTAAGGGCCGGCCTGACTTTATTTTCACATGTACTCATGTTTTTCAATTTATCTGTCATACAAGCACAAACACAAGCTCACCTTTCACAATGTTCTAGAAGGTGAGCACAGCTCGCACGACCCAATAAAACACATGTTTACGTACACGGCTTCAATGTGAAAATTTGATAAAAGTAAGCAACATATACACACACACACACGCACACACACACACACGTGTGTGTATACATAGTTCACTACACTCATTTGTGTCATATGATCTATTCAGATCCCAACACGATTAATGTGACAATAATATGTGAAAAAATATGGTTTTACTGTAAAGAAAATATATGCCATTCTATGATGCACACGCAAACACACACTCATACATTTATTCAAACATACACATTCAGATAAACACATAAACAAACTCTCTCTCTCTCTATATATATATATATATATATATATATATATATATATATATATATATATATATATATATATATATATATATATATGTGTGTGTGTGTGTGTCTGTGTGTGTGTGTGTGTGTGTGTGTGCAAACATGTACATACAAACACACACACACACTGGTTAAGTTCTTTAGTGCGCTAACGTGAAAGAAGAGGAAAACATAGGATACACTTGTGCCCCCTAGTGGCAAATTAATGAAAAATAACGAAAAGTGCGAGAACCTTAAATTCTAAAACTTTAAAATATGATAAAATCAAGGTATTGAGTTTTCTTTAACAAAACACTCTATTATATGTACTTTATATACAATATATTCTAAATAAAAAAAGATTTGTGTAAAATAATGAATATAAATCTGCAACACTATAAGACCAAGCTAGAATAATGAACATGTCCATATATCTACATATAGATATAGCTGCCTAATCACATTGTAAAGCTTTCCAACAGACTAGTGTTAGGGGAGTGTTACATTTATTTAAGTCTGTGTAATAAGCCTCATGTAGTATTTGGATCATTTGCAGTGAAAATAATAAAAATACAGTATCTAAAAACTCAGTTCAGCTTTTCAAACTGTTTGAAAAGAATCGTTTCACTTGAAAAAAAAAATTAAAATACTAAGTTTATTATTAATTTTAAACCAACCTAAAATTCTTACTAATAAAAAGAGACTGAAGGGACTTGGAGATGTTGGCTATGATGTGATATAACTCACACATTGTTAATGCAGCTACAGTAATCCACTTAAATCATTGTAGAAAGTCATATCCCTCCTAAACTTCTACCATAATAAATTATATCACCAAATACACAATGCAAAGAAAGAACTCATTACTTCACTTCTTTTGTTTATAATTTAGATTTTTTGGAAGCTGTTATGGCACAGCCACTGTCTCTTTGGGTTTACAGTGAACACAGTTACTATGTGCATTTCATACCAACTTTCACGAGCTTTAAAAGACCAGATATTTCATGTTAACATACAACAGCATTCCTTCATCTGAACACTTTTTCAAATACGTGCTGCCCTTCTCATCACGTGGTATTATATTATTATGGCTTTAGTACATTATAGCATAATAATAACTTATTTTGAGGGACACCCTCAAAATATATCTACATAAGCCTTTAAGATGTTCCATTCCAAATTGCTCTCCCCTCTGCAGCTACAACAGATTCAAATTTTCAATGACTGCTTTTAACAAGATTTTTGAAGTACGTGAGAATTTTTGTTCAATTATCCTGAACTGCATTTGTGAGGTTAGACAGCGATGTTGGGGCTATCCATCATAGCTGTTATATCAATTCATCCCGACGTTACTGAATGTGGTCAAGGTCAAGGCTCTGTGTGACCAACAACTCTTTCACAGCAAACATCACAACCCAACCATGCGTTCAAATGTAAACTTTGCTTTGTTCATTCGGAGCACAAAATTGTCCAAAACGGGCTGAATAAAATGTAAATTTAATGATTAAGAGATGTGTCTTTATAAAGAAGTCTGCAGATTGGCAAATAACCAGCCAGACAAATATGTAAAAGGATTCATTTAAATGTTATTTTGGTGAAAAGCTTTGTACAGAAAAATAGCACAATGGGAAATTTTATTAACCTTATTATTACTATTATTCTTTTTTTTTATTGTTATTAATGTTGCCAACATCACAACTTTTATTATAATTAGTATAGCTGTTATTATTTATGTTCTTATTGTTGTCATCACTGGTATTGTTATTATAAGTATTGTTGATAATAATAATAATATCGTAAATCTTTCTTACAATTACATTTCTATTTCGGTTTAAAACATTTCTATTTCGGTTTTTATATATATATATATATATATATATATATATATATATATATATATATATATATATATATATATATATATATATATATAAAAATGGTGTCAACATTAATTTATAAATAACTAAAAAAAAAACTATGGTTCAGTAGTGATTTATTTATATTTATTTAATTTTTCAATAATAAAAATGGATTGAAATATTGTAAGTGCATGTGTGTGTGTGTGTGTGTGTGCTAACCTTGGAGTGTGTGATGGAAAGTGTGTCGACCCACACGCGCCAGCCGCCCCACTCGTGCTTGATGGCGTGATACAGCAGGATGCGGAAAATGGTGTAAACCATCTCAGTGATCTTCAGCTCTTCACTGCTGTTGGGGTTTATGAAGCACAGTGAGAGCATCCACTCCTGCCATACCGAGCACTGCAGCAGGCTCCTACACACAGATACACCATCACTCTCTGACTTCTGTGTGTGTATGTGTGTGTGTGTGTGTGTGTGTGTGTGCGTCTTACCTCCTGTTCTCTTTACTATTATTAAACAGTTTGATCATGTCAGATAGAAACATTCTGCGCACTTCCATGCTGTCCGGACACGTGTTGTTCTTTAAAAGAGCCGCTATGACTTTTAGGATCTCTACACACACATGCACACATGCAAACACAAAAACAGAGAAAGAGAAAAATTAAGACTGCTTTCCTCCCATTGTTTATGTTAATGGAGGTTTATTCCCCCATTGTAAAACCCAAATACCTTTTAACTTAAATTAATGAACTTACTATTTGTTAGATTTTTTTAAATATAATTAATTGTTTATTAATAATTAAATTAGTAACAAAGGTATAATCCATCAAAATGAATATACAATCGATCAATCGATAAACGGATAGTTTGTGTGTGTATTCAAAATCATAGCATAAAAAAGAAACATCCATTTGTTTGTAAATCACATAATATAATGTATGTTGAGGTTAAAATAAATTTAAAATATTTAAATCGAGTCATAATAAAGAAATGGCTCTCATGAGATTAACAGTACGTTTTCTGTATGTTGTCGGTGATGTATTTCTATTTTGTATAATGCCATGTGTGTTTAATTTCAACTCACTTTAAAAACCTGCATGTACACACAGAGAACACTAACAAAATGCTAAACTGGCTTTCATAACATTGGTGTAACGTCAAAACTCACTTACACAGTGGTAGAGAAATGAAAATAATGCAACGTTCATTGTGAGGTTGCAGAGTCCTGCAGGGACACGATGTGAGCGTAATTTAAAGTGACTGTGTGTTTAGCTGAGCTATCTCGACAGCGTCAGTACTGATTCTGCCGAACTGAAAAGGTTAAATTTCATCGGAGTTTGTGTGTGTGTGTAATTGTGTGTGTGTGTGTGTGTATCTGCACTTTACTCAGTCAAATTAGACTCACTCAAAATTTGCCAGTGGAAAATGACCTCTTTGCTATTTCTCTGCATTTGGATCTGGTTTGTCTCGAGTTTAAATGTAAAAAAGAAACTCTATGTATGTGATTCTTTGTGTATGTGTGTGTGTGTGTGTGTGTGTGTGTGTGTGTGTGTACTTGTCCAATCTGCAGACTGATATTAGTGTGTATTTTTCCACTTTGTGTGTATTTCTTTAAAATCAGGTTGCATTGTGTAGATGCATATGTATATTTCTTCGGTCAGGCTGTGTTCTCTTTTAATAACTGGTTATGTGTGTACTCGTGTACGTTTCCCTACAGACAAGTTGTGTGTGTATTGGCGTGTGAGTGTGTGTATATTTCTCCAAAATAGAGACTGGATGTGTATGTATTTTTTTTTCCTTAAAGACTGCAATCAAGCACATTTCCGAGTCTTTGGCTTAAACAAAATCTATAAATACTGTTCGATTTAATATAAGAAAACAAGTTCTTTGGATCACGTTGATCTCTGATTGAACAATACTATTGAATTACTGCCACACACGCACGATCGCACACATGTGTACGCGTATGCTCACTAGTTTCAGAACAGATAACCTCACACCACTCACAATAACATTACACGATTCACCACTTGATTCACCATCACACAGCGGAGCACCTTAGTGGATGAAGCAGCATCACTGAATAATAATCTTTTTAAGCAGACATGGAGGCAGCTGTCATTTAGAAGACCCAGTTTAACACTGAGCTGAAGACGCTTGCCCTTTAGTAAAGAGAATTGCTTCATTTCATTTACCATGATGGACTGTAATTATGCACCGTGATAAAATAACAGGGATGTGTTAAAAGGGCAATTAACATGAAGAGTCAGAGCTGTGTGGCTGTGGCAGCATCGTGGTCCTTCAGAAACAGGGTCATCATGAATTATATCAAATCTAATATCAACATCATCAGTCAGTGTAAATCTGCAGTGTAAATGTTATCATGAACATGCAACGCCTAATGGACCTGACATTTACCGCACGCGATCCGTAGAGTCATGTTGGTGGCACATAGTCGCATTTTTTTGAAGCGGGTAGAAAACCCACCCAGTACTCAGCAGTCCATCACAAATTGTCAATTTCAACAAATAAAATCTTTAACCTGGTTTAAAAAATACGGCACGGTGGCTTAGTGGTTAGCACGTTCGCCTCTCAGCGCTAGGGATTCCCGGTTCGAATCCCCATCTGGGTGGAGTTTCCATGTTCTCCCCGTGTCCGCGTGGGTTTCCTCCGGGTTCTCCGGTTTCCTCCCACAGTCCAAAAACATGGATCAAGTCAATTGAATTCTCTAAATTGCCCCATATAGAGTGTGTCTGTGTGAGTGAGTGTGTGCCCAGCGATGGATTGGTGCCCTGTCCTGAGTGTATCTGCCCAGCGCCCGAGACGTTCTTCCCCTGGATGGGCATGGGGAACCCCACCGCGACCCTGATAGAGGATAAAGCGGGAGATAATGAATGAATGAATGGTTTAAAAATACAGCTTACATTTTTTATTTGGACAAAAATTACGTTTGATTTCAATTAAAAACTTCTATACTCTCGTGATCACAACGGCTGGTTCATAAACTTATAAACGTGAGAAAGGATGTCAGAGATGTTGGGCACCAAACTACAGTACAAACGTCTATATGTTACATGAGTAGTATAGCAAAACAGTGACATCTAGTGGTAAATACTGAGTATTACTTCCCATGACCAGGGCCACAGATGTATTTTTGCATTTGTCCTATTACACAGCAACAACCAATTACAAATATTACATTGCAGAAACATGGAGGTGCAACATGGAAGCCTCCTAAAAGACTTCTAATTAATCTCTAAATATAAATGTCTTGTTTTAAGCTGAGAATTACTTAAAAAATATTTTAGAGATTGTTTTTTTAAAAGTTATTTTAAAGATACATTACTACTAATAACTAATACTTAATGCAAATAATTACTTAATAGTAATATTAAGAGTAAATAAATATAATATTCCTGCTTATATTTTCTTTGAGGAACAAACAAATGTTATAAATGTCAGAGAAAGATTTAAGCATTACTTCATAGACTATGCCAATAACCTAAATATAATAAAAATTAAAATAGAACTCTTATAGGCAGTCATAGACTTATGTGGTGGGAACCCCCCTTGTGGTTAAGGAACTAGTCTTTCAAGATGAAGGTCCCCATTTCGTTTCCCGGTTCCAACAAGTACCATGGCTGAAGTGCCCCTGAGCAAGGCACCCAACCCCAATTGCACCCCGGGTGCCATGTACAGGGCTGCCCACCACTCCAGGCATGTGTGCTCACCTTACTCAGTGTGTGTATGCATGTGTGTGTTTTACTGCACGGATGGGCTCAGATCTGCATTAAGTTTTAATTTCTTTGACCTTCAAAGTGTCAAGATCACCCTGAAGTATTTCAAGTACAATTGGGTCACAGTTTGATATCACGAAAGGAAGATCATTTCAAACTTGCATTCAGTCGAATCATGAAGTTTGTTTTCAAAGTTCTTTATTATCCCTAAACTCCAACTCCATTTAAGGTCTGAAGGCGAACCCACCGTGTTTTTCTGGACTAATTATTCATCATTTCCAAGCAGACCCCTGATGAGGCTCAGGAAAGTGCAGAAATATAAAACTTCCTCCTGTGATACCGAGCATGGATTTTATTACATTTTCATTCCGCATTCAAACCGCATAAACTGATTTTCTGTGAAATGTGGCCCGAGTTAAAGAACATGCAAAACAGATCATGATGAAATGTGGTTACAATCTGCACTCTGGAGAACATTCCACACTGTTTTATCAAAGCTGTAACTGTTTATTTTAATGTCTTTGACTTGCATTTTTTTTCCTTACTTATCCCATTTAACTTCACAGAACACACAGCTCATATTTTCTTAACCTACTGGATTTCTCATACTCTTCGTCTTTCATCTTTTAAGATCATTTCCATAGGTAGCATCGCTTTAGCTTCTAATTCCGTACGAGTAAACGAACAGAAATCTGGGTAGAAGTCAGAGAACTACTTACAAAGAAATAACTTTGGAGAAAAAAAGAAAAGAGGCATTTTGCAACTCAGTCTGCATCAGGAAGTTCATCATGATGAAATGAAATTAAATTCAGGGTGCTGGAGAATGTTAAGCGATCATGAGCTGATTGAAGTAACCCTATATCTCAACATTGCTCTGATTAAAGCAGACCTGAAATACAGATTTGCTCAAGAAAAAAGGGCTGAGTGTGTATACTGTTACAGAATAATACTTTTAATGGAGCGGAAAGAATAATAAACAGTTTTAACAATGCACAAAGAGTTTTTCTTCATTAACTCTGCCATACTATACTGTTCTATGATGTAGTGTGAGGTCCCACATTACAGATGTTAAACACCACTGCATTCAGGAAGAAATAAACAAGGATGAAATGCTGAGAATATAACCTGCAGAACCTGGACCTGGACTTTTGGAAAAGGGGCACCTGATCACCGTACATCTGTACATGGGTGTCCTGCACTGTTGATGCCCCCTCCGCTTAAGAAGGATGATTCCTTCCAAAGTTGTCTTCCGTAAAAAACAACTTAACAGGGAGTTTTTTCTTGCCACTGTTATTTCAGCTTGTTGTTTGGGGGTTCAGTCTCATAACACTGTAGCCAAAATACTATTGTAAAATGTCCGATTTGATTGTGCTGTAAATATAAAAATGTTTCTTACGTGGGTTTTGAACTTTGATTGTAGAGTCTGGCTCTGGATGCTGTTTGTGGATAACCTGCGTGCAGATTTGCTCCGTCAGAATCTGAAACAAGCAGATAAATAAATAAGGGAAGGTAAGGCAAAGTCTTAATAAGCAGCATGGCTGATTAAATTGCAATATTAATAAAAGACAGATTTGGTGTATCAAAACAAATCAGATAATGATAAATGCATACTGTGGCGTGTAAAAGGTTGGACATTGTCACTGAAAATTTGTAAACAATTATTGTTTAAATTAAAAGTATATTAATAAATTTGTTTCTGTACATGTCAGAGTGTGTTCAGGGTGTGGTCAGGGTGTCACGTGCAATAAACCAATCAGTCACTTGACATTCCATTTAAGAGCCTGGTGTGGTCTGACTCCTATGTCACTGGCGCAGTTTGCAGTGTCAATTTTGCGCGAAATAAACATTTCTACTGTAAAAAAACGTATTCACAAGCCCACAACATATTGTATGGCCCTTAGTTCATAGTCCATCTTACATCACTAAGTCGGTCTAAAATAAATGAAGACGCGGAAGACGTTTAAAGTCACAGATCTAAAAGAACCGACAATAACGTTTACATAATGAGAAAAAAAAGAATCTCAGACCTCATACAGGACATTGTAGGTGGTCATTGAAAACTGGCTTGAGTGCATCAGCAAACGTTCAGTGAGGAGAGAGAAGAGACCTTGACTCAGCATGACCTCAGTCTTTCTCCTTAAAGAGGAAATGACATGCCACATGAAATCAGCATACACATTCCAGCAATACACAAAGACCTGCTGATTGCACTATGGAGGAATGTATATTAAAAAATAACAAAAACACAGATATGTTGCCCTTTACACACACGTTATCTTTACTCACCACTTACTTAATATTCTAGATTTTAAAGAAATTGAACGACGGTGCAGAAATTGTTACACTCTTACATATTAAAACTCTATCCTGTCCATGTTATTAATGTGCCTTACTGAAGAGTAAATATTCTAAAAGCAATACATGTCTGAATTTCTCAAAATACACATACAAATATACATATAAACACATACATACTGTATACCACACACATCTATAATATATATATTAAAGATGTGTGTGGTGCGTCATCTGATTTTCCACTCAGTTCTGCTTTGGTTAATTGAAACTTCATGTGACAGCTGAACGAGTCTTAGCTGCATCTCAAGCCAAACTTTGTTCTTCAAGTTCACGAGATACTTTGGTTTCATTTGTAAAGAGTAATTTCAACGACATTTAATAAAATAAAAGAATATTTAACACGCAATTGGTCACTTACTTTAGCTGTAAATGTTTGAGGAAGTATCCCAGTACTTTCAGAGCCTGCACACGAATTGCTTCACTTTTTGATGCCAGCAGTTTATAAATCACACTGAAGATAAAATAAAAAAAAAAAAACATGTTTGTGAAAATTTATTTTAAATTACAGTTTTCAAAATTACTCAGATAGACATAACATTAGAACATAACATTATTTTTTTATTATTATTACATTTTATATTATAATTTTGTTTTACACAACAGTATATTATCTACTTTCTATAAATTTTTAAGACTTTCTATAATAAAATAAATGATCGTTGAAATAAATAAATTACAGATTTATTGTTGTGGCAAATGCTCATTCATAAACATTTTCAAAATAGTTTCCTCTGTCCAGCTAAATTCATATTTTAGTTCCAATAGCAAGTCATCCTTTTTTTTTTGTAGTAATCCAGACTTAAATAAATATCTTTGAGCCTCTCCACAGATGCGTGTGTGACAAAAAAAATGCATGATTGAAATGTGTTTTTATTGATGTTGTCATGTTGAAAATGAATGTTACAGTCAGGGTTTTTCATACACAGGCCAATCCAGGCGGCCCCCTGCCAAAGCGAACTTTTAACTCCACATCTATGAAGGAAACTATGCATAGCTGGGATTAAAACAAAAGCCGTCTGTGAAGCCTCCAAAAACTTGGATTCTGCTCGCTTTTACAGTAACATCACATTAGTTTTAAAACCCAAAAACATTACACACAGAAAATAAATTCACTACAACTGGTAAACAAAACACATCTCAACAGAACAGGCTTCTCTTAAACGGCACTCTGTGATGATAATTGTATATTTAATTGTCACCACAATCCAAACTTAAGGCTTTAGACTTAAATCAATGAGCAGCACTGATTGGACAAGATTCAGAATGCCTGAAGAACATCATACCGGATTCCATTACGCTGATCAAACGCCTGCACCATCGAACCCGGGTGTTCTGACATTAAAGCCACCAGGAGCTGAAGCACATCCATCAGATTATCATCCTACAAAAACATTAGACATAAACATTAGATCAGATTAATGTCAAATGTAGGGTCTTGTGCAAAAGTTTAGGCGGCTCTGCTTGACATGACATGATTTATTAATTACCCAATCATTAGAAACTTGCTCAATATGATCAAAGTGAAATTATTATAATATGACCAATGTCATATTATAAACGTTATGACAAATTTCTTTTATTCCAATTTCCTTTTAACTAATACAGTTACTTAACGCAATATTTCTTTCCTCTTTATTAAGTAGACCTTTAATTAGACCTTTTTAATCAGGACTCTGATGGTAGTAAGAAAAATATCTTGGTGATATTCACCTGTAGAAAAGATTATTTGAATTTACATTTCAGATTCATCCAGCAGCTTTATTTAAACTCACATTTACAGTATGTTTAAAGAAAAAACAGTGTTCCCTTCAAAAGACTTATGAACGTATTTCACAGTAATACAAAGAAAGTGCATAAAGTCATAAAATGGCTTTCCAAATTCAAGCAGTGAAAACTGATTAATAATCAAAGGAAAAAATTTAAGCTGTAGCAATTCCCATATTTAATTTGGAACATCAAAATTCCAATTGCATTAATAAGCTCTGGTTCCATCTAGTGGTAAAAAACGCACAAAACAATTAAACCAGAGTGAATAACAATTTTATGCAAAAAGCACTAAGTTTTAGGACTGTTTATTTACACAAACCAGCTAAGTGTTGTGTATTATTTGAGTAATGTGTGTGTGTGTGTGTGTGTGGGGGGGGGGTTCCTACCTCATGCATGGTGAGCAGGTAGTTGAGAATGCTCTGTAGCTCATCTTCTTTTACACCCAAATCCTACAAAGGTAATGGAGAATACGTTTTTAATCAAATAATTAGCTTTTTTTTTATTATATTTCTACATCGTACATTATTTTTCCTCATAGTCTCATTTTACCTCGTTCAACATTCAAACACCCTTTTCCTTTTCTTCCTGAGAGCGTGTTCTTTTATTTGGAGTCAATTTAAATGGATGTTCATTATTGTTAGAGCTCATCTCTATAACCACATCAGGTTACTTAACATTCCTACAAACAATATTCCTTTTTGCTGCATGTGTGTGTGTGTGTGTGTGTGTGTGTGTGGGTGTGTGTGGGTGTGAGACCTTCATAATGAGCTGTTTGACGAAAAGCAGCAGAAAAGCTCGGAGTGAGTGGATCTCCTTCTGATTGGGCCTTGGACCATCTACAATACACACATTCCAGACAATGAACTAACAATAGGATATCGCAGTGAAAAGTAAAATGTGCAGAAGATGCTCTTCATCCCTTATGGTTCTACATAAGCAATGGCGCAGGGCCAAAGAAAACTAAAACGGGCAACCTGATTGGCCAGTTCCAGAACCATTCAGGCCAGTGACGGGCAACAGTTGTCAATAAGGGTTTTTGTAGTTGTGGAAACCTTCGTTAATAGGGGATTTTATATTTGTAGAACCATTGCTCATGGGGGATTTTAGTGATCATGGCAACCACAGTCAATGGGGGTTTTAGTAGTTGTGCCATCTAATGGTAATGGAGGACCATTTATTAGTTGCAGCAACAGCTGTAGTTGTGGCAACCAGTGTTGGGAGATTTCAGTAGTTCTGGTAAACAGTGTTGGGGGATTACTGTAGTTGTGGCAACAATTGTTAGGGGATTATAGTGGTTGTAGCAACGTTTGTTGGGCGATTACTGTAGTCGTGGCCACCGTTGTTAATGAGAGATTTTTTTTCTACATAATTAATCAGAGTCACACATGCGAACATGTTTTTGGGACTGTGAGAGGAAACAAAAGCTCCTTGAGAACACTAATGAAGAAGAACATGCAAACAGGTGTCTGATTCCTGGGAATCTAAAGCAGTATTATATTAACTGTGCTTATCTTACCGAGTCCTTTAGGCGTCACTCCGCTGCGGTCCTGTGGATTGACCTCCCAGTAATAATATTTGAGTGTGTGCATGACCTGCAGGACTGTTCCCACCCGGCGCACGGCATTGTAGATATTCACCGTGCTGATGAACTCCGTGGCTAAATACGTAAACAAAACCTGTTGCACCTGTAAACACACAAACACACCGATGAATGACTGAGGACCTTTAAACTCGCATGTACCAATGACATCAAACTACAGAATTACAGCTTAACAATCATAACAATAATCCCCCAACGATGCAGCCAATGAGAATGGCACGTGGTACAGGACACAACCTTTACAGCATAAAGCAACAACACAAACTAAATGTTTTCTTTTTGATGTCAAAACTTAATTATAGTAAAATCATTACACATGCCGTTTCTGGACACTGTGTATAGATGGTTATATCTCACCTTGGCTGGCGTGTGGATCCAGATGGCTGGGTTGAACAGGATGGAGTCACACAGCTGTTTGAGCAGCAGGATGCCGTTGGGAAGGTTACTCAAGTAACGAGCGAATGACAGTAGAATGTCCAGTACGGGCCTCGTTACATGGACACTGGAAGACTACACACACAAACACAGACAAGTTTCAATTACAGCCAAAGTTTTAGAAACATTAAAATTACAATAATTAAAAAAATTGTTTGGTTGTTTCAGCTCTGAAAACATCCTGAAACTTTTATATATAAGATAAGAGCCTCTAAATGGGTGTGGTAGCCCAGTGGTCAGGGTGTTGGGCTATCAATCTGAAGGTTGGGGGTTCAAATCCCAGGTCCACTAAAGTTACCAATGTGGGTCCTTGAGCAAGACCCTTAACCCTCATTGCTCCAGGGATGTTGTGATTAACCCTGTGCTCAGCTTGTAAGTCGCTTTGGATAAAAGCGTCCAATAAATGACCAAAATGTAATGTAAATGACATGGGACCCCAGATATTACATACACACACTGCCTGGTTTAAAAAAAAAAAAGAATGGCATCGTTTCCTCAAGATCCTGCAAGATCAAATTTGCATTCATTTGTCCATAAGAACTTGTACTGATGAAGGTGACTTGCACCACCGCACAGAGCACATCCCAAAGATTCTCAATGGGGTTTAGGACTGGACTCTGTGGTGGTCGATCCATGTGTAAAAATGATGTGTCATGCTCCCAGAACCACTCTTTCACAATATGAACCTGATGAATCCTAGCATCATCATCTCTGAATATGGCCTTTTCATTATGAAACAACAGATACACTGATGGAATAACCTTGGGCTTCAGTATGGTCAGGTCAGCTGACCTCATTCTTTTGACCTCATATCATTGATAAACACAGACCTGACCAACTGCAGCAACCCCAGATCAGTCACATCCTTGTTTTGGACCAGGCAGGGTATATAAAATAAAATAATAATGTTCTAAACTAAACAATACACCACTAATAACAGTTCAGAGAGTGATCAACGTTCAGTAGTTGTTGATCATATTAATATTATTATTAACCTTTTCCAGACAGCAGCCGATCACAAGGAAGCCCTTGCAGGTAAGAATCTGTTCCTGCATCGCAACGGAGGACCTTAACAACTCCAACAGGAATGACAGCAGGGTGCAACTACAACAACAAAGAAGACATAATTTTGGTCTTTTGTGTTTGTCTTTGTTTGGGTTTGTTTGTGTGTGTGTGTGTGTGTGTGTGTGTGTGTGTGTGTGTGTGTGTGTGTGTGTGTGTGTGTATGCATGTATTACCAGACAGAGGTATCAGGTGCTTCGCCATTCGGCTGCACAAAGTCGAGCTGAGTAAAGAGAGGAAAGAGAACCTGCACTCCACCGATGGAGTGAACTGCACTCTGAACTGAGTGGGTGACCACAGCTTTAACCTCCTACATACAAGAGAACATGAAGGAACATTAACATCCCTGTGTGTTGTAAAAAAATGCATGTTGTTTGTGTGCGTTTGTAATGTTTGTTTCTCTATGAATATGTATAAGTGTGTGCAAGTTTGTGCTTGTGAATATAAATGTGTGTGTGTGTGTGTGTGTGTGTGTGTGTGTGTGTGTGTGTGTGTACCTGCAGCATCAGTGCATGAGGTGAATGGATGAAGATGGAAAGATTATCTTTGGGTGAGGACTCCAGGCACAGCTGAGCGTCAGTGGCTCGGGGGTTATAGGTGAAGGCGATGCTGTTGCTCAGTTTGCCGTCGTACAGCAGATACTTATGATGGTCTGCGAACAGCATGTCGCTTTCTGCTTTGTACTTGAACACACCCTGAAACAAGATGCACACATTTTAGTTTTATTAGAGTAATTCATCCAAAGAAAACATGCACTGACTTAAAGAAGTAAACTTTTGATCAATACATTTTTTAAATACAATATTTACAACAAAATGTTACCTTGTACGAGGGTCCTAGCTGATAAATAGAAAATATCTGAGCAGCATTGAGAGAGTCATTGAACAGATAGACAGCCCCCATTTGACCACAAAACACTCGGTTAGCATCCGCCGACTCAGCCGAGCCCAAAAAGCACTTATCGAAGGTCTGCAAATGAGAAGGACGTGGGATTAGAGAGTTAATACAACAGAATCTAAATGAAGTTCAGCATGAGTGAATAAAATGAATAAAATGCTATGTGTGTATAAATAATAAACATAAAGAAGTGGAAATAATAAAGCATCTACTAGTATTTTATCATACTTAATCAAGTAAGAATTGAACGGCGTATGTACTTACATCATTTGTGTTAACAAACCAGGAGATTTCTCCAAAAGATGCAAGTTCTCCATTTACAAAGCAGCTGATTTCACTGTTCTTCCAGCGATGATATACGTGGACTATGGACACCATGTACCACTACAATAAACAGACACAAACAGCCACAGAGTCACAACGGAATCACAAAAGCGTCACTACACAGTCACAGAGAGAGAGTTACTTTACTTTTCGGTCTTGATATTTGGCCAGACTGAATAATTATTGGATTATTAAATGGATCGGCGGCACGGTGGCTTAGTGGTTAGCACGTTCGCCTCTCAGCGCTAGAGATTCCTGGTTCGAATCCCCATCTGGGTGGAGTTTCCATGTTCTCCCCGTGTCTGCGTGTGTTTTCTCCGGGTTCTCCGGTTTCCTCCCACAGTCCAAAGACATGGATCAAGTCAATTGAATTCTCAAAAATTGCCCCATATAGAGTGTGTCTGTGTGAGTGAGTGTGTGCCCAGTGATGGATTGGCGCCCTGTCCTGGGTCTATCTGCCCAGCGCCCGAGATGTTCTCCCCTGGATGGGCATGGGGAACCCCACCGCGACCCTAATAGAGGATAAAGCAGGAGATAATGAATGAATGAACTAAATGGATCGGCGTCCTGTCATGGGAATCCCCACCATCTTAATAAAGCATTACCCAAAAGATAATTAGCTGAGATGAGATTTTACAAAGCATTCCAACATTTTGGGAAACAAGGTTGTATTTCTCTTGAGTTTAGAGATTAATATCAACAGCTTCTTGTGAAACATTATAAAGCACTGTTGTTTCTCAGGGGAAAAAAAAAACTGAACTTATATAATTATTTTGTTTGCCTAAAAAAAAAAACACATACACACACAAGTTAAAAACTTTCCCTGAAGTTATTTGAGTTCACTGAGATATTTTAAAACCACCCCTTGGCAAAACCATGGTTTTCCAATTTAAGACGAAAACTCAAAGGTGATATACCCTCTCTGCAGAAAATGAGACAGAGCCAAAAAAAATAAAATAAAATAGACATTGCAAACACCCAATAAAGCCAACCGTTACAACCTGCAGGGTCTGTTACTGAAGTACATTAAGCAAACAATTGTCTGGACTTGCTGTAAAAGCTAGAGAGAGTTAGAGGTCATCATTCGGATCAAAAGAAATCGGAAAAAGAATTGTGGTAGGAGCGCGGTGGGGCAAGGGGGAGAAGGTGGAGCTGTGGGCAACGGACTTTAATTAGAGATAAGTAAAGCACATGACGAGGCTTCGCCTGATGAGCACCTTTATAACTGGAAACAGCACATGTCGAGGGGGGGGGGGGTGCTTGCAATAAGTTGAGGGCATGGCAATTCCACCAGCCAGCACATGTATTTTAATGTAATTAAAAATTATTTGTTAACAAACCTCATTCCTGTGCTTAATGACCCCCCCCCCTCCTCCCCAGTAAATCCTGTATTTCAACTATTGAAACTCTGAAGTCTGTATTTTTTCATTCACAGCCTAAAAGAACACAATGTGTCCCAAATGGCAAATTAATTAAATAATACATATTTACATCAACACCACTATGAACATTAGAAACCCTTAGAGGCTGTGTCCCAAATCACAGGCTGTATTCTCAAGGTAGGTCATGTACACAGAAATGCAGATGTGTCAGCGATACCGGTGGGACTGGAAATGACCCAATTCACAGGCAGGCTTTTACTTTATAGTCAGCTTCAATCATATTTCAGCATTAGTGCATGATGACTGTGAACCCTGCAGAACATGAACTAATAAACTGCAGAAACATACTTATAAATAGTGGAGTGGCATGGTGGCTTAGTGGTTAGCATGTTCTCTCCCCATGTCTGTGTGGGTCCCCCCCCCCTGTAACCCCAACATAGGATTAGTCTAGATTATAAGGTGAGATCATTATAAATCTCAAGATCCCTATGCTATGATGATGTAACCTTTCCTTTCTTTAAAGAATTCACTACAAATCTACAAAAACAACAGAACTGCTAAATAAAAACCACAATCCCACAGCATGAAATAAACCAATAGCCAAATAGCAAAATATTAAAAATGTTCAATTAATATAAAGTGTGAGATTGGCACTAATCAAAGCTCAGCATTAACGAAACATGGCTCCATTTGTATTTGTGTGACCATTTGTTCAGCTTTACCTTCTGTGGTTTGAAATCAAACTTGACACAGTGCTGAAATCCTTTGCCTTTGGCTTTCAAAGCTGTAATGATCAGACAGTTGCCGACGAAATGCGCAGAATAGCCCATACCTTTGCTCGTTCGGAAGCTGGAGGAGAAAAAAACAAGCAGGGAGCGGTGAGAATTTACACCAATTTAATTCATTACACGTTGCAGACAAAGACATAATGATCAGCCAAGCAGTAACAATTTGGATGATGGATTAATTAAATCATTATTTGAGTAATCAAAGAAACAAGAAGCATCTACACAGTGTATAAACAAAGGTAGCGAGACTCATCTTATTAAATCAAAAATCCTGCACTAATCAAGCAAAACTGCATGCTTTAATGTTGTGTAAAAAGTTTGGGGAAGGTCCTTTTATGCTCCAGCATGATAGTGTCATAGTATTGGTACAGTGCTTTTCTTATCTGTTTTCTTTGAGGTGTCACCAACCCTCCAACCATAACACTTCCAGAGCACCACGGCAACGACTATACTGGACAGAACCAGGATTTCTATTGGACTACAGGCGTTGCAGTCCTGCAGGATGTCCTCACTCATCTAATATAGTTTTTGCAGGTGTCCTGCACTGTTAAGGCTGCATGGCCATTCAAGGAGCAGGCATCATCCACTGAGCCTAGGTCCTCACACAATTTCATCCTTAAAAAAAACAACTAAAACAGGCTCTTTTTTCTTGCCCCTGTCACCTTGGCTTGCTCATTGAGGGTAGAGGCAGAGAACACTGTAAAGCTGCTTTGTGACAATGTATTATTCCATAAGATGGAAAAAGTTATTAACCTAAAAATGTCTCTTTATTCAGAATCTCTCACCAATAATATATAACCTAACTACATAATGAGCTCCTTTTACATGTGTACTTCACTATGCATGTCCAGTATTATAGCATTATGTGCATCAGACCCACCAGTACAAATAGGGTTTGTCTTTGTCCACGTTAATGTTGTTGACAGGATCCAATCGCAGCCAAGTATGAAAAGTAAAGCCATTTTGGTACGGCCACTTTGCAATTGGCGGCAGAGCAATGGCCTGTTGGAAAAACAAAACACACAAACACAAGCAGTGGTTTACCAACTCAATCACACCACGCGGAGAATGAACACGGAGCAGTGCAACAGTGCGAGGCCAGAAAATATTTAAAGAAATAAATATGAGAGATAAAACAATATCGACAAAGTCATGAACTCACTGCTGCACTCTTTCCCGGAAAAGTGAAGAATGCATCCGGGGCGGCGCGATGCCCCATAGAATTCAACACAGACAGCAGCTTCACGGCATGAGGAGGCTGGAGGAAGAGACGGAAAAAAAGAAAGAAACCAAATTTAAAAACTTAAACAGATTTTAAAATAACAATAACAGAAATTTTAAAATAAAACAGATTTAAAAAGCTACTGAAAACAAAAAGCAGAATTAAATAAAATAAATGATAGGAACATGGGCAGCACGGTGATTTAGTGGTTAACACGTTCGCTTCTCAGCGCTGGGGATTCTCGGTTCGAATCCCAACCTGGGTGAAGTTTCCATGTTCTCCTCGTGTCCGTGTGGGTTTCCTCCGGGTTCTCCGGTTTCCTCCCACAGTCCAAAAACATGGATCAAGGTCAATTGAATTCTCCAAATTGCCCCATATAGAGTGTGTGAGTGAGTGTGTGCCCATTGAGAGATTGGTGCCCTGTCCTGGGTGTATCTGCCCAGCGCCCGAAACGTTCTCCCCTGGATGGGCATGGGGAACTCCCCCGTGACCCCAATAGAGGATACAGCGGAAGATAATAAATGGAAATAATAGCAACATGTCTCTAGGTGACCAAGTGGAAAATAAGAATAAGCAATATAATAGTAGCAGGATGGAAAGAAGACACAGAGCAGAGGATGATGAAGGAGAAAGGCAGTGAGGATGATGTTTAAGAGAGAGAGAATGAGCAGAGAGATCAGAAGTATGAAGCAAGATGAGCAAAATAATACAAAAAAATAAACTATACTTTTTCTACAAAAATAGAAAGTGGAAAATAAATGTTTATAAAGGAGGAAGACATAACAGCTAATAAAAGTGGTGTGGTGAAAAAAAAGAGGAACAACATTGAGAGTGAGATTAAGAAAGGTTATGAGGTGAGAGAAGAGGCGAAATAGATCTGAAAATAATAACAAGAATTAAAAGTGTAACTGTAAAAGAGGAAGATAAACAAAATATGAGAGGAAGGATGGAAGACATACAAAGAGCAAAACACCGAATATATTCATATAGGGGCGGCACGGTGGCTTAGTGGTTAGCACGTTCTCCTCTCAGCGCTAGGGATTCCCGGTTCGAATCCCCATCTGGGTGGAGTTTCCATGTTCTCCCTGTGTCTGCGTGGGTTTCCTCCGGGTTCTCCGGTTTCCTCCCACAGTCCAAAAACATGGATCAAGTCAATTGAATTCTCAAAAATTGCCCCATATAGAGTGTGTCTGTGTGAATGAGTGTGTGCCCAGCGATGGATTGGCGCCCTGTCCTGGGTCTATCTGCCCAGCGCCCGAGACGTTCTCCCCTGGATGGGCATGGGGAACCCCACCGTGACCCTAATAGAGGATAAAGCGGGAGATAATGAATGAATATTCATATAGAAAAACATGCTGTTCTTCATTGATGTTTATTGCAACACTAAAATAATTTAGTGTTGCAATTAAATTAAAAGATTAACAGAATCTGCCTGGTTCTCCTTCTACACCTGATTCTCTACCTTCACCTAATTCTGTTCCTCCACCTGATTAAGTCTGTATCTTGTTGGTGTTTAGACGTCAACAGTGTGGTTTTGAAATGGAGCAGACCTCAGTGCTGCTATAAGAACCTCTGTTTGTTGGGTGTATCAACAGAAACATGGGAATTATTTTTTAACAAAGTCATCCGAGAATCACCCTCAAGGTGTTTAGCAGATTTGGCAGTAAAAGTCACCACAGCAGGTAAGATGATTTACTCAAACACAGCAGCAGCAGCAGAGTGTCCACATAGTTTTATAGCAATGCAGTTCACTGGAACAATTGTAATATCAAATATAACATAATGAAATCACATTACGTTTGAGGCAAAAGGAACCAAAGGGAAGACTATAAGCTAATGATAAATACAGCCGCGTACCCATTGGCCTTTCTCTCCTTGCAGTTTGCTGAAATAGAGCTTCAGCTCCTTCACTGTGATGCTGTAACTCGCCAACACACCCAGCATGTCCACCAGAAGATCTGAACCAGAACACAGAATAAAAGCAAATTAAAAATTTATATAAGACTTTTCATTTAAAGAATCGATAACTCAGTTGAAACAGCTTCTAACCTGCAATCATGTTCTCAGTCAGGTCGATTTTCTCGAGGATGAGTGTGATGAGGCCGACTTGTGTGCAGGCCTGCAGGTTCCTCAGACTCTTCTTCAGAACCGCCGTGAACATGCTCCAGACTTCGGCCTGACAAGTGACATCACACTTCTCCAGCAGATCCACCATGCACACGATGCTTTCCGTCTCCTGGATGATGAAGTTCATCTCCAGATCGAACTGACCACCAACCAGCTGGAGGAAGAGACGAGGAAGATGCACGTTAAAGCGCTGGTCTAAGTGCTGGGTAGTGCTGAGATTTTGAGCGATTATACATTGTGTCTTTTTACAGACTCGTGAGGAAAAATACTGAATAAATTTTATTTTTTTTATTTTCACAGTTTCGTTGGTACAATTGTATAATCGTACATGTACAAGTAAACAACAAAAACACTAAAGAAAATGTTCTGGATGTGGCTGTCATATTCTTCTTTAAAGCCAATGGTCAGGCTGGAATTAGAACAGGAAGCAGGGTGTTGCAGACAGGAAATGACTCTCATTAAAAGGATTTCAAGCAGAGCAAAGGCCCAGAAGACATTCTGCTCGAGATTAGAACCCAGACATCAACCACTGCCAAACAACTTCAGGTTTACTCTGCTGGCTGTAACAATAATAAACCCAAGCCCTTTACATCAACTTAAAATCCAACCTAAATTAACAGGGTTTCATCAGAAAACACTAACATGCCTCATTTCTGTCCCTTTGATTGGACTAATTGGACTAATACATTAATCAATATATTTTATTAGTGAGCTTTACAGGTCAGTGATACTCATTCCAGAACCTGACTTCTTTTTTGTTAAAAAAAAGACCAAAATTTGCTAAAAGTAAAGCAATTCTGTCATTTAAGGTAAAAAAAAAACATCTTCATTAACAGAGAAACAGCTTTAAAGTTATGCGTTAATGCATGTTTGATTGACTGTACACAAGTTCAGCAGCAAAATGTTTAGAATCACTGTTCAAATGGTTATTTATTAATGATATACACGAATAAACTCACAAATAAAAAAACGGAATTTTAGTGTTTATCATTTTCCCATAAAATGTGATTAGCAACTTTAGTATAGTCAGATTCATTGCAATCTATAATAATGAAGTAAATATAATTATATAAATAAAGTCAGTGAAAAAAATAAAAAAAATTTCCAGCCCAACAAGTAACTAAAACTAAACCATACTGAAACGGAGATGACAGGTCATCTGTTCCTACAGTTGGAGTCTTGATTGAGTATATACTGAGCAGCATTAACAGGACATCCTCATTACGCATTGTATTTTGCGAGTTACATCTTTGGAGACCGTCCACACCGACCTCTGTTTCCTGCGATAGGACATGCGTGATGAGTGATGTCACACCACGACATCCTGTCTTTTACTGCATTCCAAACAGTGCTAGCTTTCCTCAGAAAAGGGCCACACTGAAGCATAAAAATATCTGACTCACAGACTGAGGTTAATTATTTTTGTCAATGAATACTTTTTATATATTTCCAGACGGTAATTCCGCTTCCTTTTATAGTGTTTTCACGATTGCGTCACATTTAGACGTGCATTTACTTATTAAAACATTTAACCAATCAGATGTCAGACCCCCTTCATGTTTGGTTTTCCATACAGAACCTTGAGACTCGAAAACCCACAACAAATCTCACGGATTAAAAACAACTGAAGAAAAATGGTTTCACTTTGACTCTGTGGGACACGCCGCAACAATTCTGGATGACTAGAAAAAGGCCAGCGACTGAAAATCAGAAAGGTTTTTATGCCGTTTGCAGAAATCAGAATGTCTTTACAATGTGGCGTGAAAGTGAAAGTGCGGCGGCGCCACTGCGTCATGAAAATATAGCACAGCCAAACTGAGGCGGTGTGAAGAATGGCCATTTTGAACGGAGTACTCATGATACAGTTTTTCATCGCTGGGCGCGAGAACATGTTCGTTATCCTGAATATGATGAAAGAGTTGCCATCATGTGACATCACACAGTGTGGGTTAAATGTTACTCAAAACTATCATCCAGTAAACCTGAGAGGAAAGTTCAACAGTTATACCAACCACTCTCACCCTCATCCTGCACTTCACACACCCCCCCCCCCACCCACAAACCCACACACACAAGAGTTTCACTGCCCTCGCTAATCTAAAAGGTTTAATTGAATGGCACATTATTTTCAGAGAAAAGAAAGACAACCTGCCTACACACTTCAAACATACGGACATGACTGCGGTTCATTTATAAAATCAAAAAACTGAGATGTATATTCAGTCAAAAGTTTGGACACAACTTCTTTTTACTCCACTTATTATCCATGTTCTCAGTTCCACTCCATGTAAAGCTGGACTTTGGAGTTCTACAATTCCAGACTGTAGTCCATCTGTTTGTGTTCTACAGTACATACTGTGTACGTCCCCTTTCTCTGTTCTAATGGTCAGAACCCCAATAGTACTCCCACAGGGCAGGGGTTATTTGGTGGGTGTGTTAGTCCTATCCCAGCAGTGTCACTGAGGTGGAGAAATGCTGCACTAAAACCCCCTCACCACATCAGAGTCACTGCAGAACTGACAATGAACAATCCACCACCCAAATGATACCTGTTCTGTGATGGTGCTGACCAATAGAGAACAGAGAACCAACAGGGGACTAACAACAACAAAGAGCACAGATGAACTACAGTCTGTAATTGTAAAACTACAAAGTCCATCTATATGATAAGTGGAGGAAATAGACAATGGAGTAAGAAGGGGCGTGTCCAAACTTTAGACTGGCACTGTATGTGAGGTGTTATCAGTTATTCTCCTTCAATAACCATGTGATTTACTTGCAGAAGTTTTTTAAGTTGATGCTACTATAAGGAACAGAACTGTTGCAGAGTCGGCATTGCCTTTGACACTCACACCGCACCTCTAGTGGTTTGCAATTCAAATCACATCAACTTCCTGTGCCTTTAAAAATCAGCTCTTGAGGAATACAAGACCAATGTTGGTAATTAATGGTAATAAATCAAGCTGGTAGACTTTTCATATAAATACATATACAGCACTTTATTAGACACATGCATTGCATCACATCATCGCACCACTTTGTAGACGTACAATCAGAGACAGTTATTCTGCAATCTGTTGTTAGACAGATTGTGTTGATCTGACATTAGCACTCAGCGTGATGCTGGTTGTCTTTAAAAACTCTGACAGCACTGCTGTGTCTGATCCACTCGTACCAGCGCAACACACACTATTCTTCCATCACCAGGTTCTGTGGGGATCCCAAAGAACTACACTATACATTCAGTGATGCCAAAAAATGGTCAATGAGTACAGATACAAGGAGGTGTACCTAATAAAGAGGCCGGTGGTCATTCATGTAATCTATTTTAGGTGCCATTTGTTGATTTGTATTTATAGCCTCGTCCTCTATCCCTCATCAGTTTGAGTTTTTTGACAGGAGGATGCGTCTGGCTGGATATTTTTGGTAGCTGGCCTGTTCCCAAGGCAGCAGTGACACTGTGATATTTAAAACCCTACATCTGTATCTGATGCATGGCATTCACATAGACTGAACCTTCGTGGGGCTTTTTCTCCACAGCAGCATCAGTCAGTGTGGTGCCGCGTTAATCTGTGGCTCAGATATGTAAAACAATCATTAATAGGATTAAAACAGCTTGAGTTCCACGCACCAGGTGATGCAACATGGGTGAAGTGAGGTCATTAGTGAGTTCACACACAGAGAAAAAATTTTTTTTTTCACTGGTCCAATATTTTCAATAGAGAGGACCAGCACAATAAACCAAATTGAGTGTAACACTGAACCTGTAGACACATTTGGACCCAACGATTTAAGGATCCCAACTTGATGGCAGTAGTCAAAGTACAGGATCAGTCATGATACAGCACCCTTCAGCAATGAGGATTAAGTGTCTTGCTCAAGGACCGACACTAGTAATTTCAGTGGATTTGAACCCACAACCTTAAGATTGATAATCCTATATCTTAAGCAAGGCCCTTAATTTCTCCCTGGGCTCAATAAAGTATTCTGATTAACCCTTATTGCTTTGAGAGTGCTGTATTAGGGGTGATCCTGTGTTCTGACTCCAAACATCAAGTAGGGATTCTTGTAAATTGCTTTGGATTAAAGTCTCCACAATGAAGGTAGATGGACTTTGTAGTTTTAAAATTGCAGACTTCAGTCAAATGTTGTAATCATTACTTTAATTGTTTCCCAGTATTATCAGTTGCTGACCAGAGAAATGGGGATGCAGAAGTGATGACATCATTGTTAAATATCAATGCCTGGCTTACAACGAGGAAAATATTCCAGACATTTGTCAGTCATTTGAAGGGCAGAGAAAGACTTGGCTGTGCAAGTGTTGTGTGTTGTGTCTGTGTGTGTGTGTGTGTGTGTATCAGATGAACGGAAAGCTCCAATGTTGCTATTTAAGGAAGATGTTCCACTTTGGAGAGGCAAATTTCTCTACTGACAACCTCAAATATTCCTTTGCATCACTCCCACACAAACAGAGAACCACAAAAACACACACAGCTAGTTAAACATCAACCGTTTGTAGGCAGCATGCAGTTTCAGATCCAAAAGCAAATTTATTCCTGTTATTTTTAAATAACCCAATCTGGTATTCAATATCTGAGTCATGATATGATGATATTTATACACACATAAACATATAATATGATATTATATTATTTATGTAATATTATTTTTGGACCCATCTGGACCCTTCACATCCAAGGATGGGCCACCTGATGGGTTAGTTTGCCTCTGGAGGTGACCTCTACTGGCCGCTCATGGCTGATGCACTGATGTAAGGTTGCGTTGGAAGTTGTTTATGTGTTTTTTACTGCTCTGAGAGAACCCTGCTTCTGGGTTGGTAAAGAATCGCGGTCTGTGTTGAAGGAAGCACATGGTGACTAAAGCCAACTGAAGAGGAACAAAAGTGCATTGCTGATATATGGGGAAATTTGGTTAAATACATAGGAAATTAAGAGTGTGCTCTGGTGCCTTTTGAACCCTACTACACAAACAATGAAACGTCACCTATTGGTGTCAGATTGCTCCACCGTGTTCTAGTCTTTGTGCCTTGGTAACTGAACACTAGAAGTGGAAGTAAATTATTCATCACCTGAAAGAGGGTGTACGGCTGTTCCCTAAAGCATTAACTTTGACGTGAAGGTGAAACACAGCTGTGCTCGTCTATACACTACGATCCTTCATGTTAACAGAAAGGAGTAATTATCGAACGTTACCATTTCAACGTTCTATGGTTTTGTATAAAGGAACAAGGTATAGTCCAAGAGACTAGGTCTCAGGATGGCAGCACGAAATTCTGCACGTACATAATGGGACTCATGGTACTGAACAGGGTTAAATATTTTGCTATCGAGTACTGAACAAAATGACGACTGAAGAACGAAGGTCATTTTTAGGTTTTTAAGAGGACGAGACCTGAAACCAGCATCGGCCACCTGCTTTTAGTCGAACCTGCATGTCAGAGGCTGCAGCTCCAGGCTGAAACACAGGTGACCAGTTCTGCTGAATAGGAAATACAAAGGCAGGTCACAGCTCTGAACATATTTAAAGAGGTTTCATTTTAACAGAATGTAAATGAACCTTGAGATATGTAATTACTACATCCCCTGAAGGAAGATGGACTTTTACAACTACAGACTCCAGAACATCAGGTTTCTTTTTTGAACGCTACATCTTTACACCTCACATACTGAACCAGTCAGAAGTTAGGACACGCCCCCTTCTTGCTCCATGCTCTATTTCCTCCACTTACCATAGAGATGGACTTTGTAGTTTTTCCAATTACAGACTGTAGTCCATCTGTGTTCTTTGTTGTTCTTAGTTCCCTGTTGATTCTCTGTTCTCTATTGGTCACAGAACAGGTATCATTTGGGTGGTGGATTGTTTATTGTCAGTTCTGCAGTGACACTGATGTGGTGAGGGGGGTTTTAGTGCAGCAGTGCTGCTGTAGTTTAATTTAAACACCTCAGTGACACTGCCGGGATAGGAATAATGCACCAACCAAATAATACCTGCTCTGTGGTGCTACTTTTGGGGTCCTGACTATTAGAACAGAGTAAAGGGGACGTACACCGTATGTACTGTAGAACACAAACAGATGGACTACAGTCTAGAATTGTAGAACTACAAAGTCCATCTTTATAGGAAGTGGAACTGAGAACATGGACAAATAAGTGGAGCAAAAAAAGTGTGTGTCCAAACTTGTGTGGAGTTACGGCATCATTTGTTAATGTAAAGCCTATATTTCTAAGAGTAACTTAATGTTAAATCATGCTGTGTATTATATTTCCAATTTCTCTATTTAAAAAATCAATTTAGCCACATGTGCATTATTCAGTCAGAACTGATTATTTAAATATATATTATTTGAAGTGGAACATCAAAGCATTAAACAGATAGACATATTGGTCATCTTGCTTCTGTAATATATTTAAGCCCTTGAACATGAGAGAGTGGCTGTGTCACAGTCATCATGTTATTCATGATAACAGACAACCGTAACGGCTCTAGAACACGGATAACACAGAGCACACATGACTGTAAGTCACGCAGCAGTAATGCTGCTCATGTGCAAATCGTGGTAATGATGCTAAAATAAAATAGTGGGCAGTCCTGGTACATACACAGATGACAATATTTGTTTTAAACAAACAGTTCCAGAACTGAGAGAAAAGAAAAACCTGTGTGTTAACAAACCCTGTGTCCTGAGCACAACACCTGTCACCTGCCTCCACGCGCCATGGCAAACTGTCAAAGGTCACTGAAGTAGAAATATAGTGCAGGTCTGAGAACAATCCAAATAAAATGTTCAATATATTGTGTAGGTGCAGATCAGAACATTCTTCGTGTGGCCATATATACATCCGGTATGTACATTATACATACACACACACACACACACACACACACACACAGAGTATTGGTGTTGGTCATTAGTCAAATGACTATAACCTGCCCACTGACAGACAGAGGCTCAGGATAGTCTAAGAAATCAGATTAACAGGTCAGTACAGACTGACTGAAGGGGGGGGAGGGGGGGTTAGACCAGGACAAAGACATGCAACTTAATGTTAGAATGAAACCATTTGTTCTCAGATTAAACTCACATATTTAATATATTCTATTTTTATTATCGTTTTGTAATAGCCCACTGGATTTCTCTACATCTGAATTTATGTTTACTGAGGCACTCCTAATACCCACATGACTCCCTCGTCCATGCACATAGTCCTTATGTGGGATTACAATTAAATAATCTACAGTACGCAGTTTTCAACATCCCCATTATTACATTATTAATAAAATCCTCCCTAAAGGAACCAATGCAGTACAGAAAACATGGGTTCTGTATCTGTGATATAAAAAGGTGAAAGAAAGGCTGTCGATTTAAAGCAGCCAATGAATCCATGAAATTGAAACTGTGGGAGGAAGCCCGAGAACTTAAAAGAAACCACACAGACACTGGGAGAACATGGAAACCCAGGTCAAGAATTGAACCTGGATCCCCAGCGCTGAGACGCAAACGTGCTCATCATTCAGCCACCAATATTATTATAATAACTATTATATAACTCTACCTACCAGCATGTATCTATGCATACATCAATATCTTTAGTTATATATCTATATGTATATCTGTACAGTGTTCATGAGAATAGATATTAGTTATTATTAATCATTTTAAAAAGGATGTGCAGGTATTAGTTGGAATAAATAGAAGTGGTTTACAGAACACACTGTCTGCATGCTTGTTTGACCAAAACTTTCTTTTCTGTGAAACCTGCAGTACCATCTTGAGAAATGAGCTCACAGAACCACATCCTGTAATCAGCAAAGTGTCTGTTTGTGGGGGTGGGGGGGGCACAGGGGGGTGAGGGGCAACCTGCAGTGTGTTACGAGTGACGAAAGCAGACGAACAGGTTGGCGTTTCACACACTTCAATAAGGACTTCCTTGTTTCTGAATTTACACACAGGACAAAGGCTGCAGAGCTGATTTGCATCTGTCTGTCCACCAGGCTGCGACACCACCATCGCACTGATATCACGATATACTGATATATTCAGAAACCTGCTCCAACAGGTTTAAAATACAAAAAAAAACATGAATAATGGAATTAGAATTAAGGAGGAAAAAGGATGTGACCAATCCCAGCATTCTTGGGCAAAAGGCCAGGGTGATAGGCCAGTCCACCCCAAATCAGATACACACACATAATCATACATACATTCACACTTTGATGTAATTAAGTATCCTAAATTGCATGTTTATGAGGCTGAGGTGACACAGAGACACACTTAACCTTACACAGAAAAAACGTGGACCACCCTGATCTGAACGTTCCTACACCTCTTCAAACTGAAAGGGTCTGTTCCGAAGTTATACAAACCAAAATGACCTATGTGGGAGACACCAATGACACCTTTTGAAACGACTCATTTTAGTGAATCATCTGTAACAGTACACCAACATAACGCAGCAGATCTGTTTATAGTCAACAAAACAAGACAAAACCTCGTAAAACCGAGAAACTGTTCACTAGACCAAAAAGAGCAAAGATCTACTCAAGAAATCATCTGTGGTTTTCATTTCAAATTGGAGCGCCTCCCAACATCCAATCATTTTAAAACCCAAAGGGAAAGATCGGCCGTTCTGAGACGTCAATCCTCAACCATGTAGTCAAAAGCATAGAGGTGATGTCATACATTCATGTACATCTCAAAACCTGTATATATTAATATGGTGGAACTGTACAGCACTACTATAAAGCCATGTTATAATCAAAGAGGAAATTTCACTTTACTTCTCATTTCTAACAAAGAAATTGCTCGCTCACCTGAAAGGGGCTGCATTGTAAGTGTGCTTGTAATTTAGCATTGCACCCATTCAGAGATACGTATGAATAGGTCTTCATAATGGCTGCAGGTTACTCTTACCTTAATTAAAACATACCACTCATCCTGGTGCCTAAGCTCAACCAAGTTATTACTATAAGTGTTATTTCATTCATTTGTAATCTACATTGTCTGTAGCGAACTACATATTGAGATAGAATCACATTTTAGAATTTTGAACACCACATTTAACTCACTATATAGTGCACTATGTCTGTAATATAGAACAGTTTAAAAACATAGTTGTAGTTTATTGCAAACCATAGGGTTCCTCTGATTAACTGGCATGTTTGGTTGATTAATTTACACAGTCAGTCTTATTAAATATATTTACGTGATATTTTTCCGCAAATTTTTTGAGCAATTACTGGTTTTGTCAAGATAAACTTCGGCAGATATATGTTTTAAAAATCAGATTATTTCAATAGTTGAATGGTAACTGCGCACTAAAATCTGTAAAATTAATTTATGTAGTAAATTTGAATTTAACCATCTGTCTAGAATTTAAAATACTAAATTTAACGAGATGTCTGTAATTTATTAAAATGATTTCTATTTATATTAAATTACATCCTAAATAAACAGCCACAGCGTTTTTCTTTGAACACCATTGCAGATGTGTGACCGTCATTTGTAATCTGAGGTCAAACAGACAGAGCACTGGGTTTGAGATAACAGAAAGAGGTTTCCTGAATTTGTGTCTGAAATATATTTGAAGTACAGAAACCGTGATAAGTCACAGGCTGATGTTACATGATCAAGGCTCTGTACTGCATGCTTTTAATGAACTAGTAAGTATAAACGTTACAGGTCACTGTCTTTCAGAAGCTGCTTAGAGGAATCTGTAAGAGGCATTTCTCTTATTTTAACAGATGTACAGATATACTGTGTGTTAAATTTAGTGACACATTGTGGTGTAGTACGCAGAGTTGCTATAATCACACACATTCAATCAAAATAGACAAGCAGTGGGTTGCACTTGCGAATGAAGCTTTAAATCAGCAGTTTTTTGGCCAGCCGTTGATGCAAATGCAAAGCATCTAAGGAGGAGCATCAACAATAAAATAGGTTGGAAGCATCAGTATACAAAGGGGTGCAGTTTAAAAAAAAAAAAAAAAAAAAAAAAAAAAAAAAAAAACAGGACAAATGTTAAAGGAAGACTTTGATTTTTGTTGAAACTTTAACCTGTAAATTTACCAGGATTTATGAGAAGTAAATAAAAAATAGAAAACTGAAATAAAAAACACAAGCGTTTGTTAAATTTTGCATTTTTAAATTCCAAATTTTACATTTTATTAAATGTTTTTTTAATATAATCACTAATAACTAATAAAGAAGATGAAATTAATCTCATGCTGTTACTTAATAAAAAACATTACATAACTAAAAAACAAAGATGCAAATCACAGTGAAATTCTGGGCTAAATCTAATTAAAAAAAATTGAATATAAAAAAAAAAAAAAACATTATTGTCCACTTAATCTTATACTTGAACCAATGGGTCGTGGCAGGGTTACCCAATGCCTATCCAGGGGATAACGTTTAACGTTTTAGGCACTGGGCAGATACACTCCCTTTGCAGGAGTACAAATTTTATAAAATAAAAATTATAAAATTTTTTTTATCATATTCCATGTGTTTACACTTCAAATGTATTCTGAATGTTAACTGATTTAGGCCCATTGCCACATGTATTTATAATCATGCATCTAGTCATGAATTTTGGATAATTGCACACTCCAATCTTTTTTGAGTAGACTTTGGGTATGGCCTTTTTGCTGTTGCAGCATGACTGTAACTCAAAGCATCGTCTTGAAAGCCATGGTTAAGTGAGTTTGACAGGTCAGTCGAGTTCAGAAAAACCTGACCAGCCTACACGACTCCAGACTTTAACCCAATCAATCACATGGGATGAACAAGAGAAGAAGGTGAGTCAGGCTCTCTCATCCAACATCAGTGTGTGACCTCACAAACGCATTTTTGAGTGAATGGGGAACATTCCCACATACGTCCAAAGCTTTTAGAAGCTTCTCAGAGGAGTGGAAGCTGTTATAGCTGCAAAAGGAGGGACCAATTTAGAATGACATGTCATAAAAGCTCCTGTAGGTGTAATGCGTAGGTGTCCTAATACTTTTGTCCATAATGAATAAAACCCCGCAGGGTTTCTAAGGCAAGTCCATGCAGGTACCAGATTACACTCCTTTTCCACATCACTGATAACTGAACCACTTAAGAAGAGCAAATGGATTATTGGTTTAATATTGAACACAGATTTAGTTTTTTTTTGTTCAGGATTTCATTCAAACCACTGTCCATTCCCTTAGGTGCTAAAATGTTCATCTATGAGTCCTGGGTTCAAACCCTAACACAGATAAGTTGCTGCCGGGTCTTTGACTGAAGCCCTTAATCCCACATTGCTTAGATTGTAATCATGTAAGTCACTGGATCAGAGTGTCTGCTAAATGCTTCAGCAAAACCACTTGGGTCCCTTAAGAACCCTTAATGACAGGATTTCCATTGGGAGTATTGTGATTTCCATACATGTTTACTCAATATGGATGTTTTCATTTGTAGAGATAATGAGATCATTCTCAGTGACAGGAATGAAATTAACTGAGCTTCTAAGAAGCAAGAAAGGTCCTTTGATGCCATTCCACCTCAAACACCTATAACATGTGAGTGAGCATTAAAAGATCCACAATGTCTTCAGCTCAAACGCCACCACAAGAATGACATTCTGAACTACTGTGTGAGCCATCTGATCATTCTAAAGCATAATTGCCAAGCTCAAGGCCCGCGGGCCAGTCGGACCACAATACAATTATATCCGGCCCATGAGACCATTTTAAATTGATCTATTGTTATTGATGGCCCGATGATATGACATGCTGATAACACAAAGAACTAAAGATCCCTTAAAGCAGTGCAACCACTGCCTTGCCGAATGATAGATTACCCGCGTTATACAAGTCAAGCGTCCACTACTTAATATTTCCATCCATTCATTATCTTCTGCTTTATCCTCAACTAGGGTCGTGGGAGGGGTTCTCTATGCCCATCCAGGGAAGAACGTTTCGGGCGCTGGGCAGATACACCCAGGACAGAGTGTCAATCTATCACTGGGCTCACTCACATACACCTACTCTATATGGGGCAATTTGGAGAATTCAATTGACCTCGATCCATGTTTTTGGACTGTGGGAGGAAACCGGAGAACCCGGAGGAAATCCACACGGACACAGGGAGAACATGGAAACTCCACCCAGATTGGGATTCGAACCGGGAATCCCTAGTGCTGAGAGGAGAACATGCCAACCACTAAGCCAACCTGCTGCCCTACTTAATATACTTAATAGCAAACATTTACTTTCAGTGTGTTCAATTTATATCTGGGTGGTTTTCATGTTCTCCCTGTGTCCATGTGGGTTTCCTCCGGGTTCTCCGGTTTCCTCCCACAGCACAAAAAAACAAACAAAACATATATTAAGGTCAATTGAATTCTCCAAATTGCCCCATATACAGTAGAGTGTGTGTGTGAGTGAGTGTGTGCCCAGCAATAGATTGGCACCCTGTCCTGGGTGTATCTGCCCAGCACCCGAAACATTCTCCCCTGGATGTGCATGGGGAACCCCTGTGACCCTAGTAGAGGATAAAGGGGAAGATAATGGATGGATGGATTATGAAGCATCCTTGGCTTCTTGAAAGGCGCTATATAAATTTAACTCATTATTATAATTATTCGATAAATGTCTATCCTGTTCGCCCCATGACCTAAAGTGTGCTTTGAGTCTTGGGCCCCGGTGCAATTAGGTTTGACACCCCTGTTCTAAAGGATCTTTTTTTTTTTACTTTCTGTGGAGATCTCAAAAAAGAATTTGACTGCTGGCTGTACCGTCATTAACTACGCATGTGACTAATAAATTTAATTTAATTTGATTTGATTTGTAAATGTCACAGGGAGGGCGGCACGGTGGCTTAGTGGTTAGCACGTTCGCCTCTCAGCGCTAGGGATTCCCGGTTCGAATCCCCATCTGGGTGGAGTTTCCATGTTCTCCCTGTGTCTGCGTGGGTTTCCTCCGGGTCCAAAAACATGGAACAAGTCAATTGAGTTCTCCAAATTGCCCCATATAGAGTGTGTATGCGTGCGTGTCTGTGTGAGTGAGTGTGTGCCCAGCGATAGATTGGCGCCCTGTCCTGGGTGTATCTGCCCAGCGCCCGAGACGTTCTCCCCTGGATGGGCATGGGGAACCCCACCGCGACCCTAATAGAGGATAAAGCGGGAGATAATGGATGGATGGATGATTTGTAAATGTCACAGGGAGGGCGGCACGGTGACTTAGTGGTTAGCACGTTCGCCTCTCAGCGCTAGGGATTCCCGGTTCGAATCCCCATCTGGGTGGAGTTTCCACGTTCTCCCCGTGTCTGCGTGGGTTTCCTCCGGGTTCTCCGGTTTCCTCCCACAGTCCAAAAACATGGATCAAGTCAATTGAATTCTCCAAATTGCCCCATATAGAGTGTGTCTGTGTGAGTGAGAGTGTGCCCAGCAATGGATTGGCGCCCTGTCCTGGGTCTATCTGCCCAACGCCCGAGACGTTCTCCCCTGGATGGGCATGGGGAACCCCCCCGCGACCCTAATAGAGGATAAAGCGGGAGATAATGGATGGATGGATGATTTGTAAATGTCACAGGGAGGGCGGCACGGTGACTTAGTGGTTAGCACGTTCGCCTCTCAGCGCTAGGGATTCCCGGTTCGAATCCCCATCTGGGTGGAGTTTCCATGTTCTTCCCGTGTCTGCGTGGGTTTCCTCCGGGTTCTCCGGTTTCCTTCCACAGTCCAAAAACATGGATCAAGTCAATTGAATTCTCCAAATTGCCCCATATAGAGTGTGTCTGTGTGAGTGAGAGTGTGCCCAGCGATGGATTGACGCCATGTCCAGCGCCCAAGACGTTCTCCCCTGGATGGGCATGGGGAACCCCCCCGCGAGCCTAATAGAGGATAAAGCGGGAGATAATGAATGAATGAATGAATGAATGAATGAATGTCACAGGGATCAAACGGATGGCATTGTGACGCGCAGAACATCAAAGAGGAATCATCTGCCTACCAGGTTGAAGACAGTTTCCACAATGTCTCGGTTGGAGACCTCCCCAGCATTAATGAGCCCCTCCAGCACGGCGAACTTCATCCGGATGCCCCTGATGGGGACGGTGGGCGTTAAGCCCCCGCCACCAGGAGGCGCGTTTCCCTCCGCCATGGCAGGTGAGACACCTGTTCGGCTTCAAGGTGACTCGCTTCCCAGAATAAAAAAAAAGAAAGTCGAATAAACTCGATTAATCCCGCTGGAACGACAGAGCGCCACAGTCTGCCTCCATCCACCGAGGATCGTCCTGCCGCCAACAAACCGGTCCCAGGTTCCAGGTTCCAGGTCCCAGGTTCTAGGTTCTAGGTTCCAGGTTCCAGGTGAGTGCCAGCCGCGCTTGTGATGATCTTAAGGAAGTCTGATCGCTGCAACTCAACTATAAACTGAGATCAAAGACGGAGATCAGACGCACCGCCTTTCTTCCAAAGGAAACGTCACGGCAGGTGAGTATTAAGATGTTTTAGGCAGAAGACGGATCTAGTCTTGTGATTCTCGCTTCTGCAGGTAATCGGGGAGGCGAAGGGCTCCGAAAGAGAACCCCCCGATCCGCGCAGGGCTGGAGAAAGAGAAGGCGATCGCTCCGGAGAAGCTGCGGGACTCCGCGGTTAATCAGCGGACTTCAGAGCGCCGTCTCTTCCTGAATCAGTCCGCTCAGGCTCGCCGCCGCCATGACACTGTGGAAGCGGCTAAGTGAGGGCGCGCATGCGCGGTGCGGGCCGGCGCGGAGCAGCGGGGATCAGGTGTAGCGCAGGTACGCAGCTGCAGCCGAGCGCAAACACCCTCACACAGAATCACCAGAGAAAAACATCCACACCGCACAACAAACATCTCCGTTCCGCGTTTGGGCATATTCATTCATTCATTCATTATCTCCCGCTTTATCCTCTATTAGGGTCGCGGGGGTGGGGGGGTTCCCCATGCCCATCCAGGGGAGAACGTCCCGGGCGCTGGGCAGATAGACCCAGGACTGGACGCCCCGCCAATCCACACACTCACACACTCAAACACACTCCATATGGGGCAATTTGGAGAATTCAATTGACTTGATCCATGTTTTTGGACTGTGGGAGGAAACCGGAGAACCCGGAGGAAATCCACGCGGACGCGGGGAGAACATGGAAACTCCACCCAGATGGGGATTCGAACCAGGAATCCCTAGTGCTGAGAGGCGAACGTGCTAAACCACTAAGCCACCGTGCCGCCCTTTGTTTAGGCATATTCATTCATTCATTCATTCATTCATTCATTCATTATCTCCCGCTTTATCCTCTATTAGGGTCGCGGGGGTGGGGGGGGTTCCCCATGCCCATCCAGGGGAGAACGTCCCGGGCGCTGGGCAGATACACCCAATCCACACACTCACACACCCAAACACACTCTATATGGGGCAATTTGGAGAATTCAATTGACTTGATCCATGTTTTTGGACTGTGGGAGGAAACCGGAGAACCCGGAGGAAACCCACGCCGACACGGGGAGAACATGGAAACTCCACCCAGATGGGGATTCGAACCGGGAATCCCTAGTGCTGAGAGGCGAACGTGCTAACCACTAAGCCACCGTGCCGCCCTTTGTTTAGGCATATTCATTCATTCATTCATTCATTATCTCCCGCTTTATCCTCTATTAGGGTCGCGGTGGGGTGGTTCCTCATGCCCATCCAGGGGAGAACGTCCCGGGCGCTGGGCAGATACACCCAGGACGCCCTGCCAATCCACACACTCACACACCCAAACACACTCCATATGGGGCAATTTAGAGAACTCAGTTAACTTGATCCATGTTTTTGGACTGTGGGAGGAAACCGGAGAACCCGGAGGAAACCCACGCGGACGCGGGGGGGAACATGGAAACTCCACCCAGATGGGAATTCGAACCGGGAATCCCTAGCACTGAGAGGCGAACGTGCTGACCACTAAGCCACCGTGCCGCCCTTATTTGACTATATAGGATTTTTTTTTGTATAAACATCTCTATTATTCTATTCATGCAAATATAATTAAGCCTAGGGGCGGCACGGTGACTTGGGGGTTAGCATGTTCTCCTCTCAGCACTAGGGATTCTCGGTTCGAATCCAAATCTGGGTGGAGTTTCCATGTTTACATTTCCATTTCCATTTAGTCATTTAGCAGACGCTTTTATCCAAAGCGACTTACAAATGAGAACATTTTCTCCGCGTGGGTTTCCTCCGGGTTCTCAGGTTTCGTCCCGCAGTCCAAAAACATGGATCAAGGTCAACTGAATTCCCCAAATTGCACCATATAAAGTGTGTGTGTGTGTGTGTGAGTGTGTGCCCAGCGATAGATTGGCGCCCTGTCCTGGGTGTATGAGCCCTCAGCGTGAAACATTCTCCCCTTGCTCATCCCTAACCCTAAACATAACCCCCCCCCCTGACCCTAATAGAGGATAAAGCGGATGATAATGGATGGATGGATGGATGGGTGGATGGATGGATGATTAAGCCTTATTGTTTCCTTATTGCCCTTTATGGACATGTTTTTGTATTTATGCAAATTATTCATGCAGATAATAAGCCTGATTACAGATGTAACATGTAAATCGTTGCATTTATGCATATAAGGCTGATGATAAGAATTTTCACTAAATGAGACTTTAACATTGTAATATAAATTTAAATGTTCTTTTTTTGTTTTTACCATTCAGCCGGTTGAATGCTTATTCCTTACTTCATAGTTGAGTTTTTGGATGAATTAATTAATAATAGTACATGTGTACAGTTTTAGTTTCTGTTTTTCCGTAGTGAATGTGTGATCCTTCTCTCCTTGGTCACGATGCCCCTGGGAATGTTACTGTGGTGATGGCCCTCGTGACCTCATAAACATGTAAGGATGCCTACAAAATGCAACAATATGCAAAATAAAACAAAATATTATATGTGTTTAACCCACAACAACGCTCATGTAATGTAATCAGTAAAGCATTCTATTTTTTCTCCCACTCTTCCTCTCACTCACTGCTCACATTTATATTATAACATATACAGTACCAGTCAAAAGTGTGGACACTCCTCCTTTCTATTCCACTTTTTTTGCTCTTATGCATTTCAACAGATTGTCCAGCACACAGTCACGGCTGGAACCGCTGTATATGATACATTTTATGAACCTATAAGTCATGTAATTCTTTATTTCAGAGTCTTTGCTGGCTTTTTATTTTATCGCTGTTAGCAGCAGTTGTATTTTGTCAGCTCTGCCTGACAGATTGACAAAGGACCAAGCCTTGGCTTGTTGTGAGCTGTAGCTCATAAAACTTGAATTACTCAGTGCTGTGATGAGATTTTTTTTTATCTTACACAACAATAATGTGAGTAACTGATCCCCACCCAAAATTTCAACTATTGACTGACGTAAAGAGTTCTGATCCGATTTCTTACTTGTTAAGATTTACATAGACTAACCATGATGTGGACATGTGCCAGGCCATGCCATGTGCTTCTGAATGCTGACCATTCCCTTCTCTTACTGAAATAAATGACTCGTAAATTCCATACTGGCTCTGGGTTCTATAAACTCACACATTTTAAACATTACTCAAACCTCATGTCAAAATGTAAGGGATATTTTAATATTGAAACTTGCTTCTCTGTAGTATTATGTGTTGCAGTTTTTACGTCATGTTCCTTTGACCCTAAATTCCTGAAAGTATTTTTTTGGCTCTGAGCTGAAAGTGACCAGTTTAAGCAACATGATGAGATCAGAGACAGGCTTTAAGAGTCGGGATGATCTGGCCGTACCTGTTGGAGTAGTCCAGGTTCTTTTTTATCTAACAGATGAACTGCTTTCTGACATTTCAACATCAACAGTTAATCTGTTGCAGAAAGTTAATATCATCTGGCCTTCAACCAGTCTCAAAATTCACAAGTTATCACATCTGCAGACAAGCAAAAATCTAAAGTTACATATTTAGTCAAATGCTGCTGCTTCACTTGTTCACTATCACACAAATATGCATTATTAGATATGAATTATATAGACTTTTTTTTTTTTTTAAGAACAGGATGTGTTTCTTTGGTTGGAATACCATCAGACTACCTTCAGAAAAGCACAAGATAAAGAATCCACTGTTGTGAAATAGTGCAAGAGGGAATTAACCCATGTAAAGTGTTTTCTCTTCATTTGGCATTGGGAACAGTTGGGGCTTGGTGCCTTGCGACTTCAGATTAAGGCTGGTTCCTTAACCACAGGCCTATGACTGCCCCTATGAATGCTGAGATCGGCTTCAACATACCCTGTAATACTTTACAAAACAAAAGAGCTAAAAAAAAGAGCTATTTAATGAAATATATTTTATTAGAAATGGAATTGTAAATGTTTGTTATATATAAGCTGCACAAAAACATCTCTGGCTATTTAATTCATTTGTAAAAAAAATAAATAAATAAAATAAAAGGCTTATATTTTTGCAGGAAGATTTACTGGAAACTGTGATGTCAGATATTCATGGCCAAACCTACACATACTCCTTGTATTCAAATAAGTACATTCCAGCATTCTCTTAGCATACTGTGACTCAATATACAGCCACTATACAGCTACACACCGGCATTCTGCAACACACGTCTACACAATAGTGTAACACACCCATGTTTTCATGGTGGGTGTGATGATGTCCGTATGAGGTAAATAAGGTGTGTTAAATCCAGGATAAAGGCAAAGCTGCAAAGTGCATTACGACTAAAGAGCAGAACTGGACTCTCCTCACATTCCACACAATTCCAATATATTCCAATGAGGATTATCATGTACGAATTCAAAGCTTTACATCCCATGACACTCACCTGCTTATTGTGAAACACATGATCTGTATCAGGTGTCTTGGGAGCATTTAGGAAAATTTCACTAGTCAGCAGAACTGATAATAAATAACCCCTGCCTTTTAGTTTATATTGTTACTAGCCCCTGCTCGACCCGGCTTTTCCCAGATTTGTAAATCCCAAATAGTGCAAACATTCGTTTACGTGTAATAGAATGGTTCTTGGTGGGGTTTTTTGGAAAAAGAAACTTTATTTACTACCTGAGAGAAATAACTTTGACAACAAGTTCGTCATCACCTAAATATAAGTTTTGATTAAGTTTTGAATTTATTATTAAGGACTCTAACACACACTTCAATACTTACAAGTACATTTTCTTATGCAAAAATGTAAAAAAAAAAAATAGCTGATGGATGTTTCAAATGTAAAATATATTTTTAGACTGAAGAGACAAGAGATGTTGGGCAACACTTGCTGTTGCTGTGTGCAATGGGTCTGTTTATGCTTTAAGACGAGAAAGGAGGGGTGAGCTGCCTGCCTTTTATTTTGCCTTCAGCATGATTATGAACATTACAGCAGGATCATTTATAAGAGAAAAAACATGGTTTTGTCAAATGATCATGTTTTTGTCAAATGATCATGGAAACATGTACACGTACACACACACACACACACACACACACACACACACACACACACACACACACACACACACACCTTAACCAACCTGTTTTGTCTGTCTTTACTAAACAAACAAAGGGTGGTGTTCACAGGTGAAAATATAGGGTGTGATGCAACTGTTATAAAATTAAAAAGAATATTATATTAATAAAGCTCAAGTGAATCACAGCATTTTTATACAACGAATGCCTGGCATTTATAGTTATACAGATTCCATATAAATAGCAATTACTTACATTAGATTCATAGACGATTTGAGGGAAATTTTGTGATTATTATAGAAATATTATTTGATTAATAAATTATTTTTTAACATCATAATAATCTATAATGTCTCTCTGTGTGTGTTTTTCTCTATGCAAATCCACACGGTTGCTTTTATTACCATGAACTTTGACATACTTACTCTTTGGGACCCTGTGGAGGGCTTTGAACCGGGAATCTGTAGCATTAATATACACACATACACATGTAGATAAACACATAAACAAACTATATATATATATATATATATATATATATATATATATATATGTGTGTGTGTTTATTGTATATATATATATATATATATATATATATATATATATATATATATATATATATATATATATATATATATATATATATATATGTTATCATTTGGGAGGCGGCACGGTGGCTTAGTGGTTAGCACGTTTGCCTCTCAGCACAAGGGATTCCCGGTTCGAATCCCCATCTGGGTGGAGTTTCCATGTTCTCCCCGTGTCCGCATGGGTTTCCTCCGGGTTCTCCGGTTTCTGCCCACAGTCCAAAAACATGGGTCAAGTCAATTGAATTCTCAAAATTGCCCCATATAGAGTGTGCCTGTGTGAGTGAGTGTGTGCCCAGCGATGGGTTGGCGCCCTGTCCTGGGTCTATCTGCCCAGCGCCCGAGACGTTCTCCCCTGGATGGGCATGGGGAACCCCACCGCGACCCTAATAGAGGATAAAGCGGGAGATAATGAATGAATGAATGAATACATATATATATATATATATATATATATATATATATATATATATATATATATACAGTATATATATATATATATATATATATATATATATATATATATATATATATATATATATATATATATATATATATATATGTTTATAATTTGAGAGGCGGCACGGTGGCTTAGTGGTTAGCATGTTCGCCTCTCAGCACCAGGGATTCCCGGTTTGAATCCCCATCTGGGTGGAGTTTCCATGTTCTCCCCGTGTCCACATGGGTTTCCTCCGGGTTCTCCGGTTTCCTCCCACAGTCCAAAAACATGCACCAAGTCAATTGAGTTCTCCAAATTGCCCCATATAGAGTGTGTCTGTGTAAGTGAGTGTGTGCCCAGTGATGGATTGGCGCCCTGTCCTGGGTCAATCTGCCCAGCGCCCGAGACGTTCTCCCCTGGATGGGCATGGGGAACCCCCTGGATGGGCATGGGGAACCCCCCCCCCTTCCCCCGCGACCCTAATAGAGGATAAAGCGGAAGTTAATGAATGAATGAATGAATGTTGTAATTTGAACTTTGATGTTATTGTATTGTTAGAGTGAGTTGTCCTAAGGCGCCCTGTGAACTCGCTTATTGTTGAATCCACAGTTCTGCCTCTTCGTCGCTAGATGGCGCGCTGCTCCCAGCGCGCTCTCGCGAGTCTTCCTCCATTCTCTCGCTGTAGCCCTATTTCTCGCGAGAGTTCCGTCGTTCCTCCTCTTTTACTCCCTGCGTTCCAACATGGCAGTCGGCAAGAATAAGAGACTGACCAAAGGCGGCAAGAAAGGGGCCAAAAAGAAGATGTAAGTTGTGAAATTCCGCCCGGCGGTTCTTTAAAACTCTCACACGAAGCCGATGGAGGCAGCCGGGGCTTTAACAGAGTGCGGATGATGGAGATAATGTGAGGATTGTGCTCACAGGCCGCGGCTGCGCCACCCGCTCATCACGGTTTAAGGCTCCGAGCGGCACACTGAGTTTAAAACACTGCGGGCACCGCGTGGACAAGTTCTGCAGGGGTTCATTGATGTGTTTCTGTAGTGTTTAAAGACTCCGTGGGCATTATTTAATCAGAACTTTGTAACTCGGTTCAGTAGCTGCGTCGCTAATGTGTTGTAGCCGGGGCAGCGGGGCAGCAGATAGAGACCTGCAGGGTAAATAAGTTAGAATTCAGGTCTCATGCACGTTCTTACAATTTAAAGTCACATGTTGGGTTCTAAAATCCACATTTAATTGGTAAAACTGACGTCTATAGGCTGCTTTACTCATTTCCCTCGTGTGTTTTATATTATATTTAACCTTTGGTTTTGATAATGTTGTCTGAATGTTTTCTGTAGAACCACTTTTCTGTAGAATAGGGTCGTTTAGGACGTCGTTTCTTCTTAACATGTACTTTACATTCATTATCTCACTTGAGACAGCAACATTAACACAACCATGTGGGACAGGCCCAGTCAACAGGGTTCCAAATTGTCACCCAGTTTAACCTGGTTGGATAGAATATCGTTGATTTTGATTTTGGTTTAAAGATAAACAGTAATGACCTTCAAGTTTGGCTTCTAAAGTCTTTAGATGATTTTGGTTTAAAGTATACAAATTGGAACCCTGCAGTGTGAGGCTGAATACTTTACTCCTGACAGCATGTGTAGTGGGGTTCAGAATTAAATGCTCAAAATAAAGTGAGAGAACAATCTTTCATTATGTTAAACAGAAAGAAGTCAAGCACAACTTCCAAGTCATAGACATGTCACATAGTTTTGACATTTGGTACAATGTCTTTGGCCTGTTCTGGCTAATGACCTATATATCTGGGCAGTCACTGGTGTTGTATAGGATTGACTATATGTGATTTATTTGACTATTCATTCATTATCTCCCGCTTTATCCTCTATTAGGGTCGCGGTGGGGTTCCCCATGCCCATCCAGGGGAGAACATCTCGGGCGCTGGGCAGATAGACCCAGGACAGGGCGGCAATCCATCGCTGGGCACACACTCACTCTCACAGACACACTCTATATGGGGCAATTTTGAGAATTCAATGACTTGATCCATGTTTTTGGACTTTGGGAAGAAACCGGAGAACCCGGAGGAAACCCACACGGACACGGGGAGAACATGGAAACTCCACCCAGATGGGGATTCGAACCGGGAATCCCTGAGAGGCGAACGTGCTACCCACTAAGCCACCGTGCCGCCCTTATTTGACTATATAGGATTTTTTTTTGAAGTGCTTCACTGTATTAAAAGTTAATTTTTTCTTGTGTTTCTCTTGTTTAGCGTTGATCCTTTCTCCAAAAAAGATTGGTACGATGTTAAGGCTCCTGCCATGTTCAACATCCGCAACCTGGGCAAGACGTTGGTCACCAGGACTCAGGGAACCAGTAAGTGATTTTAAGAATTCACGCTTTGTTTGGTCCTGGGTTTAGGAAACAATTTGAGTTCAGGTGGTGTCCAGTACATTTTTAATGATTTTGTTGTTTAAGCTAAATGTATTTCTTGACATCATTGACACTGCGATTGTTTAAATGAAACTACAGCAGCACTGCTGCACTCAATAAAAACCTCACATCAGTGTCACTGCAGAACTGACAATCCACCACCCAAATTATTGGTGTTTTGTGATGAACTCTGACCAAAAGCAATAATAGACAATAGAGCAACAAGGGGGTGTGTCCAAACTTCTGATGGGTACTGTGCTGGGAACACAGGACCGTAGTTTAGGTCTCAGATTAAAAGCAGTGACACTGGGATTTCTTGACGTTCCCACAAATCTGTAACTAATTGGTGCTTTCTTTAGGGATCGCCTCCGATGGTCTGAAGGGCCGTGTGTTTGAAGTGAGTCTTGCTGACCTGCAGAACGATGAGGTTGCTTTCCGCAAGTTCAAGCTCATCACTGAAGATGTTCAGGGCAAGAACTGCTTGACCAACTTTCATGGCATGGACCTGACCCGCGACAAGATGTGCTCGATGGTCAAGAAATGGCAGGTAATGTTGAGTTGTTCCACAGCTGGATACAAGTGGAACTGAAGTTGAGCTTTTTTTTTTATATTTGTGATATCACGCTGAGCTTCATCTTTAGTGTTGATGTAGTTTTGATTTTTAATCTGCAGGCTGTTAATCTTTTAATGAATAAAAGAAGACGCTTTTATTCAAAGCAACTTAACTTATTGGTTAACAGGGTTAAGAGTCCTCTGGTCTCGCTCGAGTTTCCACGTCGGTAACTCTTGGTGGACCTGCGATTTGAAATTGCGACCCAAATTCCTAATAACCTTCCACCCTAAGACTGGTGTAAATTAGTGTGTGCAGCAGGTTTGACTGGTTGAGATGATAATTTAAAGTCTTTTGCACTAGGTAACTTAATATTAATTACAATTTTCTCTAGACCATGATTGAGGCTCACGTGGATGTCAAGACTACAGATGGATACCTGCTGCGACTGTTCTGCGTGGGCTTCACCAAAAAGCGCACCAATCAGATCCGCAAGACTTCATACGCTCAGCACCAGCAGGTTCGCCAGATCCGTAAGAAGATGATGGAGATCATGACTCGTGAGGTTCAGACCAACGATCTCAAGGAGGTGGTCAACAAGCTGTAAGGACCCTCTTATCACTGCAGCTTCTTTTCTCAGATTCAGGCTTTAATTCAATGCAGATTCAATGCATCCCATTTAATAATTATTGTCAAGTAATGAAATAAAAGGGGAAGGTGCAGTCTTTTTTTTTCCCCCAACGGATAAGTAAGACCCCGTCATTTTGGATAATTTATATAGCAATTGTCACTGACTGGTTATCTATTTATATATATATATATATATATATATATATATATATATATATATATATATATATATATATATATATTTTTATTATTTTTTTTTTTTTTTTTTAGACACAAACCATTTCTGCTGACATATTCCTTCATTTGTGTGTTTATCATGTATTTACTGTTGCTGTTTAAATGATCTTTAGTCTGTGGTGCTGTTACTGATTCTAACCTTGATTTACAGGATCCCTGACAGTGTGGGGAAGGACATTGAGAAAGCCTGCCAGTCTATTTACCCACTGCACGACGTCTACGTCAGGAAGGTCAAGATGCTTAAGAAGCCCAAGTTTGAATGTGAGTGCTTTTATTTACATTATATAAATGAGGCAGCACTTTTGCAGAGCCCCTCTCAGTACTTTTTAAACTCTGTCCCCTTTCCTATAGACTCTTAAACTTCTTTACTCTGTTTTTCAGTGGGCAAGCTGATGGAGCTGCATGGCGAGGGAGGCACTAGCAGCACTGCTAAACCAGCAGAGGGCGAGACTGGCGCAAAGGTGGAGAGAGCGGACGGTTACGAGCCACCCGTCCAGGAGTCTGTTTAAGACAGTCACGCTCACAACATGGCTAATAAATGTTTTGGAAATTGACAGTGGTTTGTTTTGGTGAATTTACAGCTCTTGAATCGGGAAAATCAAGTCATGTTTGTGCATTTCGGTAGACGTCAGGTGAAATTGAGAGTTTTGTGTAATGGAACCTAGATTATGGTTTAATCTAAGGTTCAGAAACTACTTTAACAAGTCAGATTAGTTATAGAACACAATTGTACTTGTGATTGTGATGGGTTTTTTTTTTTTTTTTGCTTACAGTGCTTCCATAGCAGTTAGGATGTGGCAGCTCAGTGGTCAGGGTCAACACTCTTAATCCTCACAGCTCTAGTAATGCATCATGATTGGCGCTGAATTTGAACCCCGATTACGTTGGGACATTTGTAAGTCTTTGGATAAAAGTGACTGCTAAATGACCAAATGCTGCTTTTGAGCTGCCAATTTATTCAGCGCCTGGAAAGCAACTAAAATTAGTTTTTTTTGGGACCGGGAATCGAACCAGTGACTATGTCCCCAGGCGGGTTTCTTAAGCACAGGCCTATGCCTACATTAAGCGTTAAAATTTTAGTCCAACAGCACCTTATGCCCTGTTGTGTGTATGCTGGTAATGACACCTCTGACATGCACGAGATGCAGCCTCAAGAGGGCAGCAAGACTTAAGACATGCCCTCTTTATAAAACTAAGTTTTTATAACTCATCACACTGAATTTGAAGCTTAAAGACATTAAAGCCACTTTTTTTTCCGGCTGTAAAGTTAAACCTGTGAATCTGGTGTTAAATCTTCTTTAAAACGGTCAAATTTATATCAAGAGCACCAAGTGATAAATATTAAGTAGTATTTCATAATATTTTTATTTTCTGATACGTTGTGCAGTATACATTTTTATTTTTGTTAAAATTTAGTGAGTAGTCAGGATATTGAACTGAATTGTTCTGATTAACTAATCTATAATATGTGAGTCTCTGGAGTGAAAAGATGTTTTTTTGAATCGCTCATTCTTCTTATGGGTGTGAAGCCTATCCCAGCGTTTATAGAGTATAGGTTACAAAGGACAGGTTTGGACACCAACCACAGGAAAAGGTTATAGTGTATTTTTAATTTAGAGTCTTAAAATCAAGTCCCAAATCCTACTTGTGTTTCATATGTGAGGGAGAACATGCAAACTACACTGGGACACTTGTCATGCCCGTTTGAGAGTTAAACCCAAGAGAATTAATGTGAAGAATGAAGTCAGTCTGCCAATTGATGGGAAATTTACCCATTAATAATGTGAACATTAATTTCATTTGACAATTTCTGATCAGAACCTTATTGAGAGTAAGTGGATCATGTTAGCTGTTCTAGAGTTGTGAATGTGCATCCTGTAGGTTCATTCATTCATTATCTCTCGCTTTATCCTATATTAGGGTCGCGGGGGGGTTCCCCATGCCCACCCAGGGGAGAACGTTTCGGGCGCTGAGCAGATACACCAAGGACAGGACGCCAATCTGTCGCTGGGCACAGACACACACTCTACATGGGGCAATTTTGGAGAACTCAATTGACTTGATCCATGTTTTTGGACTGTGGGAGGAAACCGGAGAACCCGGAGGAAACTCACGCGGACGCGGCGAGAACATGGAAACTCCACCCAGATGGGGATAAGAACCGGGAATCCCTAGAGCTGAGAGGAGAACATGCCAACCACTAAGTCACCATGCCTCCCTCCTGTAGGTTGATGACTGAAATTTAGAACTACATTTGAGAATAAGGCTTAAGGAAAAAAAAGATAATAGAAAGCAATTTGTTTTGGTTAAAATAAACTTTTATTGGTTCTGCATTTGTTATTTTTTTCACAATGTTTACTGAGTACTGCGTGTTGGAATACTGTAACGAGTTGCTTGTTTGTGGGTGAAGGAAAAAAGGGGTGTCATTCATACATTTCAATTTAGATTATTCATTCAAATATCTTTAATTAACAAATAATACATTATACACAGAGTTGAGTAAAATTTCAACACAAATGGACCTCTGTGCCGAGGAAAACTCCCAAGTTTGTGCGAGAAGGTTGTTTTGAGCAGCTTGAGCAGGTTTCTTCATCCATTGACTTAACGAGACAAGAAGCCACCTAAAGAAAGAAGAAAACAATTTAGTTTTACATACAGAATATTGTAACACATGCACAGTGATGGGATTATTTGATCTGTTAAAGAACTAAAGTAATTTTAAAATATTAGTTTAAAATGTGATAAAAAAAAAAAAAAACAAGGGATATTATCAGGAACAACACACCTCCTTCATGTTCCACTTATCATATAGATGGACTTTTTTATAATTACAGACTGTATTCCATCTAATTTCATTGTTTTTGTTAGTCCCCTGATGGTTCTCTGTTCTCTATTGATCAGAACTATCACAGAACAGGTGTTATTTGGGTGGTGGATTGTTTATCGTCAGTTCTGCAGTGACATTGATGTGGTGAGGGGGTTTTAGTGCAGCAGTGCTGCTGTAGTTTCATTTAAATACCTCAGTGACACTGCTGGGATTGGAATAATACACCAACCAAATAATCCCTGCTCTGTGGTGGTACTATTGGGGTTCTGACCATTAGAACAGAGTAAAGGGGACGTACACAGTATGTACTATAGAACACAAACAGAAGGACCACAAAGTCCATCTTTAGTTTCAAGTTTATTTGTCATTTGTGCTCCATGTTGGTACATGTACACATAGAAATTCTTAAGGTGAGGCATCAGGATATAACTCTACATAGAACATTTCAAACATGAACATTGAACATAGAACATTCAACAAATGAAATACACATGCATTTACATGCGCCATAAAATATATATATATATATATACAATTTAAAGTGACTGGTGTAAAGTGACTTAGTAAAAAGCAGGAGTGTGGGAGTTTTTAACTGTTCATTTTGTTTAGTAGCCTGATGGCTTGCGGCCGGGTTGTTTTGGCAGGGAAGCTTCGGTATCTTCTGCCTGATGGCAGTAAGGTGAACAGTCCATGTGCTGGATGACTGCTGTCCAGCTGGATCTTTACAGGAAGTGGAACTGAGAACAGTTTGTGTTGCGTTATTGTAGTGTGTCTGTAAGATGAGTAGCAGAAGTTTGTACCTGTGTGAGTCTGTGTAAACGATATTGGAAATATTCCCTCTCTTCCTCTTAGTCTGCCACAACTCCATTCCTCATCAATGTGTTCTAAAATGTCTATGACATCACCGCGCTGAAAGGACAGATCTCCATCTTTCTCTGCAGTGAAGTCATAGAGAGCCAGGACCCTCTCAACCTACACAAACAACAGGAACCATGACACACCAATAATAATACATATATATATTACAATAATACATATATATATATATATATATATATATATATATATATATATATATATATATATATATATATTATTATTATTATTATTAATAACAGGAATAATAATAATAACTTATTATAGTTATTGCTGTTGTATATTATGGTATGTTGCACACCTGATTAGAAGATGAGGGAGCAGCTTGCACACTGTGTGAGAAAGCCATACCTACTAAAACAAGTCACAATTAAAATAATGTACAATACTCTCTGTGTGTGTGTGTGTGTGTGTGTGTGTGTGTGTGTGTGTGTGTGTGTGTGTATGTGTGAGCATGTGTGTGTGCTGAAATGTTATTACCAGGCAGACTAATCTCACCTTGGTTCTTTTCTGGCAGAATAGGAAGGTCCTCTAACACTTCCACAAAGTTGAGAGGGAAAATTCCCTCCTGACCGCTGACCTCCCCCCGAGCCCATTCCTCTCCCACGTACTCTAAGAGTCGAATCACTTCACCTTCTCCAAATGAAAGCTCATCAGTCTGTTCACCTTCAAAATCAAACCTGGCCACACACCGAGGTCCACTACACACACACACACATACACATACACACAGTCTTGTAGCTTAGCAACAGGAAAGAACAGTCATCACATAATTCATGATTCATTTTAAAACATTACTTCTTTTAATGATATTAGGTTAATGTGTTTCCTCCAGGTTCTCCGGTTTCAATCCACAGTCCAAAAACTTGGATCAAGGTCAGTTGAATTCTCCAAATACCCCATTTAGAGTGTGTTGTTGTGTGTGTGTGTCTGTGTGACTGAGTGTGTGCCCAACGATAGATTGGTGCTTGATAGATTGGCGCCCTGATTGGCTCCCCAGCGCCTGAAACGTTCTCCTCTGGATGGGCATGGGGAACCCCCAGTGACCCTAGTAGAGATAGAGAAGGTAATGGATGGATGGACTTCTTTTACTGATATTATGTTTCCTTTGGGTTCTCCAGTTTCTTTCCACAGTTCAAAATGGATTCAAGGTGAATTGACTATTCTAATTTGCCCATATTATAGGGTGTGTGTATGTGTGAGTGAATGTGCCCAGCGATAGATTGGCACTCTGTCCTGGGTGTTGTCTGCCCTGAGCCTTAAACATTCTCTCCTGGATGGGCATAAGGAACCCCAAAGCAAAGCGACCTTGTAGAGGATTAAGTGAAAGATAATGAATGAATGAATATATTGATAATAAACTACCTACACTTATATTACAAGTATATTTGCTTATATTATGTATGAAATGCGGCGGCACGCTGTCTTAGTGGTTAGCACATTCGCCTCTCAGCGCTAGGGATTCCCGGTTCGAATCCCAATCTGGGTGGAGTTTCCATGTTCTCCCCGTGTCCGCGTGGGTTTCCTCCGGGTTCTCCGGTTTCCTCCCACAGTCCAAAAACATGGATCAAGTCAACTGAGTTCTCCAAATTGCCCCATATAGAAGAGTGTGTCTGTGTGAGTGAGTGTGTGCCCAGCGATAGATTGGCATCCTGTCCTGGGTGTATCTGCCCAGCGCCCAAAACGTTCTCCCCTGGATGGGCATGGGGAACCCCCCTGCAACCCTAATAGAGGATAAAGCGGAAGATAATGGATGGATGGATGTATAAAATGTTGAAAGCATTTTATTTGGGCTATTTTCATGTTTATAGACCATATAAACCTTATCACTTCTGCCTGTTTATGGAATATAAATTTACTAGCCCGCTTCTCGGCTCAGTCTTCTGATGGCGTATGTTTCCTTCAGATAGTGTCAATGTTTATTTACATGTAATTTACAAGACTTTCACCCTTATTTATAAGATATGTGTAAAAGTAGCTGTCATCTATTTAAACAACGTTAAAAAAGAAACGAGTAAAGTCAGTCTTACCTGATTCTCTGTGGAGCAGGTTTAGCAGGTGTGGGGGCAGGTGTGGGGGCAGGTCTAGGTTTGGCCGCAGGAGCAGAAAAGCTTGACTGTAAGGACAGATTATTACTCATATGTAATGTAACATCCCAGTATTTCCCGTTCTTCTGATTGAATACTCACCACTGGTTTGACGTAAGTCACTGGGAAGAAACCCGTGGATCCATTACATGTTCCTAAATACCATTCACTGTCTAACTGTTCTACATTCATCACAATGTCTCCTGTCCGCAGCTCGAGTTCTCCAGGACCCTCTGAGAGACATAAAACACTAGTTTAGAATTATTAAAAAATATCTACAGGTGCCAATCTATCACTGGGCACGGACATATAAACTTATACTAAATAGGGGCAATTTAGAACAGCCAATTTACCTTGAATTCATGTTTTTTTACTGTGGTAGGAAACCAGAGAACCCCACGTGGACACAAGGAGAACATGGAAACTCCATCCAGATTGGGATTTGAACCTGGATTCCCAGCACTAAGAGGTAAACATGCTAACCACTAAGCCACCATGCCATCCCTTTACATATAACCACACTTTTATATACCAGGACATTTATTAGAACATCAGATGGACTGATGACGGTTACCTGGACTGAAGTCATAAAGTGCTTGAACATTTAAAGTGCCATTTCCCACTTTTCCATATCCAGCCTGATGTGAGCTGCTTTCCTACAAGTAGATATTTTTCTTTAAATGATCTGCTGGCATCCTTTGGAATGTGTTTTGTAATTAATTACAATGTTGGGATGTTCATAATAACCTTGTGTGCTGAGTTAAATTCACTGTAAGTATAAGGTGATAATGGTGTGATGATCTTCATATGGGATTTCTGCACCACCCCCTTTGCATCGCCGACTTGGCACTCGAACGTCTTGCTGTCTCTTTGGTTCAACAAAACCAACACTTCATTCTTCTACAACAACGAGAAACCATATATCCATATTATTATTATTATTATTATTATCAGGCGGCACGATGCCTTAGTGGTTAGCACGTTTGCCTCTCAGCACTAGGGATTCCCGGTTCGAATCCCCATCTGGATGGAGTTTCCATGTTCTCCCTGTGTCTGCGTGGGTTTCCTCCGGGTTCTCCGGTTTCCTCCCACAGTCCAAAAACATGGATCAAGTCAATTGAGTTCTCCAAATTGCCCCATATAGAGTGTGTATGCGTGCGTGTCTGTGTGAGTAAGTGTGTGCCCAGCAATAGATTGGCGCACTATCACGAAACGTTCTCCCCTGGATAGGCATGTGGAACCCCACCGCAACCCTAATATAGGATGAAGCGGAAGATAATGAATGAATGAATTATTATTATCCATCCATTATCTTCCGCTTTATCCTCTATTAGGGTCGGGGGGGGGTTCCCCATGCCCATCCAGTGGAGAGCGTTTCGGGCGCTGGGCAGATACACCCAGGACAGGGCGCCAATCTATCACTGGGCACACACTCACACACACAGACATACACTCTATATGGGGCAATTTGGAGAATTTAATTGACCTTGATCCATGTTTTTGGACCGTGGGAGGAAACCGGAGAACCCGGAGGAAAGAACATGGAAACTCCACTCAGAGTGGGACTTGAATTGGGAATCCCAGCGCTGAGAGGAGAACGTGCTAAGCCACCATGCCGCCCCATCTAATATATATCTATAAAATATGACATTCTTTGTGTTTATTGATTTACGTGTCATTTAATTGCAATCGATTTTCGCAGAAAGTTCCACTGTTCCACTCTGTGGATGTGTTTACTGGTTATACCTGAAATGAAAGTTCTCCGGTCTGCATGCCATTATAATCATATTCAGCAATTGCGTGAGGAATTTCCAACTGTATTTACACAAAGACAGAAACATAACTCAGTATGTGACTTCGGTTCTTTAGTCATGTGAATTCTAACTCGTCAGACTTTTAGAACGTTCTTACGGTGTATCTGTTGTACAGACGATGGCCAGGATTAGGTCTGGGTGGAAGCACAGGTCGCTTCTTTGTAGTTTTCCGGCTCAGTTTGTTAGCGTTTTGTGTTTGTGCTGGGGTGTAACGCTGGACGCTGTCTCTCCGGGGTGGAGGGGGGCGAGCTGGGCCATTTTTCGGAGCAGGAGGGCGACTGGGTAATGGTTTTCCTCCACTGTGTCCAAAATATTAGAAAGAAAACATTGATTTAGTCCTAAGTGACGTTAGTATGTTAAAACTGTAGAAATATACTCACCGTGGTGGCAGACTGGGCTCACCTCCAAATCCAAATGAATCCTAAAAACATTGAAATTCCTTTTTACTACCACACAATACATTCTACTGATGTAAGTTTAAATTGATTACATTTTAATCCCAAGCTGGGGGGAGTTTGCATGTTCTCCCTGTGTCCACGTGGGTTTTCTCCAGGTGCTCCAGTTCCCTTCCACAGTCCAAAAAATAGGCTGCACTAAATTGCCCCTATATAGTGTGTGTTTCTGTGTGAGTGAGCTAGTGTGCCTGTCCTGGGTGTCCTCCTGGCATCCAAAAACGTTCTCCCCTGGATTCGCATGGGGAACCCTTCTTCTGTGATTGAGTGGAAGATAATGAATTGAGATATGACAGTATTCAGTGAATGATACCTTTTGTTTGAATGAGGGAAGACTTCCTAAGGTTCTTTGTACAGGAAGTGCAGATTGAAAAAACACCTCCTCCTCCTCTGTAGAAGAATTTTATTCTTAATTAAATCAAATGCCAAATTGTGCCTGGTTCTAATGAAATGACATTAAATCACATCAAATTAATAACAAATAGAAATAAACATGAAAATACTGTATGTACATTAAAGGGCAAAACTAAGTGAAAAAAATCAAAATACAAGTTTGTGCACTTGTTATTAATATATTTACTGAATTTATAAATGTGATGTTTCCAAGCACATGGAGGTTTAAACATGTAAGTGGTGGAGGTTCTTACTTTTACTGGGTACCCGGATGATGGTTGGTTTCCGACTTGGGCTGCTCATAATACCAGCCCCCCGGGAAAGTGCAGAGGGTGCCTGGTCTGTGAGACAAAGTGATCAGGAATAAGAAATTATTAACCTTTAAAAGGTTAGTGAAGGTGGATTAAAGCTGCTATGGTAATGTACTATGTACTGTATATCTATATTAAAGTCATAAATACTAGGGCATTAAGCATGGGGTTATGAAACCGGCCTTGCGAATCGAATATCCCCGGTTTGATTCCTGGCCCCACCAAATGCTATGGCTGAAGTGCCCTTGGGCAAGTCACCTAATCCCATATGCTCCCTGGGAATCATATATAGGACTGTGTGTGTGTGTGTTTCACATCATGGATGGGATAAATATGGAGAACTAATTCCTCTGTGTGTACGCACTGAAGGCAAATAGACAAAAATTAGACATGACAGAAGTGGGAGGAATATTGAATTCTTTTGTGAAGAGAACAATATAAAAAGTGGGTTAAAGTGTTCATTACTAATCGATGAATGGTCAAAACAAAAAAGTTCCGGGTTCTCCGGTTTCCTCCCACAGTCCAAAAACATGGCTTCAAGGTGAACTGGCCGCTTTAAATTTCCCCTATTCAAATTGCCCCTTTATAGAGTGAGTGAGTGTGTGCCCTGTGACAGATCGTCGCCCTGTCCTGGGTGTATCTGCCCAGTGCCCAGAACATTCTCCCCTGGATTGGCATAGGGAACCCCCCTGCACCTCGAGTAGTGGATTGTGTGGATAATAATGATAAAAAAAAATAATTCACTTTTTCATGTATCACTCTATATAGTTAAATTTTAATGAGCATTAATTTAAAAAAATCTGCCACTTACTGATAAGGGCCCCCATATATTCATTCTGCATGCCGTTGTTATGGTTGTTGAGATTAATTAGCTCGTTGCTAATGGCAGAGGAAGAAAATGGAGGACTGGAAAATCCATCTGCGTCGTCGTGGGAATTTACAGACTTTGACGTGAGCAGCGAGGGTCGAGATGGGAGCTGGGGAAGTGATTTGATGGAAAGTTGGGGTGTATAATGGTCACCGCTGTTCAGAGAGGGTTTTCTGAGGGAGGATCTTGGTGCTATCGATGGAGGACTAGGATTTACACCCAAAAAACTGTTAAAAACGGAATTAGTTTTATCCGCAGAGCTCTGTGGGGTAGGTTCTTCCTGATTGGTACTACTAAACGAGGCTCGGGGATTCAGAGAGGGCTTTGGTGCTAAAGCAGGTCTTGGGGTGGTAATGTTTCGAGGATGCAGTGTAGGTGGGGTAATCTCCTGACCGTTCATCTGGCTCTCAAAGCTCTGGATCCTGGAACGGATGTTGCGCTCACTGTGAAGGGCAGACATGTCCTCTCTTTGCTTTTCCTGTGCGTCTGTTGGGTCGAATGTGGCAAAAACCTCAGTCAGTTCCTTTAAATATTTCCCTGATGAAGGTTGTTCATCTTCTTTTATAGTCTTGAGGTTCCAAGCATGACTTGCCGTCAGATCAACGAGTGCATGAGTGGTAGTTTGTTTCTCAAGTGTCTGTTTGAATTTAGATCGAGGGCGTGGCACTGGGTGAGATGATGAGATTGCTGATGTCTCAGTGGTTTCCAGTGGTAACAGGGTTCTTGGTGACTGGTCACCGTTTAATGATGGCAGATTCCGATCGAGGATTTCTTTTGTACATGGATCTGCAGGAATGTCAGATGAGGTCACTGTGATTTTGCAAGATGGTGATGACCTCAAAGGTTTTTTGGGCTTTTGGGGTGATGCTAGAAAAATGGTCCATATTTCTCAATATTATTTATAGTACATTTTACAGTTACAACTAAAAGAACAACATCAGCGTCAGTCAGTAAGTCAAAGAGAACCATTACAGTATCCTGATCATTTGCCAACCAAAAGGTTGGACACGCCCCCTTTTTACTCCACTCGTTGTCCATGTTCTCAGTTCCACTTTCTGTAAAGATAGACACTGTAGTTCTACAATTCCAGACTGTAGTTCATCTGTTTGTGTTCTACAGTACATACTGTGTACATCCCCTTTACTCTGTTCTAATGATCAGAACCCCAATAGTACCACCACAGAGCAGGTATTATTTGGTTGGTGCATTATTCCTATCCAAGTTGAGATGTTTAAATGAAACTACAGCAGCACTGCTGCACTAAAACCTCCTCACCACATCAGTGTCACTGCAGAACTTACAGTAAGCAATCCACCACCCAAATGATACCTGTTCTGTGATGGTCCTGACCAATAGAGAACAGAGAACCAACAGGGGACTAACAAAAACAAAGAACACAGATGAACTACAGTCTGTAATTATAAAACTACAAAGTTTTATACTTACCAAACTATATGGTAAGTGGAGAAAATTGATAATGGAGCGATAAAGGGAGCATGTTCAAACTTTTGACTGCTCCTATACCTGTTTGTATAGACATATATACAGTATATATTTGAATGAACCAACAGACCTCTGCTCTTGTTCCTGTATGCAGATAGTTCCTCCTCGGTTTGTGTAGCAGTGGAGTTTGTGTTTGGTCGAGATGGCTGTTCTTTAGCTGGGATCTTTTCCTGGCACTTCTCTTTGATCACCTGGTTATAGGATGGTGGAAGTTGAAGTGCAATAAACAACCACACACACATTTTCTAAAGGACTTTTCCTGATCAGGGTCGAGGAGAAACACTCTGAACAGTTTGCCAGCCCACTGCAGGGAATTACACATTTAACAAAGCCCTATTCACAGCTGCACCAAAACGGAATTACTGTGGTCCCTTACAGATATCAGTCATAATTTACTGGGTTCTGATTTTTTAAAGGTCTATTCTAAAGCATTCACCTTTTTAAATTTTCATTAAAAGAGCATGGTGATTTAAAGTACAAGTTCAGTCTATCGTTAGAAGACCATAATAAGACCATCACTTCATCATAGTTAATCTCATATTAAATCACGAGGGAAAAAAGTTTTCAAAAAACGTTTTTAATCACGCACTTCAAAAGTACTGCTATATTTCATTGCATTAAGCATTAACTTGGCTTCGTGCACCACTATTAAAACAAAATGGGATCATTAATGGGAGCACTGAACCATCCATCCTGCTGTCTTGTTACAGTAATGTTCCATCACTCTGTTCATTTCATCCTACCTGTTCGGAGGTGTGACCTTTTACACTCCGCTCTGTCTGCCAGCAAGCTTGATGAGCTGTTTCAACCCAAGAAGTGGTTGGAAGCTCATCCACAGATATAATTCTAATCTCTGGATGCCTGTAAATCAGATATGTTTTAGCTCAATGTTTTAAAACCAAGTTGTCCATTGTCTGTACATAATTATTCTGTAAAACCTGAGAAGTAGGTACAGTACCAGTCAAAAGTTTGGACACACCCCCTACCTGCTCTGTGGTGATACTATTGGATTAGATTAGATTCAACTTTATTGTCATTGCACAGAGTACAAGTACAGAGCCATTCATTCATTCATTCATTATCTCCCGCTTTATTCTATATTAAGGTCGCTGGGGGGGGGGTTCCCCATGCCCATCGTGGGGAGAACGTTTCGGGCGCTGGGCAGATAGACCCAAGACAGGGCGCCAATCCATCGCTGGGCACACACTCACTCACACAGGCACACTCTATATAGGGCAATTTGGAGAACTCAATTGACTTGATCCATGTTTTTGGACTGTGGGAGGAAACCGGAGAACCCGGAGAAAACCCACGCAGACACGGGGAGAACATGGAAACTCCATCCAGATGGGGATTCGAACCGGGAATCCCTAGCGCTGAGAGGCGAACGTGCTAACCACTAAGCCACCGTGCCGCCCAGAACAGAGCCAATGAAATTAAATTAGCGTCTAATCAGAAGTGCAATATATACATTATTTACATAAAGTGCATTAATAACAGTGCATGGAGAAGTGAATGGATATACATAAATATATACATGATATGAAAGTGCATTACAGTAGAGAAGGTGCAGAAAAGTGGTTGTGCAATGAGTTAAAGTGCATTAAAGTGCATGTGTAGCGTTCACAAGGATAACGCCTCAGGAATAAAACTTGTTATTGGGGTCCTGACCATTAGAGAACAGAGTAAAGGGGATGTACACAGTATGTACCGTAGAACACAAACAGATGAACTGCAGTCTGAAATTATAGAACTTCAAAGTCCATATTTACAGTAAATGGAACTGAAGTGTCCAACCTTGTGACTGGTACTGTATCTAAATAAATAATATAGAAGAATGATTTGCGTACCTTTTTTCTTTGACCCTGTCACCTTGTGGGTGTAATTTCGCTGAGGCTGAGGAAATGTCACAAAGTATGATTTATGTTTTGTATTATAGCTTTAATAAGGACAAAACTCTATAAATTTACAATTTAAAGCAAATCATTTGAAAGTCACTCACATCTCTTAAAAGCAGCCTTCAGTGAACACAGTGGTCCTTGTCTGTAAAACCAAAAAAAAAAAAAAAGACGTATATTACACCGAATATTATTGTGCTAGTTAGGTAGCTGTCCCATATACCCTAAAATGGGATGCTGAGATGTTTAAGTTACAGCAATCATATTTATTAAATGCTACATTACATTGTCATTCAATAATGTAAATTATTTAAATGCCGAAGCATGTTACTGAGTGCTACCTGCATACCTTGTCACACTGTGTAACGCAAAGACATGCAACATATAAGCAAACTAATTTTTACAGGTTTTTACTACCACTTAACCGATTAACAGCTGCTAGATCTTACCTGGAGTGAACGGGTGTATTCCCCTTTGTATGCAGTGTCTGTCTTTTATCCTGTCCTGCTAAAGAATCACAAAACCAGTTCTACTTTTTGCTCTAAGTTAGACATCCACTAAACTAATGAGATAAACTAATGAGACTGAATTATATAGAGTAAAACACAACAACCATTTGCTCAATAACCCTATAAATAGTCTGTACATTCTTGTCACAGTATATATTCAAATCAAATATCTAGATTTTATCAAATCCAAATTTTTATCCAAAGTTAGTCCAAAGTGCAGTAATCATGCAGTTACCATGATTAGCATGTCTCCATGCTCAAATGCCCAGACACTAATGTATTGTATTATTTTCCTCATACTGAAAAAAAAAACATTTATCACTCTATAAGATATATGTGGCATGGGCTGTATAAGAGACGATATGTAAATATGAGAAACTACATAGAAAATTGATTTATTGACTTATTACATCAATATGTTATATAAAATATGTGATTTTAAATTGTGTACCAATAACCATGCTCTAAACCTTTATCCTGTTACTAAGTGATCAGTGTTTTGGATTGCATCGCGGAAGATCATGAATAATTTTGCTTTTAATAAATGCAGTTATGAATTAAACCTTGTGTTTTTATTATAGTGTTTTTGTAAACATTTTATAAATGCAATAAGGCACGAGAGGTTGATTATTATTGTGAATAAATCACGGGAAAAAGTGTAACTGTACTCCACCACCCTTGAGGGCTAATACCTCTTTCGTGTGATTCATTCACAATAATAGACAACCTCTCGTGCCTCTCGTTAATTGTAATATGTACACTCATTCATTTGACTGTTCGATTTTTTTCTGCTTTTTTTACCTACCACTTTTCATACTTTTGCTAAAGTTTGAGCTTTACCTACTACATTTAATTATACAATATTTTAAATGTAAATAGTAATCACATGCGATGAAAATGAGCACCATTACAAAGAATGTAATTACAGCTGTCTTGTACTAACGTGTTTCTGGGTATTTAAACTAAAGATCTAGATGAATTCCTATTTTCTCTCTGACGTTATTAAAAGAATGGCGTCGCAAGTGGTATGAATTAACTGGAATGTTGTTGATCTGCATTAAATCTGTTGTGAATTTTAGTTTCTAGTGTGCAGATAGAACATTATATACTATATATAAAATAAAATGACAAAATTTTATGTTTGGTTGATATAGCTGTTCTTTATCTGGAATTTTCGAACAATTACTTTGCTTCTAAAAATGCTAAAAGATTCATTTCTCACTCATCTCATTATATTTCAATCAATCTTATACTAGAGTTGTGCAGAGAGAGAGGGGTCCTCATGCTTATCCAGGGGAGAATGTTTTGGATGCTGGGCAGATACATCCAGGACAGGGTGCCAGACTATCTCTGGGAACACACACATACTTGCTCACACAGACACATACTATACAGGGGCAATTTAGATAGGTGCGATTTAGAACAGCCGATTTCCCTTAAATCCATGTTTTTTTAGACTGTGGGTAAAAACCGGAGAACCCGAAGAAAACCCACACAGACACGGGGAGAACATGGACTCTCAACCCAGAGAGTAACTGTCAGTGAGTTAAACTATGGCACAGATTGGTGTTAAAGTGGAAATATGTTTCTCACTATTTCGAAAAGTCTGCCGGCTCAGAGCTGAACTGCACAGAACTGACTCCCATACAAAACCCTTCATATTTTATACTGAGTTACAGCTGGTTCTGTCAATGCAGCGCAAACACTCAGCTCACAATGAGAGGCTTTGTGCTACGGTCGTTAATACACCTGTCACCGGGGTTTACCTGATACGTCGTACTAGCTCTGCCATTTTAAACTACATCGTTCAACTAAACAACTTAAAATAAAAAAATATAATCAGAACAAACCAAATACAAACAGCATCATAAACCCCATTACAGTCTCTAAAGCATACAATCAGATTAAATGTATCCTAAACTGTTTCATTGCGTGTTTTTAATGGACAGAATAACCATTATAAAGAAGCTCATACCTGAATATCTCAAAGTCCTGGAGTCCAACCACAGAGCAAATGCAATATTTCTTTAAAATGTGTGATGAGTAAGCTGAAAGCAGAAACCGGAGTGTGTGGCCTTGTTTTCATGAGCTGGAATGTTGTTCATCAGGAAACACAGCTCACATGGTGTGATCATGGTGTGATCCATCAGGCAGCACAGCTAAAATCGTGCCACTGTGAAAGCTGGCGTCATCTTGTGTGTGTACATAAGAATGTAATATAACTAATGGCAGGTTCATAGCGACAAATTCTTCTTTTTGGGTGTGTACTCAAGCTTACTGCAGATTGTCCGGTCTGTGACAAGCAGGAAGTTGAATGTAATTTCAGTCTGAATATGTAACATGATATTTTTTTACATAAAAATGCGGTCGCTGTGTGGGACACACTGCTACCATGTTTCTGTGCCTGTGTGTGAGAGGAGTTCCGAGTCATGGGACAGCTGCACATGGCTTTACCTCACATAACCAATAACTGGTTACTCATTCCAACATGCAACATAAAATGGCATAAAATGGCAAATGGAGTTAAAGGCATATATTGATTGCTAGACTTACACTCACACACCAGGTAGAGGCCATTTAGAGCAGCAAATTTACCTTGAATTCATGTTTTTGGTCTGTGTTGGGAATTCAGATCTCCACCCAGATCGGGATTCGAACCTGGATCCTCAGAGCTGAGAGGCAGATGTGCAAAGCCACCGTGCCAGGCTTATTTAGCAATATTCAAATATTTAGGTTACATTGGGATATTTGGACATCATCATGATTATTAATTTATTTACAAATGTAATATAAGAGGAAACTAATAAATCTAAACTGATTTCTCTCTTACAGCAGGATACAATCCTAAATACCTCAAACCCAAAGTTCTTAACACATAGAACCAATTTTATTCCATACAAAAATATAAAATGTGAAATATCTCTCATAAGTTCTTGTGTGGGCGGCACGGTGGCTTAGTGGTTAGCACGTTTGCCTCTCGGCGCTAGGGTTCGAATCCCAATCTGGGTGGAGTCTGGGCCATGTTCTGCCCGTGTCCATGTGGGTTTCCTCTGACAGTCCAAAAACATGGATCAAGGTCAATTGAATTCTCCAAATTGCCCTATATAGAGTGTGTTTGTGTAAATGAGTGTGTGCCTAGCGATGGATTGGCGCCCTGTCCTGGGTGTATCTGACGAGTGCCTGAAACATTCTCCCCTGGATGGGAGACCCCCCCCCCAAATGCATTAACATGTTCTTTATGAATTGAGCCTTTAAATACTGAAGCAGCTACACAAACTCTCCATGTGCTTTTGCCAAGGTTCAGACTTTGGTGCAGCGTGCTTTGTGGCTTGCCTTCATGAATGTACCGTTCACATTTTTTTATTTTGAGTAAACTCAGAAACAACATAAAAAGCACAATTTAATACAGATGATTTATGTAGCTGAACCAGACTAAACACTGTGGTTCCAGCCACATTACCACATTTCCCATCCGTGACCTCCCATGAAAATTTGTAAATGTTTGTTAGCTTTTGAAGAATTCTGAGTCAGAGTATGTTTTCAGAGTAAATCGTTTGTTCATCAGTTTTTCGGTTACTTATTCCTGTGCGTGTACATCACACAAACCAATCTTCTAATTTTAAAATCAACAACTTCTCACACATAATGCAATAAGTTATATAATTTACATAGGTGGCGGCTTAGAGGTCTTCTTCTTATTTCTGGGAATCCAGGTTTGAATCCCAATGGTGTCCATGTGGGTTTTCTCCTGGTTCTCCGGTTTCATCCCACAGTCCAAAACATGGATTCAAGGTAAATTAGCTGCTCTAAATCTAATTTGACCCAATCTAAATTGACCCTATATAATGTTTGTCTTTGTGAGTGAGTGTGTGCCCAGCCATGCATTATCCTGGTTGTAACTGACCAGCACATGAAATGTTCTGCCCTAGACTGGCATGGAAAACTCCACTGCTTAACCCTAGTAAAATACTTAGAGGGACAAAACATGGAACCTTTTAGTCATAAAATACAACACTGAATAAAAACAGAGCAGAACATTTAGCAAAGTGAGTGGTAAGGTGTAAAGTCTGGCAACCAGATTTTATAGTATTGCCTTTAAAACAGACAACCTCAAAAACAGCGAAATTTTCAGACGCTCCCAACATGAAATCATTCATTAGTTAATTAGCAGAAATGTACTAAAAATGCCTAAATTAAATTTTATTCAATATCTTTATTTTTTAAAAGTTAAATTTATAAAATTATCTACTCATTTTAACAAGACTTGAAAAAACTTGAACAAGAGAATTGAACCTTTAAATCTGACCTAAACTAACCTTTTATATGATTAACCCTATCTGCTGGATAAATTGAGATGCACTGTACATTTTTATTGTAACATAAATATTTTTAAACAATCATAAGATGCATAATGTAACAGATTGTACCCTGCTTACTTCTAGCTTTAGGGCTCCAGATAGACTCTTACTTTGTGTGTTAGAGAAAAAAAAAGATAGAAAAGAGATCATGTGTGTGTATGTGTGTGTTTGTGGGTGTGTGGGTGTGTATGAGGGTGTTTGTGGGTGTGTGTGTATGTGAGGGAGTGAGCGAGAGAAGCTGCTGACTTTCAGGATTACCTCTGGACTAAGGCAGATTTCGACCTCCACAACTAAAACACTTTTGCTATGTGCATGTGGTTTATGTGTTAACTTTGTAATTTGTATGTTGACATATGGACATCATGTTTCTGTTACTCCACTTATTATTATTACATTATTCTTTATGCGAATAATATAAATTTGTTGTGCATGTGTTTTATTCATTAGAAATCAGGATGTCACCGATTGCATATTGCAAAATCTCAGTAAAATGAGCTCCTGCAGGTTTCATAAAAGAATAAATGATTTCTGATCAGTGTACAAATGTTTTTTCATGTTATATATGTTATCACTGAGCAAACATGCAGCCTATGCTGACAGGTCATACTGCAGGAATACATGTACTGTATATAATA